>JANAVB010037620.1:12681639-13281639 GCA_029216955.1 Iris pallida
AGTAGAGAAGTGTAAAAATATTAATATTAAACAAGGATCGGTATCGGAATCGGTATCACCATGAATCTCATGGCTTGTTCTACCAGAGCATAATATAAAACCAAACGTGTGAATCAGAGCTTCACATTCTAACATTATGAATGTGAAGCTCTGCTTCACGTTTGGTTTTATATTATGCACTGTTAGAACAAGTTATGAGATTCATGGTGATACTGATCCTTGGTTAATATTAATATTTTTACACTTCTCTACGCTTTGGTTGAGATGTATATCATATGATGCGAAATAGGATGCCTCATGACCCGAATGAGAAGAAGGGGTGTAGGGAGGCTCACTCTATACACTCATCCGCCTACGATATACACTCTTACTTATGCAAACCTTTTGAGGTAATCAACATTATACTAGATTTTTGAAAAGATATATAACTTTGATACGCCCAAAAGACTTGGCATAAGTAAATTTAATTTTCAACACTTACATATCTACTACTAAGATATCTTATATATATCCTTCTAGGATACTCACTCTATACCGATATCTTAAATTTGATTTTCAACACTTACTTACCGTCTAGACACCGCCTAGACGCCTAAGCGATCAATATCGATACTCATAGGAAAAGTCTGATACCGATACCGATTCGTAAGACAAAGTAAACAGATTTGTAATTAAAAATATATAGTCCTTATAGTTCTCCTTCTGAGAACATGATAACATTGTACTGTTAGGATCAAGTTCCTATCCCAATCAGGATAACATTGTGTGTATAGACAAAGAGTGATATGGTGAGGGGTGTATGTGTGTGTGTTTCAGTCAAATGTGTGTGTGTTAAGGGTGTGACAGTGAGAGTGAAAGAGTGAGAGGGTGTGTGTGTGTCCGAGTTAATATGTGTGTGTGTTAAGGGTGGGTGTGTGTACAGGCGAGAGCCTCAAGTTATAGGTTCAGTTATTCTCAGGTTTATGGCATATAAGGGTGTAACAGTACATACATTACTCATGCAACATAGGTAACTACATTTGTATCCATTTGAAAATGTTTGTATCCTATATCTGTATCGTATATGTATCAGTATCCATGCTCATAATTGTGCAACATAGTATGTCATCTTCGTTTAAGTGGTCAAATTAATATAAACTATTAACTTGATGGAAATAAAAAAGATACCAGTAGTTCATAAAGAAAATTGCTACATAAGAAATGTATAATATAACATGTCATGTGACACGTGCAAAAGTTAAGAGGATATCTCCAATATTAAGAAAATACTTGCAATAGAGAATAATAGAATATTTAGCTCCTAACACATACATGCTTAATACAGCTGATTATTTGCTGGACCACAAGATCAAAGTTTTTTATCAATCATAGAAAAGAACAGGTTGTAGCTAAACCCAATCTCAAAGTGTTCTAAGTAAACTGCTATTTTCTGATAACAGCAAAAAAAAATGATGGGCGATACACAATCCTCGATAAATTTCATATATCAAACTAAGATTACTGCATAAATATAACATAAGTGCAATCCCGCGGCCAGCCACCCCCGCGGCTAGCCCCCTCCCAAACCCCCTCCCCTCCGACCAGCCCCTCCGTAGCCCAGCCCCAACCCCCCCGGGGCCAGCCCCCCCAAACCCCCCCAGGCCAGCCCCCCCCGCCAGCTTCACCCGCGGACAGCCCCCCCGCGACCAGCACCTCCCCGCTGCCCGCCCCCTCCCACCACCGCCGACTCCCCTCCGCCCCCACCGCCACCCAAGAGCGAGAGAGAGAGAGGAGAGAGAAAAAATTGGGGGGAATGAAATTTTCCCTCCGTCGGTTCAACTTAAGCTAGGCTTTAACTTAGCGACGGACTAGCGACGGATAAAATCTGTCGCTACTTAGTCGTTAATCTCACACGATTTTTTTAAAATTTTTCCAACCACTTAGTGACCACTTAGCGACGGACCGTATGTCCGTTACTAATATCCCATCATCTGGTCGACGGATTATCCGTCGCTAAGTAATCGTCAATTCCCCCGCCAACTAGTAAAATTTTCCCGTAATTTTTTTAACATTTTCCCGCCAATTAGTGACTACCGAGTGACTACTTGCCGACAGGTTTTTATTCCGTCGCTATTGTATCGACGGCGTGTCGACGGATAGGCGACGGATGTTCACCCTTAAAAAAAAGTTGGTGCACGATAAGCCGGAAAGTCGTCGCCAGGTTGTCGGTAATCCGTCGCTACGGACGACGAATTTATTCCGTCGCTAAAACGTCGTCGCCTATTTACTGTATTTTGGTAGTGATGTGCTATTGTAGAAAGTACAGGAAATCTTTTGTTGTGTTTTTTCCACCATTCTAAAATGGTGAAGTGATTTGAAGATTCATCTTCTTCTTCATAAGAAATTAAATATAAAGACAACTCTTGAGTGGGTTGGGAAGAGTGTCTTTGTTTTTTTCCTTTTTAATATACGATTGGCGTGGTCGGCTAAGCCTAAGCTACTACTAGTACTCGGTTGAGTTGGTTGGGTCGACACAACATTTTCTTTATAAAGCATTACTAATCTTTCCAACACTACCTTTAGTTCTATTTTCAAGTCCATAAGATTAAGTTCCATGTTTTTTGCATAGTCATCTAACAAAGCCTCTACACCCTCTGATTTGATCGTAGGATCAAAAATGGAAGACAAACAATATAAAAGAGGTATATTATCCCAATATTTGGTGAATTTAGCTTCCATTCTCTTTATAAGATAGTCAAAATTTTGTTCTATATTTAGAAAACAAGCAAGACATGTTGAAGTACAGGTAGGCAACTCTAGAGGGGGGTGAATAGAGTTTATAACAAAAAGTATCAATTAAAAAATAAAATTTTTCACTAACAGTAAATAATCAGAGTAAATACGGAAATAATAAAGAGCGAGAAAGCATACGCAAACACAGCCAATTTTAACCTGGTTTCCCTCGTGGAGGACTAGTCCAGGCCTGAGAAATCTAGCTCAGGATTAAATCTACTATTTGTGAAATAGGATTACAACTACGTGCCTTTTCACAGAAGAGCACGCCAAACTTCTTTCAATGATCGCTGTGGCGAAACTTAGACTTTTCCAAGCGACTTACAACTTCTTTCACTTCAAATTTCTAGCTGAATCGTACCGAGCAACTTAGACGGTTGGAAAGTTTGAATGCTAAGTAGATGGGAAGGTAAGGCTCTTTAATATGTAGGCTATGTAAGAGAAGAAGAAGAGAATATTGGATGGTTTGAAATGAGAAAAACTAAGGCCTATTTATAGGGTTCGGGGTAGGCAGAATTCGGCCAGAATTCTGTGTGTAGAATTCAAATTATTGGCCGTTGGACAACTAGCAGTGATCAAGACCCAAAAATTAGCATCCTATAATTTAGGGGACAGAGTTCGGCCCGAACTCTGTGTGGAGGCATAGTTCGGCCCGAACTCTGTCTCCTATGGACAGAATGTTCTAAGTGGGCTTCTGGATGAATGGGCTGATTTGGATATTGGCTAAGTAAACCTGTAAGGCTATGTCTAGCCAAAAGTTACTCAGTATGACCCAACGTACATCATCCTATACTCAAAACTAGTAAAAAATACAGACTCCAGTATACACAAAATAGTAAATCTTCAGGCAGTTGTAGTCTTGAACTAATGAGCGGAGTTGATTGATTTCGAGCTTGATGTGTCAAATTGGACTATGACAAATATTGTTTTGTTAATTTTCAAGATTAGGTTGACAGTGATCCGGTTTGGGTCAACAATCTCCTCCATTTTGATAATTGATAAAACATGATATTTGCATGTCTCAATATTCATACATGGACACATTATGGCTCCCCCGTACTTGAACAAATTTGCTCTCCCGTAAACTGATATTTCTTGTGACAAGTTCTCATCCAAGTATACATATACATAATTCATAGTGCTAAGGCAAATATCAAGTGTTGTCCCCCTTTTGACAAATAGCAAAATGGAGACAAAATAGAGAAGCAATATATATACCATCCACATAATGAAAGATAACATGCAAGTAGTAGTTCTAAATAAGAGCAAACTGAGTCATAGAGTTTGAAAAACATAAAAACATAATCAAAAGAAACATAGTGCCAAATGAAAAATATGTTGGCCCATTGGTCATATGGTCAACCTGATTTTAATAATTGATCAAACTCTGTCTCGATATGTGAAGCTAGTCAGGATGTATCGGACTATTGGACATGATTAAGAACATATATCTACACAGTTCAAGACCGAAGTGATGTTTGCCTGTTCGAGTCTGTATTTCCTTTGAGCAATGTATTTTTCATTTTATTGAGTCTAGGAATACGTTGTAGACCGAGTCGTACTGGCAAATAGGCTATTCCAAAATGTTTTCAAAATGTCTTTTAAAATGTCCTTTGTTTTGAAAAATATTTATTTAAACAAAAGCTTTAAAAAGGTTTTTCAAAAAAGTTTTCAAAAATCATCAAAAACTAATTTTTAAAACCTAACCTAACCCTGACAGAACTCGGCCAGAGTTCGGTTGGTGGCCGTTTGATTTTTGAATTCTTCTGAACTTGGTCCTCCTGCAGTTGCGAATTTGACCGAGATTTCCTCATCGAGTTCTGCCCGAATTCTGCCCGAATTCTGCCAGAATTCTGTCTTTGGAATTCCTATAAATAGAGAAGGATTTTGATCATTTCAACTCACTCATTCACTTTCAATCTTCTCTCTATCTAAAGCTTTCAGTCTTCCAAAGAGTTTTCTTGAGCTTTAAATTTCAGATCCCAAGCCAATTACAATCCTCTAGTCGATTTGCCAGTGCGGTACGGTCTAGAAGTTTCTGAGAGATTGTAATCAGAAGGCTTGATTGAAGAATACCTCTTCATATTTGAAGTTGGACGAGTTCTTCGTATCAAAGCTCGCGTTGTAGAAGTGGCAAGGACTTCGTAAGAAAACATGCGATTTTGCCAATAGTGGATTCAACTGGTAGCAAGAGTTCTACCGACTGGATTAGTCCTCAACAGAGGAAAACCAGTATATATCGACGTCTTTGCGTTTGCATTCTTATCTCTGCCTTTACTTTACTTAGTTGTGATTATTATTCTATGATCTTGCTGCTAACATTTTTTAATTAGCAATATTCCGCTGCCAACTCTATTCACCCCCCTTCTAGAGTATTGTGCTTTACGATTTCATTCCTATAATTAGTATCAGAGCGGGTGTTACAGGTAAAGCAAGGTAACATTACAATTATTTATTCATTTAATTAATTGTTATATAGATCACAGCATAACACATGACAACTGTAAAATTCACAATTAAAGGCCAGGCCACAAACAGACCTCCACTATTTGATGGTACGAACTATACCTATTGGAAAATACGGATGAGTTTCTTCTTAAAATCTCTTGACTTTGATTTATGGTCTATTGTTATTGATGGCTATCAAAAGCCACCTCGTATAAATGTTGATGGAGTTTTAGTTGAAAAATCCCATAGAAGATTGAGGAGGAAAAGAAAAAGGCCAGTCTTGACGCACGTGCTATTAATGCTCTATTTTGTGCTTTAGACAGAACTGAATTTAACAGGGTGTCTATCTGCACAACGGCTAATAAAGTGTGGAAGCTACTTGAAGTCACACATGAAGGCACGACTCAAGTCAAAGAATCAAAAGTCAGCAGACTTACTCAAGAGTATGAGGTGTTCAAAATGAAGCCCAACGAAATAGTTACTCAGATGTTCGAAAGATTCTTGGATATTGTAAATCCTTTGTCCTTCCTAGGCAAATAGTACAGTAACCATGAAAAGATTCGCAAACTCCTGTGATCACTTACCAAGAACTGGATTCCAAAGGCTACTGCCATCATTGAAGGAAACGACCTCACAACTATGTCCCTCGAAGTACTCATGGGTAAGCTACTCACTCATGAACTGGAGCTACAAGATTTTGAAGAGCCTGCACCAAAGGAGAAGACGATCGCTTTCAAGGCTCAGCACAGAAAAGCTGCTGAAGGTGACTCAGACAGAGTGAATCTGATGCTGAAGATCAAGCACTCCTAGCAAGGAAATTCAAGAGATTCATGAGATATGAGAAAAGAGCCAAAGAAAACAACAGCAACAACTGGTATCAAGATGATGCTGTCTGCTATGGCTACAAGAAGAAGGGACACATGAAGAAGGATTGTACTACAAACTCATTTTCAAGCAAGAAGAGCAACAGGTATAAAAATGGGAACCTGAAGAGATCAACATCTCGGAGATATGCCAATACCAGCATATGGCATGAAAGTGAAGCCAGCGACTCAGAAGACGAACAATCAGAAGACGCTGCAAACGTATGCTTTATGGCATCCGATCAGGTACCTACTGAACCTGTAGTTGATACTTATGATGACTTCACCTTTGAGCAATTAGGAGATGCCTTCAGTGAACTGATGACTGATTACAGGAAACTGCGTAGCAAATATCAGACCTCTAAGAAGGTACTCAAAGAGTACAAAGGAGAAATAGGAAGACTTACCGACCAACTAGCTGAGGTTAGAAATAATGTTAGTAAGTCTGGTGAGCTTTCCTCTATCAAGCTCTTGTTACATGAGACTACCAAGTCATCTGAAGAGAAATACAAAGTTATTGACCAACTCAAAGAAGAACTGTCTATTGAGAAAAAAAGTCTTCGAAGTGCACAAATCAGAATGGAAGCACTCACTTCTGATTATATTAAGTTATATGACACTTCCAAAAGATTGGAAATTAGGTTAGAAAAACAGCTTGAGACTGCTGCTTCCTTCCCTAACACGTGTCACTTACCGAAAAAATCGGAAAATTTCCAAGCCAAACACTGTCAGACCTAACCCTATCAAACCTTTACCCCAAAAGGTTAAGCCCAAACAGGATTATAGGTACGCTTTCTTCTATACTAGAAAACCTAAACCTACCAACCATGCACACCACTCAGCTTTCAACACTCGACATGCAAAATATCATTATTGTGGCCTCATTGGTCATATTTCATCTGCATGTAGAATCATAAAGCTTGTTGATTTAAATATTTATGCTTGGATACCAAAGGCTAATATTTCAGGACCCTACAAGAAATGGGTACCAAAAGTTTTATTTGTAAACTGTTTTGTAGGTGGAACACCTTTCACATACTAGAAGCAAATGGATCCTTGACAGCGGTTGCTCACGGCATATGACCGGTGACGCTACACTATTTGCAACACTATCCAAGAAAAAAAGGAAGGCTATGTCTCCTTCGGTAATAACTTGAAAGGTATATTATGGGTATCGGTGATGTTGGTAAGTCTCCCTATCCTGTTATTAAAGATGTCTGCCTGGTTACCGAGTTGAAACATAATCTACTCATCATAAGTCATTTGGCTGATCATGGTTATGGCATCAACTTTGGCAAAGACAAATGTATTATAGTTGATAGCTCAACTGGTAGTACTATCTTTGAAGGTATCAGGGAAGACAATATATATGTTTTCTATTTGTTGGAAGAAACTAACATTTCAGGTAGATGCTTAATGGCTAAAAGCGATGAGAGTCATCTGTGGCATATGAGACTCGGTCATACAAATATGGACACAATATCAAGATTATCCACAAAGAAGCTAGTACGTAGTTTACCAGACATTACATTCAAGAATGATTCGGTATGCAGCCAATGTGAAAAGAACAAAGCTACCAGATCCACATTCAAGTCAGTAAACGCAGTATGTACTACTAGACCTCTACAATTGCTTCATATGGACTTATTTGGTCCTAGCAGAGTTGCTAGCCTCGGAGGTAAGCTTTATGCTTTCGTAATTGTAGATGATTTCTCTAGATACACGTGGGTATACTTCTTGACACGCAAGAATGATGCATTGTCCAAATTTGTCGCCTTTTGCAAGAAAGTTTAGAATAAAAAAGGTTACATGATCACTCGTATTAGAAGCGATCATGGTGGCGAATTCGAGAATACAGAGTTTGAGTATTTTTGTGACACACACGATTTTGTACACGAGTTCTCCTGCCCTAGGACTCCACAACAAAATAGAGTTGTGGAACGTAAGAACAGAACTCTATCAGAAATGGCCAGAGTAATGTTAAACCAGTTTAGTCTACCCAAATATTTCTGGGCTGAAGCTGTCAATACAGCTTGTTTTGTTCTCAATAGAGTTCTAATTCGACCCAAATCGAAGAAGACTCCTTTTGAGTTATGGTTTGATAGAATTCCATATGTTTTATATTTTATAATATTTGGTTGTAAATGTTTTATTCTTAATACTAAAGACAATTTGGGAAAGTTTGACGAAAAGGCCGATGAAGGTATATTTTTAGGTTATACGGCCAAGAGCAAAGGATACATCTTCAACAAACAGACCATGATCATCGAAGAGTCAATCAACGTCACTTTTGATGAATTGAATCAAATAACTATTGATGACAATGACGAAGATCCAACTGTACCAAGCTCAACAACAGCTGATTCTCAACCAAGCTCGGTACCAGCTGATCCTCCTAGAGAAGATCCAGGAACCAGCTACCTTCAGAGTCTGCCAAAAAGATTAAAATTTACGGCTGATCATCCAAAAGATTTGGTAATTGGTGATATTACCAAAGATGTAAGTACTCGTACATCCAGTAGAGATATTGTTTCTAGTATTGCTTTTATTTCACAGCTAGAACCCAAAACTATTGATGAAGCATGTAATGATAGTTTTTGGACAGATGCTATGCAAGAGGAATTAAACCAATTTGAATAGAATCAAGTTTGGAAACTTGTTCCCAAGCCTATTGATCGTCCGGTCATTGGCACCCGTTGGGTATTCCGAAATAAACTTAATGAGAATGGTTTAGTGACTCGTAATAAGGCTCGACTCGTAGCTCAAGGATACAATCAGGAAGAAGGTATCGACTACGATGAGACTTATGCCCCAGTTACGAGATTATAATCCATTCGCATGTTATGTGCATTTGCATGTTTTTATAATTTCAAATTATTTCAAATGGATGTCAAGAGTGCATTTTTAAATGGTTTTATAAAAGAAAAAATTTTTGTAGCACAACCCCCAGGTTTTACAGATTTTAAAAACCCTGATCATGTTTTCAAGTTGAAGAAAGCTTTATACGGTTTGAAACGAGCCCCTCGTGCTTGGTATGATCGTCTAAGCTCTTTTCTACTTGACAAGGGTTTTTCAAAAGGCAAGGTTGACACTACACTTTTTATTAAGTCCTTTAATGGTAAGCTTCTTTTAATACAAGTCTATGTAGATGATATCATTTTTGGATCTACTGATGAATCTCTATGTCAAGAATTTTCTAAGTGTATACAGAATGAGTTTGAGATGAGCATGATGGGAGAGCTAAAATTTTTTCTCGGACTGCAAATCAAACAAACTGACAATATGACGTTCATAAATCAAGCCAAATACACAAAAGATTTGCTAAAGAAGTTTGACCTGGACAATGTCAAACCTATTGGCACTCCGATGGCAACTTCAACAAAGCTTGATATTGATGAACAAGGCAAGCAGGTCGACACACGTAAGTATCGAGGTATGATCGATAGTTTATTTTATTTAACTGCTAGTCGTCCAGATATAATGTTTAGTATTTTCCTGTGTGCACATTTTCAAGCTAATCCAAAGGAATCACATATGTGCGCAGTTAAGCGTATCTTTCGATACCTTAAGGGCACTTCTTCTGTTGGCTTGTAGTATCCCAAAACTAAGTCCTTTGACCTTACTGGTTATTCGGATGCAGATTTTGCTGGATGTAAAGTTGATAGAAAAAGTACCAGTGGCACATGTCATTTCTTAGGCAAAGCTTTAGTCTCATGGTTTAGTAAAAAGCAAAATTCTGTAGCTCTATCAACAACAGAGGCTGAGTATATCGTCGCATGACGTTGTTGTGCTCAGATTTTGTGGATGAAACAAACCTTGGAAGACTATGATTTATTTTATACACATATTCCTATTTTCTGTGATAACACGAGTACTATTAATTTGACTAAGAATCCTGTATGTTATTCTCGTACAAAACATATCGAGATTCGACATCATTTTCTTAGAGATCATCATCAAAATAGAGATATTGACCTTGTATACATAGATACTAAGAATCAATTAGCTGACATATTCATAAAACCTCTAGCAGAAGACCGTTTCAATTATTTACGTCGAGAATTAGGAATTTTGGACGTCAATAATATTAATTGATTTTATTTTATGATTTTATTTCAATATGCAAAAACTGTGTTAGAGACAAGACAATAAAGAGTCTTTCTGTCACCACAACTACGGTTGAAGCGAAGCGGTACTTAAGAGTTCCCCGGTGAACCTCCGCCAGCTGGGACAGTACTTCTACAGCTAATCTGAAACAGTCGCTATGTAATAATATTTAATCTATAAAATAATATTAATTATGTTAATTGAAGGTTGAAATTACTAATTTTGAATTAAATATTTGAAATGAGCCAGTGAAAAAGAAAGTGTTCTAAACCAAACCCAGGCAAATTCGGCCAGACTTCGGACCGAATTCGGCCCGAGTTCGGTTGAAGGTATCAGGTTATATAACCAGAACCCGAGAGCCTTTCTTCCTCATTGCTTCTAAACCACATCAACAGCAGCAAGCAGCCGCGCGAGAAGAACCCCAAACCCTAGTTCTTCATCACTCCCTCTCTTCCAATCTAAGTGGTAAAATCAATCCAAACTTTGGATTCGTGTGGAGTTCTTCATTCTCTACAACATACTCCAATCTCGGAAGGTATAACTCCTTATTTTCTCTCCGTTCAATTTCGTGCTATTTCCTTTTATTTTCACAACACCTAAGGGATTCAACCCCTTTAAGAGGAAGAAGACAACCAACCCAAGTGAGGAAGGTTCATCTTCGGATCTACCCACTAATTCTCTATTTTTGTCAGTCCAATCTAGCGACGGCACGTTCGACGGGTTTTACTTTCAAACCCTAGACCAAGCCTTACTGTGGTATGGAGACTTCTCCATGAGATCCACATGCACATGCGCACCCATCAAGTGGACTGTATTTCCTGATCATCGCCATTTCTTTGAGGCATTAGGGTTACAACATTTTGTTAAACTCTGTTTTCCCGTAGCAACTAATGCCATTAGACTATTTTGCTGTAATATTATATTAAACACTTTTGATGTAAGCACACGTGTTGGAGGATTAGATATCAATTTTAATGATGTTCTCTTAGCAGAGATTCTTGGTATTCCCAATGAAGGTGAACCGCTTGTTGACATCACTGAGTTTGATTTCCCCAAAGGCACGACACTTACCAGTTTTAAAGCTGAACTTTGTGCACCTGATAGAGTTCGCTCTGGAAAGTTCAAGGCAAACAACCTGAACTTGTTTAATTATGAATTGCACCGTATCATTTATTCCACTCTCCTTCCGAAGTCTACTTCGAAGGATGATGTCACGTCTCTTGAATTATCTGCTATGTATCATATTCTTAAGGGGATTCCATTTTCTACCCCTAAGACCATTATTCAGATGATGGGACGTTGTCGTGCAAGAGATAGAAATCTCTCTTATGCGATAATTCTCCCACGCATCTTCCAGTGTTTTGACATTGACTTATCTACTTGTGCTCAAGACCCTGAGCCCAAGGTTCTCAAGTTATCTCGTCGCAGTATGATTGCATCTGCTTCTGCTACTGCTCCACCTCCTCCACCTCTCAGCAGTATGTTATGAAATTTGAGGGCATACACCAGCACCTTTCAGATTTGTACGTCTCCATGACGGACATGGCTCGCGAATGTGAGTACCGCAACATCATCCGTTATCAGGCGATTGCAAATTCATTAGCTGATCTTCGTTTCGCCCAGACTGAACATTCAGCCGGTTCCATCCCTAGAGATCCAGCTTTCTCTGGTTACCGCTGTGAGGATGAGGCTGTTTATGCCTACTTCCAGCCCGGTAACGCATATGATTGGTACCGTTCTGACCGTGCTCCTCGAGATTATGTTGGTGAGTTTTACACTAGCACTCCTCCTCACCCTTCTGGCGCGGGTACCTCTGGAGCTGGTCCTTCTGGCCATGCTGGTCATCATACTGATGATGATGATGATGATGAGGAGTTGTGATATGTTAGTTGATATGGGACTTAGACATTATCTCCTGTATACTTGGAAATGCTCCGACATTCCAAGTTTTTCTATTTTCAGACTTTATTATCAGTATTTTTTTGAGGACTTATACTGGATTTGTTTTATTTGATGTCATCTGAACATCTTTATCTTTATCTTTATGAGATTCGTACTTTATGATTCACATCAGTTTATTTACTTAGCATTTCTTTATCTGCTTCTCTACTATAAACTGTCTGTGATATAATTCTTCGTTTATTATAAACTGCCTGCATACAAATACATGCCTGTGATGTCATTTAAATTTTCTTTACTATTTCTATCATTTATCATGTTTATTTTCTTGTGTTTCTTCACTGTTTGTTATTTATGCATTGATTGCGGGGGAGTTCTACTCTTTTGCAATTATTTTGCTAAGTGACAACGGGGGAGAAAAATAAAGATCTAACATTCTTTTGAGAAAATACAGGACACGAACAATTTTTTAATGCAGGACATGAACAATTTTTTGATTTTATTTCAAGCTTAAATGTTATATCATTCATAGTTTGTCAATTATCAAAATGGGGGAGATTGTTGGCCCATTGGTCATATGGTCAACCTGATTTTAATAATTAATCAAACTTTGTCTCGATATGTGAAGCTAGTCAGGATGTATCGGACTCTTGGACATGATCAAGAACAGCTATCTACACAGTTCAAGACCGAAGTGATGTTTGCCTGTTCGAGTCTGTATTTTCTTTGAGCAATGTATTTTTCATTTTATTGAGTCTAGGAATACGTTGTACACCGAGTCGTATTGGCAAATAGGCTATTCCAAAATGTTTTCAAAATGTCTTTTAAAATGTCCTTTGTTTTGAAAAACATTTGTTTAAACAAAAGCTTTAAAAAGGTTTTTCAAAAAGGTTTTCAAAAATCATCAAAAACTAATTTTTAAAACCTAACCTAACCCTGACAGAACTCGGCCAGAGTTCGGCCAGAGTTCGGCCAGATTCGGTTGGTGGCCGTTTGATTTTTGAATTCTTCTGAACTTGGTCCTCCTGCAGTTGTGGATTTGACCGAGATTTTCTCATCGAGTTCTGTCTTTGGAATTCCTATAAATAAAGAAGGATTTCGATCATTTCAACTCACTCATTCACTTTCAATCTTCTCTCTATCTAAAGCTTTCAGTCTTCCAAAGAGTTTTTTGAGCTTTAAATTTCAGATCCCAAGCCAATTACAATTCTCTAGTCGATTTGCCAGTGCGGTACGGTCTAGAAGTTTCTAAGAGATTGTAATCAGAAGGCTTGATTGAAGAATACCTCTTCACATTTGAAGTTGGACGAGTTCTTCGTATCAAAGCTCGCGTTGTAGAAGTTGCAAGGACTTCGTAAGAAAACTTGCGGTTTTGCCAATAGTGGATTCAACTGGTAGCAAGAGTTCTACCGACTGGATTAGTCCTCAACAGAGGAAAACCAATATACATCGACGTCTTTGCGTTTGCATTCTTATCTCTGCCTTTACTTTACTTAGTTGTGATTATTTGTAGCTCCCCTTCCCAAAATTTTTAAATTTTTTATTATTATTTATTTTATTGAGGCCATATAGTGTTAATATTACTATTCAGGTGATTAAATATAAATTATTTATTATTAATAGTTATTAGTATTTTATTCTCTACCAAGATATATAGATAAATATACATATAATTATGTGTGTATATATATATATATATATATATATATATATATATATATTATATATATCTAACAAGTATTAGTAAAGAGAAAAAGAAAAAAAAAAGAAAAAAAAAGGAAATGGCAGCAGTCCAACCAATTCCCACCCGAGGCCAAGTGAACACAACCCTTTTTCCTTTCAAATGAGCAGCACCCGAAACACACATAGAATTTTTTCCCCCTCGGCCCAAAGGCCCGACGCCCCTCTCGGTTCTGTACACAACAGAATCATATATGTATATATGTATGCGAGAGCGAGAGAGAGGACTCGCAAAACCTCAAACCCTAATTCCTAGCTCACCACGCCACCACCTACCTCGACGTGCCCGACGCGCGCACGCCGACGAGCGCACCGGCGGCCGGCCGCAGCCGTCGGACAGCGCGCGCGCCAAACCCAGGCTGCCCGTGCGGATCCAGAACAGAGAGCGGCAACAGTCGTATCGACTTCGCGATGCAGTATCTCCACGATCATTTGATCGTTTTGAATTCCATAAAATTTGGTATGATTTCGTTATAACCCTCTCTAATTCCTATCAAATAGTTTAACTTATAATGATCCGAAACTCGAGATAATTCGAGTTGAAATTGCTGAAAAACCTGTTTGGAAACATGGCGTATAACAGTCGGAATATCTATGTTTGCCGATCGATTTCGATCGATCTAAGGCCATAATAGAAATTCTAATTGAAAAAGTTCTTAGACAACCTATAGGGCTTCGTAACCTTTTTCGTAGAATTGGATTTCGTCGACTATGTGTCGGGAAATCAGATTTCCAAAATCATGAAAAATCTGTTTCAAAAACTAGAAAATTGTTCCACACGACGTGCGTCCCGCCAAACCGGGCGACGTGGTCGCGAACCGAAGGCATCGAAAGCTGCATAACGGCTTCGTGGTCGTGTGATCTTTGACGGAATTCAAATTGGTCGCGTGTGCGCGACGAATTTGATGCGTATCCGTCGAAATTTACCGTATCGTGTACTTTGCAAATTCTCCAATTATTTTGTGCACGCTCGTCAGATCGAGACGAAACTTACGCCAAAAGAACCGTATCATTTTTCTGGTCTTATATGCCAAGTTTGGTCCGATTCTGAGACCGTTGGTAAAATCACCGTTTTGCGGGCCCCATGGTCCTACTCAACGGACAATTTTGTGCACGGCCCGCCGGAATCCAACTCTGGATATACGGTTGGGTTCGTATCAAAAAACCGGATCCGTTGACATGTAGTTTGACGACTTTAGAGACCATTGACTCTGACACATTTTTCGGTGCAAAGCGGGTCCAACGGCGGACATTATTTTTGCCCAAAATTTTTGTTTTGCCCCTGTTTCCAGAATTGGACTTAAGGACAGGCAATCCTAGCTAATTTGACTATTCTGATAATGTTGGTACTATTTATTTCAGCATCCGGAGACTTCTACATGTGTTGACTGATTGTGTCTCATTGAGTGGTATGGTATTATTGGTTTCTCCAGCTAAGGACCTCAGGCAAGTGCACTTTCTGATTGCTTTACGATTCATAGTAGTCTTTTTATTTCATGTCTATACATACATCTTGCTGCTTGTTGACACGCTCATCACACGGAGTAGTCGGGAGGGGAAATATCTTACTAAACATGTGGACTACCCAGAACTTTCCCATGAGTCTATTCTTGAACGATAGCCGCTGCACACGACACGTGAAGTGAGCCGTATTTACCCCCTAGCCATTCACATGTTGAAAATAATATTTTACACCACCTAGATAGATGTCTTTTATTAGTTTTTCCTTATTTACTTCTCTATCGTGCTATGTCATCAGTTTTCTTACTAGCTTTCATATTCCATATGCTATTTTCATGTCTTGTTAATTCTATTGTGTTTTGCATTGCCGTCGGTTTGTGTACTTGTTCCATTCCTGACTGAAAATCAACATTTTTCAGGTTTAGCCACGATCACTCTTAGCATTGGGAAGGCTTGGGTATACTGAAGACAACCTAAAAATTGAAAGCAATTGTATCAATTTTATTAATTGTAAATCTTGTACCTTCTTTAATTATAAATATTGTAATAAATGTAGAATTGTGAATGAGCATCAAATATTATTTTTTGAGTATTATTTCTTGCGGGCTTGACAGCGTTCTACCGCCGACTCTGCGGCGTAGGCTGGCTTGGACACGTCTCGTATCCGAAAAGCGGGTACGGGTCGTGACAAGTTTTTGTGATGGCCCATGTAGGTCAGTCTTCGCAAATTATACGAACTCGCGGTAGTACCATATTAGTCGTACTGCTGCGAGCCTGCGCCCAGGAAATGCTCATTCACAATTAGGATAAAATAAATTAGGAGAATAACTAGGACTAGGAGTCCCTTGTTCAAATTGACCATTGGGTAGTTAAGATTGTTAGATAGGCCATGCAATTTAGATAACTTGTTAGATCCCTATAGGTACACTACTACTTTTGATATAACAATGTGATTCAATACTATTCACTGGTAAGTTAGACTTGCCTAGAATTGAGGTAATAACTTTGATGAACTGTTTAATATTCTTTTGCTGTATTAGATATAGATCTTATATCGTAAGTTAGAACTGCCTATTTTAAATACTATGTTGCCGTAGGGAATTAGTTTAAATTTTCTGATTCTGTTATTTGCGTACGAATCTCTAAGTAGATTTATTTGAGGTTTTCCTCAACCATAGGAATGCATATAAAATAGATCCTCGAATGTTTGTATTCCTTTCGTCTTTAGTTATTTCCTCCATGTTAACCCTTTTATTTTAAGTGTTATGACTGATAGGCAAATACCTACGCTTTATTTTGTCAACTTGTTTGAATCTCTAGCAGCTCCTTGAAGTCCTTAGGAATATAGTTAGAGTAATTAAATGACCGCGATGACTAGACAGCAGCGCACTGTTGCCAAATTGTTTGAGGATGGATAGTATGGGTTTACTGCAGCCAGCAGCGCACTGGCGAGGCACAACCCATAGAATTGAAATCATCTCGAAGAACTATGTCCTCGTTAACCTCTTTAGATCTTAAATACCCTTGTGTCCATATAGAGTAGAGTGCCTGATAGCATATCACCTCTAAATCACGGAACCAAGGGTTTGTCGCAGCCAGAATATACGGGTAGGGCATAATTTTCGGTAAAATGACTTCAGGCGTGATTATAAGTTTAGGATACTATAGGGAATAGAAAATGCCGGTGTCCCATAAGATTCAAAACCAATACTAGTGTAAGTTCTGTAAGTTGAGTAGCATGTCTTCAAACCTAGCGTTATGTGGTTCTTGTGATCTATTGACGAAGTAATTGACTGATATTAATATGTTTACTTAAACTATAGAATTCAGAAGTCCTTAACCCATTAGTCGACCAAGGCCTTAAGGATAAGGAGATGGTAGGATGCCTATATAAGTAATGACACCAGGTAAGGTTTTGATTCTCTCAAAACTCGAACTACTTATTTCTTCCTTCCAAAATCTCGTCTACTTATAATTTTGACTATCTTGACCAACGCTGCTATTACAGCCTAGTTTTGCAAGCTTACTCTTTTATCGAGCTTGATTCGAGACTTATGTTTATTGGAGACGTACGCTAACATATTGTCTAATCAGAATCATTGTATTACGGTCTGATCAACCATGATGCATTTGGTTCACTTTTCATCTAATTTTCTTACGTGGATTGAGATGTAGATGTCTCTAGGATCTCATTCGCGACTGCCTTGACAATTTCTCTTGAATTATACATTCGCCTTTTGAATCACGTAATTGTATTCAGTGACACCTCTCTTAAACTCTTTATTATTTTTGTCTTTTACAGATTGGAAAGACGAAAGTTCATAATTGACAGATAGATACATAGTATCCCCCTGGCTATGATAGTTATATACGCAAGCATAGCTATCCACGACCAGCCAGTGGCTGGAGCCTTGCCTTGAGTTACTCGTCCTCTTTTCGACAATAAACATACGATCTTGATCTTCTAGTCATTCGAGTCCGAGAATGATTAGGATCTTTCCCCTTGACCAAATGCCAACCTAGGAGACTACCTATTTCTTCAGGGACCGAATGTTGCGAGCCTCTAATCATTGATTGAAGCTTGCTTCAACTAGAAACCTTGTGACAATAGTCTAGCAGGTTTGACACAAATAGAAATGCATGACTCAGTAATTAGAAATCTTCTCATATGATGTGCCTTAGAGTTGGTTACCCCGTCGACAACTCACGTATACTGTGGACGAGTAGGTCATTCTATTATATCGACCATGTGTCATTGCACACGCACTCATTTTCCAACTATTGAGGAACGACCCTTGACTTGACTTATACCTACCGTATCCGTTACGCCATGCCTTATTCTCTATTAATAAGAGTCGAGGTACAATAGCTGGACTTAGGAATCCTCTTAACCTCTTTATTCCTAAAACCATGTCCTAGCTCCTAAGGTGGGTAGACCATAAGCCTTCTAAAGATTTTTAGGATATACCAGGATTATCGAATGATTAGAACAACTTCCACTAGGATGACGATTAGTGCCCTTGGACTCCCACTTTTCATTTAGATCATTCTGTATCCCCGACCGTGTCATTAATATTCGGAGCACGAGACTAGCTGTTACCTTCCAATAAACTTCATATGCAAGATTTAGACAAGTCCACATTCATCTAGGTATATCATGTCCCACTCAAACCCGTCCCCTTGTACTCTATTTTTATGGTACAAATTTCAGGTAAAAAGGACTAGTTATATCCCTTACCATAACACTGGTATACATTCTGACTTTCACTAGAGCCTCAACCTTGACTCAATTCCTTTAACCCGATATGTGGGGGTGATCTACTCGAAACCCACTACGCACATGTCACTAGTGTGCCACTTGATAGAGGCCTCTTGTGCTACTTAAAAAAAAGAGTCACCGAAGGCGCATTTTGGACTTTAAGAACTTAGCTAACCAACTTGACGGGCAACTAGCTCAACCCCTTGGGTTGAAACCTATTCTAGGGTACCCTAGCCGAGTAGACATAACTTTATCTTGGGATCTTGCTCAGTCAATATGGATTAAAATCCAAGGTTCATACAACCAACGATGGATGTCCAATTAAGGAACCCATTAAGACCCAGTAACACTCACCCATGCATACCACCATATTTGGACTATAGAGCTGAACTATTTGAAATCATTCTCGATTATTCTCCCTCGCCTTTCCGTATTCTTGATTTTCGTCCCTTCCTATTTCAGAGTGACGTATAGTCATATTTCCTTAAGCTACTTGTGTAAAATTGTTGTTTGCTAATTTTTGGGATTGGTTGATAGATACGAGAGGAATATAGATACCGTATGCCTAGATATCTGTTGGTAGGATTGATAGCAACCAGTTAGAAGATTTTAAGATTTTAGTTTGAGAAGTAGTGTGACCAAAGGTGGGTAGAAGTCCTCAAAGATTATATTTATAAAATGGCTAGAGTGGGTTATAAGATATTTTGATTAATTAAATTGAGGAGATTAAGGTTAGTGTAGACTTTCTTTTGAATGTTTAAGAATAGTTGTGAGTTAGAATTTCGAGGACGAAATTATTTTAAGGTGGGTAGATTTGTAGCTCCCCTTCCCAAAATTTTAAAATTTTTTATTATTATTTATTTTATTGAGGCCATATAGTGTTAATATTACTATTGTGGTGATTAAATATAAATTATTTATTATTAATAGTTATTAGTATTTTATTCTCTACCAAGATATATAGATAAATATACATATAATTATGTGTGTATATATATATATATATATATATATATATATATGAATAATTGTAGATATATATATATAGATATATATATATATATATTTTTTTTATGTATATATATAGATATATATACATATAATTATGTGTGTATATATATATATATATATATATATATGAATAATTGTAGATATATATATATATATAGATATATGTATATATATATATATATATATATATATAGATATATATAGATATATATATAGATATATATCTCTAATAAGTATTAGTAAAGAGAAAAAAAAGAAAAAGAAAAAAAAAAGGAAATGGCAGCAGTCCAACCAATTCCCACCCGAGGCCAAGTGAACACAACCCTTTTTCCTCTCAAATGAGCAGCTCCCGAAACCCACATAGCAGTTTTTCTCCTCGGCCCAAAGGCCCGACGCCCCTCTCGGTTCTGTACACAACAGAATCATATATGTATATATGTATGCGAGAGCGAGAGAGAGGACTCGCAAAACCTCAAACCTTAATTCCTAGCTCACCA
Source organism: Iris pallida (assembly GCA_029216955.1). Lineage (NCBI taxonomy): Eukaryota > Viridiplantae > Streptophyta > Magnoliopsida > Asparagales > Iridaceae > Iris > Iris pallida. The sequence goes on from JANAVB010037620.1 coordinate 12,701,697, forward strand.
CGCCACCACCTACCTTGACGTGCCCGACGCGCGCATGCCGCCGAGCGCACCTCCGGCCGACCGCATCCGCTGGACAGCGCGCGCGCCGAACCCAGGCTGCCCGTGCGGATCCAGAACAGAGAGCGGCAACAGTCACAACGACTTCGCGATGCAGTATCTCCACGATCATTTGATCGTTTTGAATTTCGTAAAATCTGGTATGATCTCGTTATAACCCTCTCTAATTCCTATCAAATAGTTTAAATTATAATGATCCGAAACTCGAGATAATTCGAGTTGAAATTGCCGAAAAACCTGTTTGGAAACAGGGCGTATAACAGTCAGAATATCCATGTTTGCCGATCGATTTCGATCGATCTAAGGCCCTAATAGAAATTCTAATTGAACAAGTTCTTAGACAACCTATAGGGCTTCATAACCCTTTTCGTAGAATTGGATTTTGTCGACCATGCGTCGGGAAATCAGATTTCCAAAATCATGAAAAACCTGTTTCAAAAACTAGAAAATTGTTCCACACGACGTGCGTCCCGCCAAATCGGGCGACGTGGTCACAAACCGAAGACATCGAAAGCTGCGTAACGGCTTCGTGGTCGTGTGGGCTTTGACGAAATTCAAATTGGTCGCGTGTGCGCGACGAGTTTGATGCGTATCCGTCGAAATTTATCGTATCGTGTACTTTGCAAATTCTCTAATTACTTTGTGCACGCTCGTCAGATCGAGACGAAACTTGTGCCAACAGAACCGTATCATTTTTCTGGTCCTGTATGCCAAGTTTGGTCCAATTCTGAGACCGTTGGTAAAATCACCGTTTTACTGGCCCCATGGTCCCACTCAACGGGCGATTTTGTGCACGGTCCGCCGAAATCCAATTCTGGACATACGGTTGGATTTGTATCGGAAAATCGGATCCGTAGACATGTAATTTGATGACTTTAGAGACCATTGACTCTGACACATTTTTTGGTGCAAAGCGGGTCCAACGGCGGACATCATTTTTGCCCAAAATTACCGTTTTGCCCCTATGTCCAGAATTGGACTTAAGGACAGGCAATCCTAGCTAATTTGGCTATTCTGAGAATGTTGGTACTATTTATTTCAGCATCCGAAGACTTCTACATGTGTTGACTGATTGTGGCTCATTGAGTGGTATGGTATTATTGGTTTCTCCAGCTAAGGACATCAGGCAAGTGCACTTTCTGATTGCTTTACGATTCATAGTAGTCTTTTCATTTCATGTCTATACATACATCTTACTGCTTGTTGACACGCTCGTCACACGGAGTAGTCTGGAGGGGAAATATCTTAGTAAAAATGTGGACTACCCAGAACTTTCCCATGAGTCTATTCTTGAACGATAGCAGCTGCACACGACACGTGCAGTGAGCCGTATTTACTTCCTAGCCGTTCACATGTTGAAAAATGATATTTTACACCACCTAGATAGATGTCTTTTATTAGTTTTTTCTTGTTTACTTCTCTATCGTGCTATGTCATCAGTTTTCTTACTAGCTTTCATATTCCATATGTTATTTTCATTTCTTATTAATTCTATTGTGTTTTGCATTGCCGTCGGTTTGTGTACTTGTTCTATTCCTGACTGAAAACCAATATTTTTCAGGTTTAGCCACGATCACTCTTAGCATTGGGAAGGCTAGGGTATACTAAAGACAACCTAGAAATAGAAAGCAATTGTATCAATTTTATTAATTGTAAATCTTATACCTTCTTTAATTATAAATATTGTAATAAATATAGAATTGTGAATGAGCATCAAATATTATTTTTTGAGTATTATTTCTTGCGGGTTTGACAGCGTTCTACCGCCGACTCTGCGGTGTAGGCTGGCTTGGACACGTCTCGTATCCGAAAATCGGGTGCGGGTCATGACATTATTATTCTGTGATCTTGCTGCTAATATTTTTTAATTAGCAATATTCCGCTGCCAACTCTATTCACCCCCTCTAGAGTATTGTGCTTTACGATTTCATTCCTATAAAATAGTCCTAAGCATCAGTGGCAATACAATAGCCATATCCATCAAGGAGCATGTGAAGGCCCCGCACCATCGGAACCGGTATGACGGGGATCAAAAAATACAGAGGTCGAATTAAGGTAGCGACGAACCCAAAAATCTTTAATACGATAACCGTCACGAGATGGATCACACATCATCAGAATCGGCATCGTCGGATGGGAGGCCATGGAGTACTAAATGTCGTGGATGGAGTTACGGAGCACACTCATCTGCAGTATGGTGCGATAGTCCATCTGCATCCAGCGGTCGTCTATCTCAGCCCATCGTTCGTTCTCCAAACGAAAGCGATCGTGAAGCATAGTCTGAATAGAGCCCAGTGTAGCAGTGGACTCGGGAGCAGGGGAATCAGGAGCAGCAAAGGGTGCAGGAGAGTCAGGCTCCTCAGCAGCATCAGACTCAGAGGAGGCCACAGCAGCAACAGTTCTCCTTGCCTTGGTTAGATAGGCAGGAGGGGACAAGGACTGACACTGATCTAATGGGACATGAAAGGCACGAAAGATCATAGGAAGATACATGGTATAAACCAAGGATTTTGGTTTAGGCCTAGCACGAATCATCCAATCCATCATCGTGCGAGGAAAGTTAAAAGGGACACAAAAATAAAGAAAGAAAAGAGCAGTAATCTCAAAGTACGTGACTTCAACAGTCGATCCAGCTTTTGGCAAGACCGAAGAAAAGATAATGCGATGAAGTTTGTAAAAGTGATTATTGAGATGTTTAGCCATAAGCTTTCGAGGAGAAGGATTTGGAGAGCAAAGATCATCCTTGAAACTTTCCAAAGTGGTCTCATCGGGGAAGACAAAATCCCGGGCATCATCAAGCCGTTCCCAAGTATTAGGGTCGGGCATACCAAGAAGGTCGGCTAACTCAAAATCATCAAAATATATGTCTATACCAGCGACACGTGAGTAGATGCGGTTGCGGTCATAAGTCATGTTGCAATAAAACATTTGAATGGCATTCACATAGATAGGTTCACGAGTTGCAACAAGTTCATCGAGACACAAGTCACGAAAGTTAGGAAGATTGTCGAAAAACACTGTAAACTTAATAGGGTGTCCGACAAATACACTACGATGACGAAAGTCGGCGAACCATGTGTTAGACGCATCTAAGGACACAAAAATACGGTCATCGTATGTGTCAGAATTGAGGGGTGGAGGCGGGTTAAAAAGAGGGTGTATCATGTTAGGAGGTGGAGGAATAGGTTGTGGGATTGGTTGAGGTTGTGGTTGAGGATTAGGTTACGGGTTTGGTTGAGGATGAGTAGAGGATTCACCAATACTTCTCCTTTGTCTCCTTCCTCTACCAAGCAACCTAGGTGCCATAAGAAAAATCGATAGAAAAGAAGGAAAAAGGAAAATATACCTCAACAAAAAAGACCTAAGATGGAGGAGAATGAGCCCAAAAGTGATCTTCTTGAATTTGGAGAGAGATTTTCCTAAGATTGGAGACTCCTAGGATTAGGGTTTTGAAAGAAGTATGTGTAGAGAGGTTTGGAGAGGACAATGGAGAGGAGAGAGAGAATCCCGAGTTTAAGACCACTTGGTCGGTTGGTCGGGTTAAACAGGAGCCATCGGATCAAAAACAGATCAATAGCTGAGAGTGTCCCGAGGTTCTGGAACAAGGAGGCCGAACTCGGCCCGAACTCTGTGTCGGGGCAGAGTTCGGCCCGAGTTCAGGTCCCTTGGGCCAGAACTTCAAGCAGGAAATAAAAACGAGATAGGAAGAAAATTACGAATAAATGGTCAAAAATGAATTTTAAGAAATTTAAGAAATGAAGTTAGAAATTTCAAATGAGGCAGGCTATAAATAAAAATTAACCATATAACTAAGGATTTATGTCATAAATCAATATGGTAAAGCTGCTATGGGGTAGCTGTGTAATACCCAGTTTCTGGAATGAAGGTATTTTTGAAATTTGTATTTATAATTATTATTTATTGCATTTAAATTATATTATAATTTTTGGTGATTTTTAATCAATTTAAAACTGTTTTAAGTCATGGCTTGTGATTTTGACTTTAACTAGTTGAGACCTTATAGACTAGCCTATAAGCTAACCCTAGCTATGGTGACCCTAGTCTAACTTAAGGTAACCAATTTTAGTCATTAGAAATTAGTTTTGAAATAGGAAGATTAAGTTTAAGTGAAATGGTTTCATGACTTATGATTAACTCAATGACTTGTGATTTTTCCAATTCATGACTTATATAATTGAGCCATAGGCCCTTGACTTAAGCCCAAACCCCAACAAACCCACCCCTGGCAGCCAACCTAGGGTTTTCCACCACTATTTAATGCCTCTTCCATTTGTTCTTGCCTCTTTTGTGCTTGACCTAGATTTTTGAAGGAAAGGTAATTCCCGATTTCCCTAAAATCCTAATAAATTCATTTCAACTCCTTTTTAACTCTAGTCTTTTGCATTAGGACCTAATTATTGTTTATTTACTGTTGGCGGAGAGTAATCCCAGATTTTGAGCAATTTGGGGATCCGAGCTAGCAAGAAGGAAGACTTCATTTTGGGGGCTTTTCTTGCTATTTGTATCTATAGGTAAAACCCCTTAAATTGCATTATTATTCCGATTTATTTGTATATTAGGCTAGATCTAGGTGTCCCATAGCTGTCCCTAGAATTTGGGTGAATTTCGTGTCCGTTTGGTGTCCGTATCGGACACGTATCAATGTATGTGCATAGGTCTTCGACGAAATACCTCTTAGGACTTTTTGTTCTTGGTTTTCAAAACAAATTATATATTTGGGTAGCTAATCATATGTGGATTATGTATTTATGTGATTGAGCATGTTTTTGGTTGGTTTTCGTGTCCAAATTTAGACACACATGCACGCATGAGGCCCCGGTGCGCTGCCCTGCTGCTCGGGGTCGACACAGGATACGACACGGTGACTCAGGTCCTGATTTTTGGTGGACACAGGGGCCTAGTGACTGACACAACACACACAAAATTTAAGACGATTTCATCGAGTGGTTTGAGAGAAAATCGACCCGCACTGAAATTTCAAACACACACACGCGCACAGCTGTTCACTGATACGGGGTTTTAACTTGGACACGACACGAGCTCGACCCAGGTTAGTGTTGACACAAAGTCACAGTCAACCAAATATTGACTACATTGACTAAATAATATCTGTATTAATTCAATACGACACACGACGTCTGCATAACAGTTCAAGACAGACGACAGCTCAGTCTCCGGCTCTCAGTGTGTTTTCGAGTCTGTATTTTATATTTTCATTGAGTCTAGACTTGTGTACTCTGAGTCTTGCTGAGCTCTTGACACTTAGTCTACAGCCTACCCAAAATCCTAAGCTCTACTGAACCAAACACTACCCAAAAATCCCCTTAGAACCACTCTGTGCTCTGGAGACAGAGTTCGGGCCGAACTCTGCCTCCACACAGAGTTCGGGCCGAACTCTGTCCCCTAGAAATCAGGAACCCTAATTTTAGGGTTAGCTGGTTGCTAGTTGTCCAACGGCCAAATTTTTGAATTTTCCTACCCGAATTCTGGCCGAATTCTGCCTATAAAATCACTATAAATAGGGCATGAATTCTCTCATTCCAATCCATCCAATCTTCTTTTCTCTTCTCTCTTATAAGCTCAAGTAAGCCATACCCTTCCCATCTACTAGCCACAAGCCTCCTAAGTGTCGAGTGCTCAGCATCTCTCAGTTAGGATTCTTGTGCAAGAGTCGAAGAAGTCGCTTGGACAATTCCAAGCAAATCGCCACTGCGATCATCTGTTAGAAGTTGACGTGCTCTTCTGAAGAAAAGGCACGGGTTGTAAACTACTATTTCACAAATAGTGGATTTAATCCTGAGCTAGAGTTCTCAGGCCTGGACTAGTCCTCCACGAGGGAAACCAGGTTAAAATCGCTGTGTTTGCGTATGCTCTTCTGCTCTTCATTTATTTTCCGCACTTTACTCTGATTATTTATTGTTGGTGAAAGAGTTATTTTTAATTGGCTATTTTTCTATATAAACTCTATTCACCCCCCCTCTAGAGTTGCCATACTGTTCTTCAATTGGTATCAGAGCTCTGTTCTCTTTATAAGGACTAACATCCTAAGAGCTGATCCATGGCAACCACACAATCCTTGATTTTCAATCATGGTGAAGGTCAGTCCACTCATAGGCCTCCCCTATTTGATGGAACTAACTATACATATTGGAAAACAAGGATGAGCTTCTATCTTAAGTCTCTAGACTTTGACCTGTGGACTGTCGTCACTGACGGTTACAAAAAGCCCGCCAGGATAGTTGTCGATGGTGACCTCATTGAGAAACCACATGACAAATATTCTATCGAGGAGAAGAAACAGGCAAGTCTAGATGCTAGGGCTATTAATGCTTTATTCTGTGCTATAGACAGGAATGAGTTCAACAGGGTCTCTACATGCACCACTGCTCATGAAGTATGGAGACTTCTAGAAGTGACGCATGAAGGAACCACACAGGTCAAGGAATCTAAAATAAGCCGTCTCACTCAAGAATACGAAGCCTTCAAGATGAAGCCAAGTGAGACGATCACTCAAATGTTCACAAGATTCCTCGACATCATCAATCCTCTATCCTCGCTTGGAAAGCAGTACTCAAACCACGAGAAGATTCGTAAGTTGCTCAGAGGGCTACCAAAGATTTGGAACCCTAAGGTGACAGCCATCATAGAAGGGAACGATCTCACAACAATGTCAATGGAGACCTTGATGGGTAAACTCATGACTCACGAGCTTGACCTCAAGGACTTCGAAGAGCCCGCTCCGAAGACCAGGGAGATCGCACTCAAAGCTCATCAACGAAGAGCTAATCATGATGAGACCGAAGAAGATAATTCGGATGATGAAGACCAAGCTCTCATGGTTCGCAACTTCAGGAAATTCCTTCGCTTCAATCGAAGGAAGAAGGAATCTCAAGAAGACGATGAAGAAGAGCTAACTTGTTACGGTTACAAGAAAACTGGACATGTCCGAAAAGACTGCCCATTCCTGAAGAAGAGCAACCGCCATGAGAAGCCATACAAAAGGAACTCATCAAGAAAATATGCCAACACAGGCATTTGGCATGAAAGTGAAGCGAGTGACTCCGAGGAAGAAAAGGACTCTCCTCAAGATACAGCTAATGTGTGCCTAATGGCAACTTCCAACAAGGTATCTAACGAAACTCTAGATGACTTCTCTTTTGATGAACTTGGCGATGCTTTCACTGATTTACTCGATGATCACAAAAAGGTCATCGGTAAATACAAACATGCCAAGGACAAAATCAAAAGTCTTGAAGATGAGATACAAAGAGTTTCTTTACTTCTTGATAATGTTAGAAACACGACACATACTAATGACACTGATGAAGTATCCAAGCTTAAATTAAGCTTACATGATGCTGAAGTACGTATTGAGCAACAAACTCAAGAGATCACTACACTCAATACGTTGCTTGCTGAAGAAAAGAGTAGACACAAGATTTCCATGACTAAGATATATGGCTTAAATATTAAGGTTGATGAACTGCAAGCTGTTTCTAAAAGATTAGAAACCAAATTGGGTAAACAGGTTGTTCAACCTCAAACCCAATCACATGGGCACAACACCACTCATGCTAGTCAACCACGTCATTCTCATGCAGCACATAACCATGCATTTATATACACAAACTTTCACAAACCACGTACACGTAAGAACAATTCTCACTCAGTACACAATCATCATGCACAAAGACACAATCAACATCACTCCACACATAGAAATCATCATGCCATGCCATATAGACAAAATTATCATGCCATGCCATATAGACAAAATCATCATGTCATGCCATATAGACAAAATCATCATGCCATGCCATATAGACAATATCAGCATGTCACACATCATAGACAATACCATCATGATATGCCTCATAGACACCATCACCATGCCACTCATTCTGTGCATAATCATCATCACCATGCCAACTCTTCACATCATGACCATCCTCATCCTGTTGCTTATAGATATTATTCTCATGCTCCTAGTATAAATAAGAATGCTATCTGTACTTACTGTGGATTACATGGACACATCTTACCACAGTGCAAATTTAGAAGACTTGTAGATAAAAAGATATATACTTGGTTTCCAAAGACTAACTTTTCAGGACCCTCAAGAACTCGGGTACCAAAGGTCACATCTACTCTTGATGTAGGTGGACCTTCCCTCTTCAACTGAAAGTAAGTGGATTCTCGATAGTGGATGCTCGCTACATATGACGGGAGACGCAAATCTTTTTGTATCACTATCGATGAAGAGAGAAGGATATGTATCCTTCGGTAACAATCTCAAAGGGCACATAATAGGTAATGGTATCATTGGTCATCCTCCTTCTCCTATAATAAAGGATGTCTGCCTAGTGACCGAGTTAAAGCATAACCTGCTCAGCATTAGTCATCTTGCTGATCATGGATATGATATTAACTTTGAACAAAACAGTTGCTACATCTATGATAGGTCAACAGGAGACATTACTTTTGAAGGGAAAAGAGAGGACAACATCTATATTTTCTATCTTTCTGTAAATACTAACAATGCAGGTAGATATCTATATGCCCACAAAGACGAACGACTACTTTGGCACCAGCGTCTTGGTCATGCCAACATGGATGCTATATCCAGGCTTTCTACCAAGAAGCTAGTGAGAGGATTGCCTGACATCACATTCAAAAAGGACACGGTATTTGCCGAATGTGAACTAAACAAGGCAACTAAATCCTCGTTTCATTCCATCAACTCTGTAAGTACTACTAGACCCTTGCAATTACTTCATATGGATTTATTTGGTCCTAGTAGAATAGCTAGCCTTGGTGGCAAACTTTATGCATTTGTTATTGTTGATGATTTTTTAAGATTTACTTGGGTTTTCTTTCTCGCTAATAAGAGCGATGCTATTTCTGTTTTCAAAGTTTTTGTGAAAAAAGTTCAAAACAAAAAAGGCTACATGATTACTCGAATCCGAAGTGATCATGGAGGCGAATTCGTAAATTATGATTTTGAAATTTTTTGTAATACAAATGGTTTTGATCATGAATTTTCTTGTCCTAGAACTCCTCAACAAAATGGTGTTGTGGAGCGAAAGAATAGAACTCTCGGCGATATGGCCAGAGTCATGTTGAATAAATTTTCACTTCCGAAATACTTTTGGGCAGAAGCTGTCAGTACAGCATGCCACATTTTGAATAGGGTGCTAATTCATCCTATTACGAAGAAAACACCCTATGAGCTTTGGTTTGGGAGAACCCCCAATGTTTCTTATTTTAAAGTTTTTGGGTGTAGATGTTTTATCCTTAACACCAAAGACAACTTAGGCAAATTTGATGCCAAAGCTGACGATGGTATCTTTCTTGGTTATGCCGCCAAGAGTAAGGGATATAGAGTTTTTAATAAACGCTCACTTATTGTGAAAGAGTCAACAAATGTGACTTTTGATGAAGACAACAGTGCAGTAAGTACTCTTGATGATGACGTTGAGCCATCAACTTCTACTCCAATGAATACTTCAACCGAAACTAATTCTCTGGAGGGTTTGCCTAAAAAATTCTCTTTCAAACCTTCTCATCTAGAAAATTTAGTTATAGGAGAAGTTTCACGTGGAGTAACTACTAGATCATCACTAAGAGACTCCGTTGCTAGCACTGCCTTCATTTCACAAGTAGAGCCTAAAAACATTTCTGAAGCTTTTAATGATGAATTTTGGATTTCTGCTATGCAAGAAGAACTCAACCAATTCGAGAGAAGCTAAGTATGGGAACTCGTTCCTAGACCGGTTAATCACTCGATAATTGGTACTAAATGGATTTTTAGAAACAAAGTAAATGAAGATGGTTCAGTCACACGTAACAAAGCTCGTCTAGTAGCTCAAGGATACAACCAAGAGGAAGGTATCGACTACGATGAGACGTATGCTCCTGTTGCTAGACTAGAATCCATTCGGATGCTTTGTGCTTTTGCTAATTTTCAAAACTTTAAATTATTTCAAATGGATGTAAAAAGTGCTTTCTTGAATGGTTTTATTAAGGAGGAAGTTTATGTGAAACAACCTCCTGGCTTTGAAAATCACAAATTTCCCGACCACGTGTTCAAGCTAAAGAAAGCGCTTTATGGCCTCAAACAAGCCCCCAGAGCTTGGTATGAAAGGCTAAGTAGCTTCTTACTTGAGAAAGGTTTTTCAAAAGGGAAAATTGACACTACACTGTTTATAAAATCTTTTAAAGACACTATTCTGTTGATTCAAATTTATGTTGATGATATCATTTTTGGTTCTACTGATGAAACTCTCTGTCAAGAATTTGCCAAGTGTATGCAGACAGAATTTGAGATGAGCATGATGGGAGAGCTCAACTACTTTCTTGGTCTGCAAGTGAAACAAATGGCTAATGGAACTTTTATCTGCCAATCGGAGTACACCAAGGACATGCTGAAGAAGTTCGATCTTGACAACGTCAAACCAATCAGCACGCCAATGGCTACTTCAACCAAACTCGAACCAGATGAGAGCGGCAAACCCGTTGATCAACGTAAGTATCGAGGTATGATAGGCAGCTTACTCTATTTAACTGTTAGTCGTCCCGATATCATGTTCAGTGTTTGCCTATGTGCTAGATATCAAGCTAATCCTAAGGAATCACACATGACCGCGATTAAGCGTATCTTTCGATACCTTACGGGTACGGTTACAGTGGGCCTATGGTATCCCAAGTCAACATCATTTGATCTTATTGGTTATTCCGATGCTGACTTCGCTGGATGCAAGGTCGACCGTAAAAGTACGAGCGGCACGTGTCATTTATTAGGAAAAGCTTTAGTCTCCTGGTTTAGCAAGAAGCAGAACTCTGTCGCACTATCCACAACAGAAGCTGAATACATAGCAGCTGGGCGTTGTTGTGCACAAATTCTGTGGATGAAGCAAACCCTTGAAGACTATAAGTTATCTTTTATGCATATTCCTATATTCTGTGACAATACTAGTGCCATTAATTTGACTAAGAACCCTGTCTGCCACTCACGCACTAAACACATTGAGATCAGACACCACTTTTTGCGTGATCATCAGCAAAATGGCACGATTAACTTAGAGTTTATTGACACTGATCATCAGCTAGCAGATTTTTTTACTAAGCCATTATCCGAAGAGCGCTTAAATTTCCTTTGTCGTGAACTCAGAATTTTGGATGAAGCAGTTATAAGTTGAGACTCACCTGCGTAAATATCGAGTATATTTTGATTCTTTTACGACGAATTTGGTATGGGTACAAGCCGAAAGGGTCCTTCTGACAACAAGGCGTAAAAGCCTAAGCGACACGGTGCACTAGTCCTCAGGACTATCGCTAGCTGGGATCCGGCCCCTGCAGCTAACCCATGGCAAATTTGAAATATTGAATTACAATATATTTCCTTATTTATTATATGGTTTGTTTCGACTTAATACTGTCTAATTATTACATTCTAAAGTTCATTTTGACTTTTGAGTATCTCTCTATGTACTTCATTGATTTCATCAAACTTTTATCCTCAACCATCACTTTTCTTCAACACTTAACCATTTTTCTATCTTTTCAGCCTATTTTCTGTTCTGGACCACTAATCCAGAACTCGGGCCGAACTCTGCCCCCAATAGAGTTCGGGTCGAGTTCGGTCCAATTGTTCCAGAGTCGGGATCAGCCTCTGCCGTTGGATCATTTTAGATCATACGGTCAGAATTTCTTCCGACCAAAGAAAACCCTCACTTATATTTCGAGTTTTCTTCTCTCTCCTTCACTATTGCCTCCTTCCTCACCTCTCCAAACTCTTTCCTTCAAACCCTAACCCTAGTTTTTGATCTAGAGTGCTCCATTACTCCTCAAAATCAAGGAAAAGGAGTTTCTCATCATTCTCTTCCACTGTTTATTGATTATTTGAGGTATCATTCTTGTCTTCTATACTTCACACTATCAAGTTTTTTTTATGGCTCCTCGCTTGTTCAATCGTGGAAAGAGGATTCGAACTGAGAGTGTTTCCTCTTCGGATTCTCCTCCAACGAATGAACAGATCATTGAACAACTTCAACCACCTCATCCATTGTTCAACCCACCTCGTCCTCGAAATCCTTCTACCTATGACAACCGATTATTTGTCTCACTAGATGCTCAAACAACTGGTTTAGTGACTATCGGAATCGTCAGGTATTCGCAGGATATCCTATTAATTTTTCTATCTTCTTTCAATATGATGCTTTATTTCATGACCTCTGTTTTGATGAGCTTATCACTACCACTTCTGCTATCTATCGTCATGTGGTCCAAATGTTCTACTACAACATGACCTTTGTTGATCTCCATATTTATTCACGAGTTGCAGGTATCAATATATCTTTTGATGACTTTGACTTAGCCGAATATCTTGATCTTCAAGAGCCCAATTCTTGGGAAAAGCTAGTTGACGCTCGCTCGTTCCGTTTTCCTAACGGAATTTCCCTTGAGAGCTTCAAGGACGATTTGTGTACTCCATACACACGTCCTCGCAAGCTCATAGCTAAATATCTCAACCCATATTTTTCTGATCTTTATTGGATTATCTCTAACATCATTCTACCCAAAACAGGTTCCCATGATGACATCACTTATCTTGAGATATCTGCTCTTTATCATCTTCACTTTGGAATTTCTTTCAATCTTCCACGTACAATGATGGACTGGATGATTCACTGTAGGAAGAAACCACGAGCTCTGGTTTATCCTTTGTACCTTCCTATGATCTTTCGTGCATTTAACATACCACTTGATATCTGTCCGTTCTTGCCTGCTCCTGCTTTCCTGTCCAAGGCACGACGTACTCAGGCAGTTGTTGCCTCTCCTGAGGCTTCTGAGCATTCTGATGATGCGGAGTCTGATCCCCCTCCTTTCGGTCAGGCTGCACCTCCTCCACCTGCCACTCTTGACTCCATCCAGACCATGCTCCGGGAACGTTTCGACTTAGAGGCCGATCGGTGGGCTCAGATGGACTACCGTACTATCCTGCAGATGAGTGCACTCTGTAACTCGCTGCATGATATTCGGTACTCCATGTCCCATCATCCTACTATGGCCATTCCCATACAGCGGGATCCCGATCGTAAGGGATATCGCATTGATGATCCGTGGGTCATGCGTTACCTGGATCCGGGTTCTGCTCTTGTGGATCCCAGACGTTCAAACTCTCCTGGACCATCTCGTGCTCCATGATGGAGATTGGCTACTATCTGCTGCTGCTGCTACTGATGATGATCTTAGTTATTGCATTTTCATTTCTAGTTAGTTAGTTTCAGTTTTATGTACTTGGATGCTTTTAAACTCTGGTTGTGTGTTTGACATTTGGTTATGACACTTTATGCTAGTACTTCTTTTGATTATTTCTATACTGTTTCTTCTCTGCTTGGTGTGGTTGTATTACTATTAATTGTCTACTGCAGTTTTCTTTTATTATTCATTCATCTGCAGTCTATATTACTAACTGCCAAAAGGGGGAGAACTATGTATATTCTGTCTGGATATATATGGCTGGTTATACTTGTTTGGTATCATATCCTATCTTTTCGTATTTCTGTGCTTGTTTGTACTTTTTGGGAGATATTATACAGGTTTCCATGCACTATTTACGGGGGAGCTATTGCTTCTAGCTCAGCCCCATTCACTGATTACGGGGGAGCTATTACATTCTAGCTCGGCATCAAGTATAGGGGAGCTATGTTGCTATAATCAACTGTGTCCAGGTATGAATATTGAATATACATATATTATTTTGTCAATTATCAATATGGGGGAGATTATTGACACAAAGTCACAGTCAACCAAATATTGACTACATTGACTAAATAATATCTGTATTAATTCAATACGACACACGACGTCTGCATAACAGTTCAAGACAGACGACAGCTCAGTCTCCGGCTCTCAGTGTGTTTTCGAGTCTGTATTTTATATTTTTATTGAGTCTAGACTTGTGTACTCTGAGTCTTGCTGAGCTCTTGACACTTAGTCTACAGTCTACCCAAAATCCCAAGCTCCACTGAACCAAACACTGCCCAAAAATCCTCTTAGAACCACTCTGTGCTCTGGAGACAGAGTTCGGGCCGAACTCTGCCTCCACACAGAGTTCGGGCCGAACTCTGTCCCCTAGAAATCAGGAACCCTAATTTTAGGGTTAGCTGGTTGCTAGTTGTCCAACGGCCAAATTTTTGAATTTTCCTATCCGAATTCTGGCTGAATTCTGCCTATAAAAACACTATAAATAGGGCATGAATTTTCTCATTCCAATCCATCCAATCTTCTTTTCTCTTCTCTCTTATAAGCTCAAGTAAGCCATACCCTTCCCATCTACTAGCCACAAGCCTCCTAAGTGTCGAGTGCTCAGCATCTCTCAGTTAGGATTCTTGTGCAAGAGTCGAAGAAGTCGCTTGGACAATTCCAAGCAAATCGCCACTGCGATCATCTGTTAGAAGTTGACGTGCTCTTCTGAAGAAAAGGCACGGGTTGTAAACTACTATTTCACAAATAGTGGATTTAATCCTGAGCTAGAGTTCTCAGGCCTGGACTAGTCATCCACGAGGGAAATCAGGTTAAAATCGCTGTGTTTGCGTATGCTCTTCTGCTCTTCATTTATTTTCTGCACTTTACTCTGATTTTTTATTGTTGGTGAAAGAGTTATTTTTAATTAGCTATTTTTCTATATAAACTCTATTCACCCCCCCTCTAGAGTTGCCATACTGTTCTTCAGTTAGGGTGTGGGATTCCTAGCCCTACTATGGGCGAACCCGTATGTACGAGCTCGAACAACCTTGAGCTCTGTGTCGAGCCCATGAAGGCTCGACACGCATGCACACACGATGCTGCCTATGCTGATTTTTGGAACACTGTATGATTCGCGTTTTGGACACGTCGTGTCGAATATTGTGGACACAACACGACTTGTATAGCACCCTGCCATGTGCACACACCTTTATCAACCATTAGATTTGAGTTATAATCGCATTTTGGAATTCAATTTGTAGTTTCCCAAATTCTGATACCATAGTTCACTGTTTGAATTTCCAAGATTTTAATTGTAATTCTAAACGGTTTCAATGATTTATTTGCAATAAATAGTTCACGCATATATGTGTATATGATAATATACATGTTAGGGATTCATGTTGATTGATTCTTGGATTCGAGGTTGCTTTGGACTGATTAAACTTAGGACTGAATGCATTACACTGAAACTGAGATGCATTTTGTGTCTCGACACTTGGATACTCTTCATATTGCCTGCAGACACAACACATTCACTGTACTTGACACTCCTTTCACTGCACATGTGTTACTTATTGTCTGCAATACTCATTCATTGACCTGCACTTCATTACCATTCACTGTTCACACATCACAATATTTAACCTACTGTCCAGTCGAGCCCCAATGGTTCAGTCACTTTAGACCATTGTTTAGTCCTTCTTACCTCTTGTCATATCATTCCCCAAATTACTTTTTAGCTCAGTCCATAGCATCCTATAGTATCAGTCCAATTGGTTGAGTTCATTCCCATCCCCTTTGTATAAGTGAGTATTTTATTAGGTATTTCAGTCCTCTTCTAACTATCCAGTTCCTTAGTAATATCAGCCCCCTCTATGAAGTTCAGTCCTATATTAGGATTTTAGTCCATTAGGTTTATCCTTAGTATCAGGCCTTAGTGGACTTGGTACTTGTTCTTGTAGAAACTTTGTGTTAGTAGATTAGTTATGTCACTCCCTATTTGTTTAAGTATCAGTCCTGTGTTGTCCTGCACACCATTGTATAGTTCAGTCCCCACATTATTAGTCCAGTCCATTTTAGCATGGAGGGAGGGGTCATTTCCTAGTAGCAGTAGCTTAGGATGTGAGATGTTGACTGTTAGGTTGATATTGAACATTGGTGTTGAATGTTTAGTTGATATTGGGTTGTAGGATTTCAAATAGCTTTTGACACTCCTGTGCATCACTGATTTTTTCCACTCCTGAGCACATATGCTACACACACACTAAGAATTGAAGTTGACACACATTATATTACACACACAAACTTATTCCTGCCACATTCACTGTTTTCCTAAAATTCTAAGAACATGTACACATACACACTGTCACACACATTGTTTCAACTATCAAGACACACACACTACAAAATTGGGATTGATGCCATGAATGCGTGTATGTTAAATTGAATGAATGAGTAATATTATTTCTCAGGTTTTCCCCCTTCCCATTCATTTTTTCCCTTCCCATTCAGTTCTTTATAAATGATATATTGTAATGTCCTAAGTAATGAATGAATATATATCTTATAATGTAGGCATATAGTGTATGTATGACAATACAAAAACCCCTTAACTGTTAGCACATTCATCTACACACACCCATCTACATTATGCCAAAAAATGAGAACCTAATGCTCATTACACTTGACTTGTGTACATTAAACCTGAGAAGGATGCACTGCTTTCCTATTCATCTACACACATAATCACCCCCTCTTTTTCCCTCTATATATATAGTATATATAGGTGTATATATACCTATATATATATATATGCACCTATGTACTCACGAATGAATGAATGAATGAATGAATGCACCCCCTTGCCATGTCAATGCACTCATATAGCCCTCTCTACCTCTCAAATATATATATGATGTTGAATGTAAAATGCATGTAATCTATATACCAATGAATGTATATATCAATGTATGTATACAAATATGCATGTATATATAGGTAATATAAAACACATGATGTAATGTAATGTGTATGATACAATGTATGAGTGGATTCATGTATGCAAGTACCTATGGAAATATATATGAATATGTATGGGTATATCAATGTACCTATGAAAGTTTGTATATAAAATTGATGTATGTATGTATGTATGTATATATATAAATATGTGTTGATTGAACTTTGTGATGGTGCTAGGTTGTTAGTCTAGGCTTGGTTAGGCCTAGTGAGACTTGATGGACTAGGATTGACCTAGTTTGACTAGAGTGTTGACCATAGTTGACCCAAGTTTGACTTTGACCTAGATTGACCTAAAAATTATGTAGATTGTATCATAAACTCCAGTTATCTTATTTTAAACACATTATAACATGTACTGCTCTATTTAGGAAATTGTGACTCCGGTGCAGATATCTGATATTATACTACTCTTTTCAGAATATCAGGCGAGTACATTCTCTGATAGTTCTCTCATTTATTTGTCAATTACTGTACTTCAGTTCTAGTTAGCTGTATGTGATTCTCTGTTACAACATGTATGGATATTTCTGGATTCATGTATGCGACACACATTTATTGTCTGGCCTCTATTACTAGAATCATTCTGGAATCATTTACTGGTATCACCATGTTCTGGCTGGACTCATCTTGAATCATTGTGTCGAATTTCTGGATTCACTTGCTGGAAAGGGAAATACTAGAGTAAGACATATAGACATACCCCAATTCTGGAATCACCCTCATGCTGGAATCAAACTGGAATGATAGCCATCTCACACCCGGCCAGGTCTGTGATGTGTAGGATTACCTATAGCCATTTACATGTCGATCACGGTATTTTAAAATATACTGTTAGAGTATAGGCTGGACTCACCCTGGAATCATTGATCACTATGACTGGAATCGTCCCATATTGGATTCATCTTGTATTAGATTCATCTGGTACTGGACTTACATTGGAGTTACACTTGTCTACATTTACTGTCTGGACTTATACCATGTTACTCTAGTTCAACTAGTTTCTATTTACAGTCTTTATTGTCATGATTCTTCTCTTGTTTTAGTTACTTACTTTTCTTATACCTTATCTGTCTTTCTATACCATTACCTGAATATAAACTGCCAGGTTTATTAATACAACTGTCTATAACTGCTTTATAGTTCTCTGTCATTTACTTGGGTTTTCTAGATGAGATTGTGCTCGTTCCTGTCCTGACTGGACCTGTTGAAAATATTACAGATACTTGCGCTGAGGATACATGCCCTACATATTATGGACCCGGAGACGGAACGGCTACCTTTGGCTCCGACACTCAGGAGTGATCGGGATTTAGTTTATTAGACTTGCATCTATTTTCATGTAGGACTTGTTGTATTTGATTTGAGACTTGTGTTGTATTTGAGATTGTTGAGATTTTGTTATTATTATATTAGTTGTCTTCTATTTTTTAGTTATTTCTTTTGTGTTATCTTATCGTGCTTAGACTGTGATTGAGTTACAATATCTTATACTTGTCCTCCGTTCGGAGTTGATCATGATGAGTACATTATATACTGCATGAGTTAATGGTTAGTTAGATACTTAGAACAACATTCTACCGCCGACACTGCGACATAGGCTGGACGCTGTTACGTACTCGTACCCTTATAGTGGGTGCGGGTCGTGATACGTTTTTAGTGGTGGCCCATGCAGGTCGAAAGTCGCATTATTACGATATCGTGGTAGTACGGCGACTTAGTTTTACTGCTACGAGCCTGCGATAGGATTGAGAGATAGGCTTTAATGGAGAGGTACTCAATCACAGTTAGGAAAAATTTTGCTTCAATTCATGCCATCTATACATCTTGCTGATTTGCCTTCCTTGAAAATTAACTGTCCTCCCTTGATTTATCGCTTCTATCTCAGTATTGATTCCTTGTTTGATCTGTCTCCAGGATGGTCGAAACTAGATCCCATC
Source organism: Iris pallida (assembly GCA_029216955.1). NCBI lineage: Eukaryota > Viridiplantae > Streptophyta > Magnoliopsida > Asparagales > Iridaceae > Iris > Iris pallida. The sequence continues at coordinate 12,720,485 of JANAVB010037620.1, forward strand.
GCTCCGGACCGAGGGACACTGCTGAGAGGTCTGCCACCTCTCGTCCTGTGCAGCTAGCCCCCGATATCGCGGTACCAGTTCAGCCAGCTGGGGTAGGTGTTTCAGCTGCCTTTGGAGGAGCCCCTCCACCAGTGTACAGACAGAGCTTGGTGATTCCAGAGATGCTCTAGCAGCAGCAGCCACCTTCAGGGACAGTTGACGCAGTTCAGCTGTTCTCATTATTTCAGCAGTTCATGGAGGCCCAGCAGGCCCAACAGCAGCGTCAGACTGCATTGTTTAGTCGGTACATTGATCTGGCCCTGACAGTAGTTAAGAGGGCAGCATCTCAGCCTTCGGCAGTTTAACAGCCACACCAGCCGAAGGAGAAGGGCATTCAAGACTTCCAGAAGATGCATCCGAGGGACTTCAGGGGTACCGAGGGCATTCTGTACGCTGATAAGTGGATAGAGCATATGGAGGAGATTTTTAGACTAGCAGAGATTCCAGCGAGGCTACAGATCGAGGCGGCGGCCAGTATGATGCAGGATTTGGCCCGCACTTGGTACCAGACCGACCCGAGGGTTGGTACACCAGGGCAGCCTTGGGCAGCATTTACGAAGCTGTTCAAGGAAAAGTTTTTCCCAGATGCAGCGCTAGGTGCCCTTGAGAATCAGTTCGAGGCCTTAGTCCAGGGCTGTCAGTCCGTAGAGGAGTATGCTGGGGAGTTCTGCCGTCTGGACAGATTTGTCGAGGGATTGACCGAGGCGACGAAGGCCCGGAGGTTAAGAAAGGGACTGGTCAAGGAGGTGAAGTCCTATACCAAGAGTGCTCGCGATGCCACTTTTGAGGAGATCTTGGTGGGTGCCTTAGCAGCAGAGGATGATCTTGAGCTGAGGTTCAAGAGGGGACGGGACGCTCACGGTACCAGCAGCAATGGAGGCCAGACCAAGAGGCCTCATGTGCAGATTTAGCAGACGCAGACACCAGTATGAGTTCAGCAGGTGTAGCATCAATATCGGGGTCAGGACACGAAGGTGATCAGTTGTTCCTACTGCAAGAAGCCGGGACACATCTAGGAGCAGTGCAGGAAGAGGTTGAAGGTTTGCTATTTCTGTGGGTCAGGTGCCCACCAGAAGATAGATTATCCCATTGCACCTCCTTTTGAGGGAGCTAGGCCACCTGTAGCTTAGCACCAGAGGGGTAGAGATTTTGCGATGGCAGTCGAGGAGACTGACGTTGCAGGTGATGGATTAGAAGGTTTGACCTTCTTGATCTTTCTTTCCACTTTCATGTGTAATTTCCATTAGTACCTGCCAGGATATTGCTTGTGATTACTAGATAGTGTAGCTACCCTGTTCGAGACTGTAGAATCACGACCAGTAGGATTATATTGCATGTTATCTATCGACTTTGATTGATTGGGGGTTTGACCTAGGAAGGATGCGATCATCTTAATTTCGAGGACAAAATTTTTCTAAGGGGGGTAGACTTGTAACACCCAATTTCTGGAATGAGGATATTTTTGAAATTTTATATTTATAATTATTATTTATTGAATTTAAATCATATTATGATTTTTGGTGATTTTTAATCAATTTAAAACTGTTTTAAGTCATGGCTTGTGATTTTGACTTTGACTAATTGAGACCTTGTAGACTAGCCTAGAAGCTAACCCTAGCTATGGTGACCCTATTTTAACTTAAGTTAACCTATTATAGTCATTAGAAATTAGTTTTAAAATAGAAAGATTAAGTTTAAGTGAAATGGTTTCATGACTTATGACTTAACTAATTGACTTGTAATTTTTCCAATTCATGACTTATGTAATTGAGCCATAGGCCCATGACTTAAGCCCAAACCCCAACAAACCCACCTATGGCAGCCAATCTAGGGTTTTCTACCCCTATTTAATGCCTCTTTCATTTGTTCTTGCCTCTTTTGTGCTTGACCTAGATTTTTGAAGGAAAGGTAATTCCCTATTTCCCTAAAATCCTAATAAATTTATTTCAACTCCTTTTTAGCTCTAGTCTTTTGCATTAGGACCTAATTATTGTTTATTTACTGTTGGTGGAGAGTAATCCCAGATTTTGAGCAATTTGGGGATCCGAGCTAGCAAGGAGGAACACTTTATTTTAGGGGCTTTTCTTGCTATTTGTATCAATAGGTAAAACCCCTTAAATTGCATTATTATTCTGATTTCTTTGCATATTAGGCTAGATCTAGGTGTCCCCTAGCTGTTCCTAGAATTTGGGTGAATTTCGTGTCCGTTTGGTGTCCGTATCCGGACACGTATCAATGTATGTACATAGGTGTTCGACGAAATGTCTCTTAGGACTTTTTGTTCTTGGTTTTCAAAACAAATTATAGATTTGGGTATCTAATCATATTTGGATTATGCATGTATGTGACTGTGCATGTTTTTGGTTGGTTTTCGTGTCCAAATTTAGACACACACGCACGCACGCACGAGGCCCCGGTGCGCTGCCCTGCTGCTCGGGGTCGACACAGAACACGACACGATGACTCAGGTCATGATTTTTGGTGGACACGGGGGCCTAGTGACTGACAAAACACACACAAAATTTGAGACGATTTCATCAAGTGGTTTGAGAGAAAATTGACCCGTACTGAAATTTCAAACACACACACACACGCGCACAGCTGTTCACTGATACGGGGTTTTAACTTGGACATGACACGAGCTCGACCCAGGTCAGGGTATGGGATTCCTAGAAATACTATGGGCGAACCCATATGCACGAGCTCGACCTACCTCGAGCTCTGTGTCGAGCCCATGAAGGCTCGACACGCACGCACGAGGCTGCCTATGCTGATTTTTGAAACACTGTATGATTCATATTTTGGACACGTCGTGTCGACTTTTGTGGACACGACACGACTTGTATAACACCCTGTCATGTGCACACACCTTTACCAACCATTAGATTTGAGTTATAATCGTATTTTCGAATTCAATTTGTAGTTTTCCAAATTCTGATACCATAGTTCACTGTTTGAATTTACAGTAAATTTCTAAGATTTTAATTATAATTCTAAAATGTTTCAATAATTTATTTGCAATAAATAGTTCACTCATATATGTGTATATGATAATGTATATGTTAGGGATTCATGTTGATTGATTCTTGGATTCGAGGTTGCTTTGGACTGATTAAACTGAGGACTGAATGCATTACACTGAAACTGAGATGCACTTTATGTCTCGACACTTGGACACTCTTCACATTGCCCGCAGACACAACACATTCACTTTACTTGACACTCCTCTCACTGCACATGTGTCACTTATTGTCTGCAACACTCATTCATTGACCTGCACTTCATTACCATTCACTGTTCACACATCACTACATTTAACCTACTGTCCAGTCGAGCCCCAATGGTTCAGTCACTTTTGACCATTATTCAGTCTTTCTTATCTCTTATCAGATCATTCCCCAAATTACTTTTTAGCTCAGTCCATAGCATCCTATGGTATCAGTCCAATTGGTTGAGTTCATTCCCATCCCCATTGTATAAGTGAGTATTTCATTACGTATTTCAGTCCTCTTCTAACTATCCAGATCCTTAGTAATATCAGCCCCCTCTATGAAGTTCAGTCCTATATTAGGATGTCAGTCCATTAGGTTTATCCTTAGTATCAGGCCTTAGTGGACTTGGTACTTGTTCTTGTAGAAACTTTGTGTTAGTAGATTAGTTATGTCACTCCCTATTTGTTTAAGTATCAGTCCTGTGTTGTCCTGCACACCATTGTATAGTTCAGTCCCCACATTATTGGTCCAGTCCATTTTAGCATGGAGGGACGGGTCATTTCCCAGAAGTAGTAGCTTAGGATGTGAGATGTTGACTGTTAGGTTGATATTGAACATTGGTGTTGAATGTTTAGTTGATATTGGGTTGTGGAATTTCAAATAGCTTTTGACACTCCTGTGCATCACTGATTTTTCCCACTCCTGAGCACATATGCTACACACACACTAAGAACTGAAGTTGACACACATTATATTACACACACACACACAAACTTATTCCTGCCATATTCACTGTTTTCCTGAAATTTTAAGAACATGTACACATACACACTGTCACACACATTATGTCAACTATCAAGACATACACACTACAAAACTGGGATTGATGCCATGAATGCATGTATGTTAAATTGAATGAATGAGTAATGTTATTTCTCAGGTTTTTCCCCTTCCTATTCAGTTTTTCCCTTCCCATTCAGTTTTTCATAAATGATATGTTGTAATGTCCTAACTAATGAATGAACATATATCTTATAATGTAAGCATATAGTGTATTTATGACAATGCAAAAACCCCTTAACTGTTAGCACATTATTCTACGCACACCCATCTACATTATGGCAAAAACTGAGAACCTAATGCTCATTACACTTGACTTGTGTACATTAAACCTGAGAAGGATGCACTGCTTTCCTATTCATCTACACACACAATCACCCCCTCTTTTTCCCTCTCTATATATAGTGTATATAGGTGTATATATACCTATATATATATGCACCTATGTACTCACGAATGAATGAATGCACCCCCTTGCCATGTCAATGCACTCATATAGCCCTCTCTACCTCTTAAATATATATATATATATATATATATATATATATATATATATATATATATATATATATATATATATATATATATATATATATATATATGATGTTGAATGTAAAATGCATGTAATCTATATACCAATGAATGTATATATCAATGTATGTATACAAATATTCATGTATATATAGGTAATGTAAAACACATAATGTAATGTAATGTGTATGATAAAATGTATGTGTGGATTCATGTATGCAGGTACCTATGTAAATATATATGATGATGTATGGATATATCAATGTACCTATACAAGTTTGTATATAAAATTGATGTATATATGTATATATATAAATATGTGTTGATTGAACTTTGTGATGGTGCTAGGTTGTTAGTCTAGGCTTGGTTAGGCCTAGTGAGACTTGATGGACTAGGATTGACCTAGTTTGACTAGAGTGTTGACCATGGTTGACCCAAGTTTGGCTTTGACCTAGATTGACCTAGAAATCATGTAGATTGTATCATAAACTCCATTTATCTTATTTTAAACACATTATAACATGTACTGCTCTATTTAGGATATTGTGACTCCGGTGCAGATATCTGATTTTATACTACTCTTTTGAGAATATCAGGCGAGTACATTCTCTGATAGTTCTCTCATTTATTTGTCAATTATTGTACTTCAGTTCTTGTTAGCTGTATGTGATTCTCTGTTACAACACATATGAATATTTCTAGATTCATGTATGCGACACACATTTATTGTCTGGCCTCTATTACTGGAATCATTTACTGGTATCACCATGTTCTGGCTGGACTCATCTTGAATCATTGTGTCAAATTTCTGGATTCACTTACTGGGAGGGGAAATACTAGAGTAAGACATGTAGACATACCCCAATTCTGGAATCACCCTCATGCTGGAATTAAACTAGAATGATAGCCATCTCATACTCGGCCAGGTGTGTGATGTGCCGGATTACCTACAGTCGTTTACATGTCGATCTCGATATTTTAAAACACACTGTTAGAGTATAGGCTGGACTCACCCTGGAATCATTGATCACTATGACTGGAATCGTCCCGTACTGGATTCATCTTGTATTAGATTCGTCTTGTACTGAACTTACATTGGAGTTACACTTGTCTACATTTACTGTCTGGACTTATACCATGTTACTCTAGTTCAGCTAGTTTCTATTTACAGTCTTTATTGCCATGATTCTTCTCTTGTTTTAGTTACTTACTTTCCTTGTACCTTATCTGTCTTTCTATACCATCACCTGAATATAAACTGCCATGTTCATCAATACAACTGTCTATAACTGCTTTATAGTTCTCTGTCATTTACTTAGGGTTTTTAGTTGAGATTGTGCTCATTCCTGTCCTGACTGGACCTGTTAAAAATATTACAGATACTTACGCTGAGGATACATGCCCTACATATTATGGACCCGGAGACGGAACGGCTACCTTTGGCCCCGACACTCAGGAGTGATCGGGATTTAGTTTATAGACTTGCATCTGTTTTCATGTAGGACTTGTTGTATTTGATTTGAGACTTGTGTTGTATTTGAGATTGTTGAGATTTTGTTATTATTATAGTAGTTGACATCTATTTCTTAGTTATTTCTTCTGTGTTATCTTATCATACTTAGACTGTGATTGAGTTACAATATCTTATACTTGTCCTCCGTCCAGAGTTGATCATGATGAGTACATTATATACTACATGAGTTAATGGTTAGTTAGATACTTAGAATAGCGTTCTACCGCCGACACTGCGGCATAAGCTGGACGCTGTTACGTACTCGTACCCTCACAGTGGGTGCGGGTCGTGATAAGCTGCAGGGGCCGGATCCCAGCTAGTGGTAGTCCGAAGACTAATGCACCGTATCGCTTAGGCTTTTACGCCTTGTTGTCAGAAGGACCCTTTCGGCTTGTACCCGTAGCAAAGTCAGATAGAGAATCGTGACATAATCGATAATTATGCAGGCCAATTTAATGAATAATCGTTTCATCTAAAATTCCTAATTCACGACAAAGAAAATTAAATCGCTCCTCGGATAGTGGTTTTGTAAATAAATCAGCCAACTGATGATCGGTGTCAATAAATTCTAAATTGATAGTGCCATTCTGTTGATGATCACGTAGAAAGTGGTGACGAATTTCAATGTGTTTCGTGCGTGAGTGACCTATGTGATTCTTAGTAAGGTTGATAGCACTAGTGTTATTACAGAATATTGGAATATACATAAAAGATAGGTTGTAGTCTGCAAGGGTTTGCTTCATCCACAGAATATGTGCACAACAACGTCCAGCTGCGATATATTCAGCTTCTGTTGTGGATAGTGCGACAAAATTCTGCTTCTTGCTAAACAAAAAGACTAGAGCCTAGCCTAATAAATGACACGTGCCGCTAGTACTTTTACGGTCGACTTTGCATCCGGCAAAATCAGCATCGGAGTAACCAATAAGGTCAAATGATGTTGATTTGGGATACCATAAGCCCACTGTAACCATACCCTTAAGGTATCGAAAGGTACGCTTGATGACAGACATGTGTGATTCGCCTAAAGCGCAGTGACCTGGTTGTCTTCGAAACACTGTCTCCTCATCATCGAAAATCGTAGTGACTCCGTCATCTTCAAAGTATAGTCTACTCGTCGCCCCAAAGTACACTGACTCTATTGCCTGAAACACAGTCCCTTGTCGTCCAAAAGCGCAGTAACTCTCTCGTTGTCACGACCCGCACCCTAGAGTAAGGACACGAGATGTGGGTACGTCCAGCCTACGCCATAGTGTCGGCGGTAGAACGCTGTCCTAGGTCAATCATCTAACAATACAAAGGTACCTGTACAGTATATACACTCCGAATGGAGGTGACATAACAATATACAGTATCAATCACATCTAAGGCAGAAAGATAAGATAGAAAGATAGATAGATACTGCTGAATTGAAAGATCCACAGAAGTAAAATCAGAAAGTCTAAGTGTCTAAATATATCACAAAATCATAAATCCCAAGTATCAATATACAGTCATCCAGAGTGTAATATAAGAAGACATCCTAGTCTAGAGGAGTGTCGTCCACAGCTAAAGGCTTCTGCTGCTGGTCCAAGTCTGTACTATCATCTAGGGTAGCCCCATAATAAGTGGGACAACACACCTCGTCCTCATCCTCTGTAATATTTTAATAGGTCCAGTCAGGACAGGAGCGAGCACAATACATCTCAACAAGTCATAGCAGGAAAGGAAATATAATCATGCTAGAGAATAAAATATAGGAAATTGAAGAATAGCATAATGTAAAAGAGAGACAGTAAGTAAATATCTATGATATATAAAAGAGACAGTGCTAGTGATTCAGAGTACAAGATGAACATGTGAATGGCTTAGGACTGATTCATGACTACACTAAGAGTGATTCATGACTATACTACTTTGGATATTTATTTACATGACCATTCATACTCCCCCGTACCCCAATCAATACACAAGGATCCAGTCAAGTTACGTTAAGATTCGTGACTAAACTACTTGACCCATATAGGGTGATTCATGAATTGATTCGTGAAGGCTAGGTGATCATGAGAGTACATGAGCCACTAGCTAATTCTCGAAGATTCATGATAATAGAAGCAAGAGATATATGACGTAAGTGAAACACACGAGACAAGAGTATCTGATGCTCCCGAGAGGGATAACATCTCAAGAAGGGATCCATATAGCACTAATCCGTGTTACCAACGTGTCAGCATCATGTAGAATAATCTAAAGCAGAAAATATAATCCTAAACAAGATATGAAATGATCAGAGAATGTACTCGCCTGGTATCCTGAATGTCCGAAGAGAATATACTGTCCGAGGAGTGGTGTCTGTCTCCTATAGAACAGTACAAGTCACTACATGTCTAAAATAAGAAAATAGACTGCTACAACGCATCTACATGAAGTTTGGGGTCAATCTAGGCTAAAGTCAACCTTTGGTCAACTCTAGTCAACCCTAACATTCAAACTAGGTCAATTATAGTCTAATTAAGTCAAACTAGGTCAAACGAGGTCAAACTTGGTCAAACTAGTCTAGGTTGGTCAAACCTAGGCTTAACAAGTCAATTCTAGGTCAACTAACTAAATACCACACAAGTCATCCTAGCCTAGTGATACACAAGGGTATCACCACATGCCATAGGCCACTCTACCTAGGCCATGGGCCAAATACAAATAGGCTAATGAAATCCCTACTACACATTCACATACATACTAGTAACTATTTACCCACAATATATATATGTAAATACACATACATATAGATTAGAATATATATATATATATATACATAATGTGTGTGTGGATTATATATGTGTAGACATGTATGTGTGTGAGATATGAGTGTGTGAGCTATGTGTGTGAGTGTGTAAAGTGGAAATTTGTTGACACAAAGTCACAGTCAACCAAATATTGATAACATTGACTAAATAATAATTGTAATAATTCGATACGACATATGACGACTACATCCAGCTCAAGCCAGACGACAGCTCAGCTTTGCAAAAATATAAGTTGTTTTTGAGTCTGTACTTTTATATTTATTGAGTCTAGAATGATTGTAAGCTGAGTTGTGCTGAGCTCTTGAGACTAAACCCATAACCTATCCAAAATCCATAAAGCACCACATCCAAAATAAGCCCATTGGACCCTTAGACCTATTCTGTGCTCTGGAGATAAAGTTCGGGCCGAACTCTGCCTCCACACAGAGTTCGGGCCGAACTATGTCCCCTAAAAATTAGCACCCTAATTTTTAGGGTTGGCTGGTTGCTAGTTGTCCAACGGCCAAATTTTTGAAAATTCCTACCAGAATTCTGGCCGAATTCTGCCTGCTAAAAACCTATAAATAGGCCAAGAATTCTCTCATTTTCATTCATCCAATCTTCTCTTCTCTTCTCTCTTAAGCTCAATATAAGCCATACCCTTCTTCATCTACTAGCCACAAGCTTCTTAAGTCTCGAGTGCTCAGCATCTCTCAGTTAGGAGTCTTGTGCAAGAGTTCAAGAAGTCGCTTAGAAAATTCCAAGCATCGCCACTGCGATCCTTTGTAAGAAGTTGACGTGCTCTTCTAAAGGAAAGGCACGGGGTGTAACTACTATTTCACAAATAGTGGATTTAATCCCGAGCTAGAGTTCTCAGGCCTGGACTAGTCCTCCATGAGGGAAACCAGGTTAAAATCGGCTGTGTTTGCATATGCTTTCTTGCTCCTTATTTATTTTCGTACTTACTCTGATTATTCTTAGATTGTGAAAGAGTTTTAATTTTTTAATTGGCTATTATCGCTATAAACTCTATTCACCCCCCTCTAGAGTTGCCATCTGTTCTTTAATTGGTATCAGAGATCTGTTCTCTTTACAAGGACTTACATCCTAGAGCTGATCCATGGCAACCACACAATCCTTGATTTCCAATCACGGTGATGGACAGTCCACTCATAGGCCTCCCCTATTTGATGGAACTAACTACACGTATTGGAAAACAAGGATGAGCTTTTATCTCAAGTCGCTAGACTTTGACCTGTGGACTATCGTCACTGACGGTTATAAAAAGCTCGCCAGGATAGTTGTTAATGGTGATCTTGTTGAAAAATCACATGACAAATATTCTGACGAGAAGAAGAAATATGCAAGTCTAGACGCGAGAGCTATTAATGCTTTATTCTGTGCTATAGACAGGAATGAGTTCAACAGGGTATCTACATGCACCACATCTCATGAAGTATGGAGACTTCTAGAAGTGACGTATGAAGGAACCTCCCAAGTCAAGGAATCAAAGATAAGCCGTCTCACTCAAGAATATGAGGCTTTCAAGATGAAGCCAAATGAGACGATCACGAAAATGTTCACAAGATTCTTTGACATCATCAACCCCCTGTCATCGCTTGGCAAGAAATATTCAAATCACAAGAAGATTCACAAGCTACTTAGGGGGCTACCAAAAATTTGGAACCCTAAGGTGACAGCCATCATAGAAGGAAATGATCTCACAACCATGTCCATGGAGACCTTGATGGGAAAGCTGATGACTCATGAGCTTGACCTCAAGGACTTCGAAGAGCCTGCTCCTAAGTCTAAGGAGATCGCACTCAAAGCTCACCGACGGAGGGCTGAACCCGAAGAGACGGATGACGATAACTCAGAAGATGATGATCAAGCTCTTATGGTCCGCAACTTCAAGAAATTCCTTCACTTCAATCGAAGAAAGAAGGAACCACAAGAAGATGGCAAAAAAGAGCCAACCTGCTGCGGTTGCAAGAAGACTGGACACGTCCGAAAAGATTATCCATTCTTGAAGAAGAGCAACCGCTATGAGAAGCCATACAAGAAGACTTCCTCAAAGAAATATGCCAACACAAGCATTTGGCATAAAAGCGAAGCTAGTGACTCTGAGGAAGAAAAGAACTCTCCTCAAGATACGACTAATGTGTGCCTAATGGCGACGTCCGACAAGGTATCAAACGAAACTCTTAAAGACTTCACTTTTGATGAACTTGGCGATGCTTTCACCGATTTACTTAGTGATCACAAAAAGGTCATTGGTAAATACAAACATGCCAAGGACAAAATCAAAAGTCATGAAGTCGAAATACAAAGACTTTCTCTATTACTTGATAACATTAGAGACACGTCACCCACGGATGTCACTGATGAGGTATCTAAGCTTAAAATAAGCTTACATGATGCCCAAGCACGTATTGAACAACAAACACAAGAAATCACAGCACTCAACACGGAGCTTGCAGAAGAAAAGAGTATACACAAGATTTCTATTACTAAGATGCATGGTTTGAATGCTAAGGTTACTGAACTGCAAGTTGTCTCTAATAAACTAGAGACTAAATTAGGAAAACAGGTTGCTCAACCTCAAACCCAATCACATGAGACACACACAAAGCGTGACACCACTCATACTAGTCAACCACGTCATCCACATGCTGCTCATAATTATGCTTACATATACACACACTTTCACAAAGGACACAAACCACATGCACGTAGAAATAATTATCATATGTCACAAAATCATCATGCTACACACAGATACAATCATCATCATGTTGCACAAAAACTACATCACCATCACTTTACATATAGACATCAATACCATGCTACTCCATATAGACAATGTCACCATGCCACTCTACATCACTCTATACATAGTCATCATCACCATGCTAATTCTACATATCTTCATACTTCTCCTCATCACTATACTTATAGACATCATAAACATGCTCCTAATATAAATAGGAATGCTATATATACTTATTATGGTTTACATGGACACATTTTACCATAAAGTAGAATTAGAAGATTATTAGATAGAAAGATATATGCATGGTTTCCAAAACTAACTCTTCAGGACCCTCAAGAACTTGGGTACCAAAGGTCACATCTACTCTTGATGTAGGTGGACCTTCCCTCCTCAACTAAGAGTAAGTGGATTCTCGATAGTGGATGCTCGCGGCATATGAGGGGAGACGCAAATCTTTTCGCATCACTATCGATGAAGAGAGAAGGATATGTATCCTTCGGCAACAACCTAAAAGGTTATATTATAGGTAACGGTAATATTGGTTATCCTCCCTCTCCCGTAATAAAGGATGTCTACCTAGTGACCGAGTTAAAGCATAACCTGCTCAGCATTAGTCATCTTGCTGACCATGGATATGACACTAACTTTGGACATAACAAATGCCTTATTTATGATAGGTCAACGGGAGACATCGCTTTTGAAGGGGTAAGAGAGGATAATATTTATATTTTCTATTTGTCTAGAAATACTAACAATGCAGGTAGATGCCTATATGCTCATAAAGATGAACGATTACTGTGGTACTAGCGTCTTGGTCATGCCAACATGGATACTATATCCAGGCTATCGACCAAGAAGCTAGTTAGAGGCTTGCCCGATATCACATTCAAAAAGGACACGGTATGTGCCGAATGTGAATTGAATAAGGCAACCAAGTCCTCTTTCCATTCTATAAACTCTGTAAGCACTACTAGACCCTTGCAACTACTCTATATGGATTTATTTGGCCCTAGTAGAGTAGCCAGTCTTGGTGGAAAACTCTATGCCTTTGTTATTATTGATGACTTTTCAAGATTTACTTGGGTTTTCTTTCTTACAAATAAAAGTGATGCTATTTCGGTTTTTAAATTTTTGCTAAGAAAGTTCAAAACGAAAAAGGCTACATGATTACTCGAATCCGAAGTGATCATGGGGGCGAATTCGAAAATTCTGATTTTGAAAAGTTTTGTGATTCTAATGGTTTTGATCATGAGTTTTCTTGTCCAAGAACTCCTCAACAAAATGGTGTTGTGGAGCGGAAGAATAGGACTCTCGGCGATATGGCTAGAGTCATATTGAACAAGTTTTCACTTCCGAAATACTTTTGGACTGAAGCTGTCAGTACAGCATGCCACATTTTGAATATGGTGCTTATTCGTCCTATTATGAAGAAAACACCCTATGAGCTTTGGTTTGGGAGAACCCTAAATGTTTCTTATTTTAGAGTTTTTGGCTGTAGATGTTTTATCCTTAACACCAAAGACAACTTAGGCAAATTTGATGCCAAAGCTGACGATGGTATTTTCCTTGGCAATACTGCCAAGAGCAAGGGATATAGAGTTTTTAACAAACGCTCATTAATTGTAGAAGAGTCTACAAATATGACTTTTGATGAAGACAACAGTGCAGCAGCTACACTTGATGATGATGTTGAGCCATCAACTTCTTCTCCAATGAATACCACAACCGAAACCAATTCTCTGGAAGGCTTGCCAAAGAAATTCTATTTCAAGCCATCACACCCAGAAAATTTGGTGATCGGTGAGGTATCACGTGGAGTAACTACTAGATCATCATTAAGAGACTCTATGGCTAGTACTGCCTTTATTTCACAAATTGAGCCGAAAAATATTTTAGAAGCTTTCAATGATGAATTTTGCATTTCTGCTATGCAAGAGGAACTCAACCAATTCGAGAGGAGCCAAGTATGGGAACTCGTTCCTAGACCGGCTAATCACTCGATTATTGATACTAAATAGGTTTTTAGAAACAAAGTGAATGAAGATGCAAATTTTCAAAATTTCAAATTATTTCAAATGGATGTTAAAAGTGCTTTCTTGAATGGATTTATTAAGGAGGAAGTTTATGTAAAACAACCCCCTGGTTTTGAAAATCACAAATTTCCCGACCACGTGTTCAAGCTGAAAAAAGTGCTGTATGGCCTCAAACAAGCCCCTAGAGCTTGGTGTGAACGGCTAAGCAATTTCTTGCTTGAGAAAGGTTTTTCAAAAGGGAAGATTGACACCACACTTTTCATAAAATCTTTTAAAGACACTATTCTTTTAGTACAAATATACGTAGATGATATTATATTTGATGAAACCCTTCGTCAAGATTTTGCCAAGTGTATGCAGACCGAGTTTGAGATGAGCATGATGGGGGAGCTTAACTACTTTTTTGGGCTGCAAGTCAAACAAATGTCAAATAGAACCTTCATCTGTCAATCGAAGTATACAAAGGACATGCTGAAGAAATTCGACCTTGACAACGTAAAACCAATCAGCACTCCTATGGCTACTTCAACCAAACTCGAACCAGATGATAGCGGCAAACCCGTAGATCAACGTAAGTATCGAGGTATGATAGGCAGTCTACTTTACCTTACTACTAGTCGCCCTGATATTATGTTTAGTGTTTGCCTATGTGCTAGATATCAAGCAAATCCTAAGGAATCACACATGACCGCGGTTAAGCATTTCTTTCGATACCTTAAGGGTACGATTACAGTGGGCCTATGGTATCCCAAGTCAACATCATTTGACCTCATTGGTTACTCTGATGCTGACTTCGCCGGATGCAAGGTTGACCGAAAAAGTACGAGCGGCACATGTCATTTATTAGGAAAGGCTTTAGTCTCTTGGTTTAGCAAGAAGCAAAATTCTATCGCACTATCCACAACAGAAGCTGAATACATCACATCTGGGCGTTGTTGTGCACAAATTCTGTGGATGAAGCAAACCCTTGAAGACTACAACTTATCTTTCATGCACATTCCAATATTTTATGACAACACTAGTGCTATAAATCTTACTAAGAACCCCATTTGTCACTCACGCACGAAGCACATTGAAATACGTCACCACTTTTTGCGTGATTATCAACAAAATGGCACGATTAACTTAGAATTTATTGACACTGATCATCAGTTAGCAGATTTCTTCACAAAACCATTATCCGAAGAGCGCTTCAATTTTCTTTGTCGTTAACTTAGAATTTTAGATGAAGCTATTGTAAATTAAAATAAAACTGTGTAAATATCGAGTATATCTTGATTCTCTTATGATGAACTTGCTATGGGTACAAGACGAAAGGGTCCTTCTGACAACAAGGTGTAAAGCCTAAGCGACACGGTGCACTAGTCCTCAGGACTACCGCTAGCTGGGATCCGGCCCCTGCAGCTAACCCATGGCAGCTTCAAAATATTGAATTATGATATAATTCCTTGTTTATTATACGGTTTATTTTTATTTATCACATACTGAAATACTATTTTTTCAACTTCATATTGCTACTTCAAACTCACTTCTGTTATTCTTTTGTTTACCTATTGGATCTTTTCTGTAATTATACTCATGTCTTATATTGGTTTTTCTTTTACTTAACCAATATTTTTTATTTTTCTGCCTGATTCCTATTCTGTGACCAGGATCCGAAATTCGGGCCGAACTCTGCCCCTACCAGAGTTCGGGCCGAATTCGGCCTGACTGTTCCAGAACCGGGAACAGTCCCAGCCGTTGATCAAAAATTAGATCCAATGGCCATGATTTGCTCCGACCAAGAGAAACCCTTCCCATATTTTCAGTTTCTCTTCCCTCTCCTTCCTCATTACCACCTTCTCCACTTCTCCAACTCAATTCTCTCAAAACCCTAACCCTAATTTCTCCTTTCTAGAGCTTCATTCTTCCCCAAACTCAAGGAGAAGGCTTATTTCTCAATTCTCTTTCATAGTTCTTCACTAGGTTGAGGTTTAATTCCATACTTTTCTATATCTCAATTTCTTTCATTATCTATTGTGTTATGGCTCCACGTTTGTTCAACCGCGGGAAGAGACTTCAGACCGAGGGCGCTTTCTCGTCGAATGCTCCACCTCCCGTTGCTCCGCCCGATGTACCACCCGTTGCACCGGCCATTGAACAACAAATCCATCCGTTGTTCAATCCTCTACGTCCACATGATCTAAACACTTTTGACGACCGAATTTTTGTATCACTAGACACATCAAATGATTGGTTTAGTGAATCCATCCGTTGTTCAATCCTCCAGTCGTGTCTGAGCATTCTGATGATGAGCCAGATGCCCCTCCTCTTGGACAGGATCCTCCGCCTCCTCCTGCCACTCTTGAGTCTCTTTAGACCATGCTCCGAGATCGCTTTACTTTGGAAGACGATCGATGGACTCAGCTGGATTACCGGACTACTTTGTAGATGAGTGCTATCAGCAACTCGCTGCATGACATTCAGTATTCCATGTCTCACCATCCTTCCATGCCCATTCCTATGGAGCGAGACCCCGATCGTGTGGAATTTCGTATTGATGACCCTTGGGTTCGTCGCTACATGGATCCGGATGCGACATTTGTGGACCCACGTCGCTCCTTTACTGATCCATCGGACGGCGTCGGGCCCTCTCATGCTCGATGATGGATATGGACTATTCTTGATGCTGCTACTGAGGATCTTAGATTATGGTTTATGCATTTTGCTTTAGTTGTTTTTATGTACTTGGTTTGTAGTAGACTTATTATGAGTTGTGACCTTTGAGACTTTGGTAGTTCTATTATCAGTTCATATGACTCTTGAGACATTTGGTCATTATCTTAGTTTATATGCAGTTTCTTCTCCTTTGGGTGTGTTTGCCAGTTATTATCTCATATTGCTAAATGCCAAAAGGGGGAGATATGTGTATATTCTGTTTTTATCTATGCTTTTGGTATATATGTGCTTTTGGAAGAATATTCTTAACAGGCCAACAAGATTCACAGCATTGTTTACGGGGGAGCTATTCTTAAGCTCGGCACTAATTATGGGGGAGCTATATTTTTGTCGCCTCATGTGTCCAGGTATGAATATTGAATATACAAATTATTATTTTTTTCAGTTATCAATATGGGGGAGATTGTTGACACAAAGTCACAGTCAACCAAATATTGATACCATTGACTAAATAATAATTGTAATAATTCGATACGACACATGACGACTACATCTAGCTCAAGCCAGACGACAGCTCAGCTTTGCAAAAATGTAAGTTGTTTTTGAGTCTGTACTTTTATATTTATTGAGTCTAGAATGATTGTAAGCTGAGTTGTGCTGAGCTCTTGAGACTAAACCCATAACCTATCCAAAATCCATAAAGCTCCACATCCAAAATAAGCCCATTGGACCCTTAGACCTATTCTGTGCTCTGGAGACAGAGTTCGGGCCGAACTCTGCCTCCACACAGAGTTCGGGCCGAACTCTGTCCCCTAAAAATCAGCACCCTAATTTTTAGGGTTGGCTGGTTGCTAGTTGTCCAACGGCCAAATTTTTGAAAATTTCTACCAGAATTCTGGCCGAATTCTGCCTGCTAAAAACCTATAAATAGGCCAAGAATTCTCTCATTTTCATTCATCCGATCTTCTTTTCTCTTCTCTCTTAAGCTCAATATAAGCCATACCCTTCTTCATCTACTAGCCACAAGCTTCCTAAGTCTCGAGTGCTCAGCATCTCTCAGTTAGGAGTCTTGTGCAAGAGTTCAAGAAGTCGCTTGAAAAATTCCAAGCATCGCCGCTGCGATCCTTTGTAAGAAGTTGACGTGCTCTTCTGAAGAAAAGGCACGGGGTGTAACTACTATTTCACAAATAGTAAATTTAATCCTGAGCTAGAGTTCTCAGGCCTGGACTAGTCCTCCACGAGGGAAACCAGGTTAAAATCGGCTGTGTTTGCGTATGCTTTCTTGCTCCTTATTTATTTCCGAACTTACTCTGATTATTCTTAGAATGTGAAAGAGTTTTAAATTTTTAATTGGCTATTATCGCTATAAACTCTATTCACCCCCTCTAGAGTTGCCATATGTTCTTCAAAATTCATGTGTGAGTGATAGCTGATTTGTGTGTGTGTGTGATGATACACATGTGTGTGTATGAGTGCTATGAGAGAGTGAGCTATGAGTGTTAAGTGACTGTGATATAATATAGGGTGTGTGTGTGTTAGAGTTTTGTGTGCGAAGGGTGACTGTTTGTGGGTGTGAGTGTGAGAGAAATGTGAGAGTGTAAATAGGTTTGTGTGTGTGTGATTAGGATTGTGTGTGTGTAAGGAGTAGGACTGTGTGTGTGTTAGCATGTGAAGAATTCTGGAATCAGAATGTGTGTATGTGTGGTGTGATAGTGTGAAGGAAATGTGAGGGAAAACTGGAAATCAAAATGTGTGTGTTGTGATTCATTTTTCTGGAACTTGTGACAATGTAGAGTGTGAGAGAACTAGAAATCAGAATTGTGTGTGATAGGTTAAAGAGTGTGAGCTAAAACAGTGAACAAGTTTCAGTTTTCTGAAACTTGACAGGAAACCCCAAAACCCAAGTGCAAAACCCGATTCCATTATCCCTTTGCATTAGTACAATTCAAAGTGACCATGTATAACACTCCTCAATATGTAGGTGGCTAAATCTGATATAATCATCATCACAAAACAGGAAGAAAATGAAATCAATTTCAGAATACAAAAACACATCAGCCGTATCAGTGAATATCAGTGTTCTATAGGGAATTCGAAATTTCGAATTCAAAATCACATCGAAATGCCCAAAAAAGGGTTGGTAAATGATGTCATGCATGTGAGGGTACTAGAGAGTGTCCTCGTGTCCAAGAATTGGACACGAATCGTGTCCAAATTAACTGCACCAATACAGACCCAACAGTGCACAAACAATCATCGTGCACGCGTGCACGTGCATCCAACACGCGACACACGACACGACACGACATGTGTTCGTGTCCAGTGGTGCGCCTAGGATAGGTCTAGGACTGACACAACCTGAATCGAGTCCTCGAGACACACAGACACGACACGAAACGCGTGTCAGCCGTGCCTGTGCACGCGCACTACAGTCCATACGCGACAGTACGCGGCCAATGCGACCTCGATTTCTCCTCGCGTAGTGCACGAGATGCTCCCAAATTTTGGGAGCATGGTCGCAGACAAAGCTCCTAGATTCCCATAAAATTTTAGGAAACGATGTGTCCTGTATCCTGAGATACAGGACCCGTGATGCAGGACACGGCCTACGACTCGTGCTGTGTGTCCACGTGTTAAAACACGACACAAAAGGACACGAAACACCCTACCACCTTTACAAAAATTAATACACTCATCTAGATCTACAAATCTATGCAATTACATTTCAAAAATACGAAAATTAATTCCTATGTGGCATTTCTACAAACACCTATAATTCTAATACGATACGTGTCCGATACGGACACGAAATGGACACAAATTGTGCCAAAATCTCGTGGGCAGTTAGGTAACCCTAAAACCTAACCTATTATGCAAAGAAATCAGGAAGAAACAAGGGTTTACGTGGTTTACCTATTGAGTATCAAAACTCAAGAAAAAGCTTTAAAGAGGGGATTCCAAATAACAACTCCAATTCTCCAAATGGCACACAAACTGAGGTGATCCTCCAAAACCAGTAAATAAACATAAATTAGATCCTATTGCAAAAGACTAGGGTTAAAAAGGAGTTAAAATGAATTAAATGGGATTTTAGAGCATAGGGGAAAATACCTCTCCTCCAAAATTAGGGC
This sequence comes from Iris pallida, assembly GCA_029216955.1. NCBI lineage: Eukaryota > Viridiplantae > Streptophyta > Magnoliopsida > Asparagales > Iridaceae > Iris > Iris pallida. The sequence goes on from JANAVB010037620.1 coordinate 12,739,977, forward strand.
AAACCTAAAAAGAGGCAAGAACACTCTAAGAGATTACTTATAGGCAAAGGAAAACCTAATCGTGGCTGCCATGGTTGGGTTAGGATTGGTTTTGGGCTTAATTCATGGGCCTATGGCTTAAACACTAGACTTAAAATTGGTAAGTCATAAGTCATTGACTTAAGTCACTAGTCATGGACTAATTCCACCCAACTAATCCTCCTTAACTTAAAACTAATTTCTAATTACTAAAGTAGGTCAACTAGAGTTAGACTAGGGTCACCAACTAGGGTTAGTTTCTAGGTTGGGCTCCAAAGTCAACACTAGTCAAGTCTAGATTAACCCTTTAATTAAATTATACCAAAAATAATATAAATTCAAATAAATCTCAATAATTCATAATAATCCAAATAATTCCCAAAAGTTCAAAATAACCAAAATACCCCCATGCTCAAAAGTAAAAATAATTATCCTAATGCCATATCACTAGTCTTTAAATTGGTAAATCACAAGTCATGGTTTTAAATAATTTTTAAAATAATCAAAAATTTCCAAAAATTTATATCATGATTTAAATATCATTAATAAAAAAATTAAAATTATAAAATTTCAAAATTACCCTCATTTAGAAAACTGGGTGTTACAAGTCTACCCACCTTAGAAAAATTTTGTCCTCGAAATTAAGATGGTAGTACTTCTTCTAGGTTAAACATAGTCAAGGGTTAACCCTCTTAGTCAACTAAGTCAAATCTAGGGTGTGGTCAATTGTCTAGTCAAACATGGTCAATAAGTCAGCATTGGTCAATATCAGACTATTGGGTCAATTATATAGGTCAAACTCTATAAGCTAGCTCAATGACATAACCAACCCACTCTAAGTTATCAATTAACCCATATCATTATATATATATATATATATATATATATATATATATATATATATATATATATATATATTACATAAATATATATCTATATAGAGCATACTATAACCCAACCTAATCCCATATATAATATCACTTATGCACATCCCAAGGTTATAAAATATAGGTATAATGACATATACCCTTATCCACCACTAATAAATGCACTTATATAATTATATAACATATATGTATATATACAAGATATATCTAATACCAAGGATAATGGACACAAAGGCAGCAGCCCAAGGAAACATGGACCACACATAACTAATATATATAAACATTTCTCACATGTGTATATAGGATTACCTATGTAGGAACGAAATCGTAAAGCGCAATACTCTAGAGGGGGATGAATAGAGTTGGCAGCGGAATAATGCTAATTAAAAGCTCGTTAGCAGCAAGATCACAGAATAATAATCACAACTAAATAATGTAAAGGCAGAGATAAGAAAGCAAACGCAAAGACAACGATGTATACTGGTTTCCCTCTGTTGAGGACTAGTCCAATCGGTAGAACTCTTGCTACCAGTTGAATCCACTATTTACAAAACTGCAAGTTTTCTTACGAAGTCCTTGCAACTTCTACAACGCGAGCTTTGATACGAAGAACTCGTCCAACTTCAATTATGAAGAGGTATTCTTCTATCAAGCCTCTGATTACAATAACTCTGAAAGTTCTAGACCGCACCGCACTGGCAAATCGACTAGAGGATTGTAACTGGCTTGGGATCTGAAAATGAAAGCTTTTAAGAACTCTTTGGAAGACTGAGAGCTTAAGAAGAGAGAAGATTGAAAGTGAATTATTGTGTTAAAATGATCGAAATTCTTCTCTATTTATAGGAGTTCCAAAGATAGAATTCTGGCAGAATTCGAGCAGAATTCGGGCAGAACTCGATGAGCAAATCTTGGTCAAATCCGCAATTGCAGGAGGACCAAGTTTCAAGGAATTCAAAAATCAAAACGGCCACTAACCGAACTCTGGCCGAACACTGGCCGAGTTCTGTCAGGGTTTGGTTAGGATTTTTCAAAATAGATTTTGGGGAATTTTGAAAACCTTTTTGGAGCTTTTGTAAATACGAATGTTTTTCAAAACTAAGGACATTTTAAAAATATTTTGAAATTATTTTGGAATAGCCTATTTGCCAGTACGACTCGGTGTACAATTTATTTCTAGACTCAATAAAATAAAAGATTACATTGCTCAAAGAAATACAGACTCGAACAGGCAAACAATGCTTCGGTCTTGAACTGAGTAGATAGACGTTCTGATCATGTCCAAGAGTCCGAGATATCCTGACTAGCTCTATATATTGAGACAAAGTTTGATCAATTATGAAAATCAGTTTGACCATATGACCAATGGGCCAACAATCTCCCCCATTTTGATAATTGACAAACTATGAATGATATAACATCTTTTGGGATAAGATACCCAAAAAATTGTTCAATCCCTATATTATTCTCAAAACAAAATGTTAGATCCTTTTTCTCCCCCATTGTCACTTAGAAAAATAATTGCAAAGAAATAGGCTCCCCCGCAATTAATGCATAAGCTACAACAGTAAAAAATACAAGAAAATAATATCTCATGCAGTGAGAATATACAAGACATAACAGAGAAGTATTTCACAGGCAGTTTATAATATAGAAGCAGATAAAGATGCTATAAAGAATAAATAAACTGATATGAAAGATAAACTACGCATCCCATAAAAATAAAATGATGTTCAAGAGACATCAAGAAATATCCAGTACAAGTCCAAAAAAAACTGATAATAAAAGCTAAAAAGAAAGAAACTTGGAATGTCGGAGCATTTCCAAGTGTACAGTAGATAATAACTAAGTCTCAAAATCAGCTAATACATCATCATCACATCTCCTCATCATCCTCATCATCAGCATAATCGGCATGTCCAGAAGGACCAGCTCCAGAAGTGCCAGTTCCAGAAGGGTGTGTAGTAGCACCAGAACTGCGATACCAATCATAAGCGTTACCGGGCTGAAAGTAGGCATGAACAGCCTCATCCTCACAGTGGTAACCATAAAAGACTGGATCTCTAGGAATAGAACCGACAGAATGTCCAGTCTGAGCAAATCGGAGATCAGCTAGAGAATTTTCTATCGCCTGATAACGAGTGACATCACGGAACTCACGTTCGCGGGCCATATCCGTCATCGAGACGTGCAAATCCGAAAGATGCTGGTGTATGCCATCAAAGGTCATGGCGTACTGCTGAGTAGGTGGAGAAGGTGGAGCAGTAGGAGGAGCAGCAGCAGTCATACTACGACGAGATAGCTTAAGAAACTTGGGCTCAGGGTCTTGAGTACAAGTTGACAGATCAATATCAAAATGCTGGAAGATGAGTGGGAGAATCATCGCATAAGAGAGATTTTTATCTCTTGTACGACAACGTCCCATCATCTGGATAATAGTCTTAGGGGCAGAAAAAGGAATCCCCTTAAGAATATGATACATAGTAAACAGCTCAAGTGATGTGACATCATCCTTTGAAGTAGACTTCGGAAGGAGAGTGTAGTAGATGATACGATGCAATTCATAACTAAACAAGTTCAAGTTATTGACCTTGAACTTTCCAGAGCGAACTCGATCAGGGGCAAAGATTTCATCTTTTAAACTAGCAAGTGTCGTGTCGTCGGGGAAATCAAATTCAGTGATATCATCAAGCGGTGCACCTTCGTTAGAAATACCAAGAATTTCTGCTAAGAGGACATCATTGAACTCGATATCTAGTCCGCCAACATGAGTACTTACGTCAAACGTATTTAGTACGATATTGCAATAGAAAAGTCTAATGGCATTCGTAGCTACCGGAAAACAAAGTTTAGCAAAGTGTTGTAACCCTAATACCTCAAAATAAGGGCGGTGATCTGGAAGGGGTTGAATCCCTTAGGCCTTGTACAAAATAAAGTAAATATGCACGAATTTGAAAAGAGGAGAAATACGAAGTTATACCTCCCGAGATTCAAGTATGCTGTAGAGGACAACGTTCTCCGCACGAATCCAAAATTTGGATAGATTTTACCACGTAGATTGGAAGAAACGAAGTGGTAAAGAACTAGGGTTAGGAGAGCTTCGCGCGGCTGCTGTTGCTGTGGAAGAGGTTTTAGAAGCAATGAATAAGAAGAGGCTCTCGGGTTCTGGTTATATAACCAGATACCACTAACCGAACTCGGGCCGAATTCGGTCCGAACTCTGGCCGAATTCGCCTAGGGGTTCTGTTAGTTGGTTTGGGCCACTTTCTTTTTCATTGACTCATTTCAAAAATTTAATTCAAAGATTAGTAATTTCAACCTTCAATTAATATAATTAATATTATTTTATAAATTAAATTTTGTTACACAGCGACTGTCTCAGATTAGCTGTAGGAGTACTGTCCCAGCTGGCGGAGGTTCACCGGGGAACGCTTACATACCGCTTCGCTTCAACCGTAGTTGTGGTGACAGACAAACTCTTTACTGGCTTGTCTCTAACACAGTTTTTGCGTATTGAGATATAATCATAAAACAAAATTAATTAACATTATTGACGTCCAAAATTCCTAATTCTCGACGTAAATAATTGAAACGATCTTCTGCTAGAGATTTTGTGAAGATGTCAGCTAATTGATTCTCAGTGTCCGTGTATACTAGGTCAATATCTCTATTCTGATGATGATCTCTAAGAAAATAATGTCGGATCTCGGTATGCTTAGTACGAGAGTGACATACTGGATTCTTAGTTAAATTAATTGTGCTCGTATTGTCACAGAAAATGGGAATGTGTGTGAAAAATAAATCATAGTCTTTCAAGGTTTGTTTCATCCACAAAATCTGAGCACAACAACGTCCTGCGGCGATATACTCAGCCTCTGTTGTTCATAGGACTACAGAATTTTGCTTTTTACTAAACCATGAGACTAAAGCCTTGCCTAAGAAATGACATATGCCGCTGATACTTTTTCTATCAACTTTGCATCAAGCAAAATCTGCATCCGAGTAACCAATAGGGTCAAAGGACTTGGTTTTGGGATACCATAAGCCAACAGAAGAAGTGCCCTTAAGGTATCAAAAGATACGCTTAACGGCGCACAGATGTGATTCCTTTGGATTAGCTTAAAAACGTGTACACAGGCAAACACTAAACATAATATCTGAATGACTAGTAGTTAAATAAAGTAAACTACCGATCATACCTCGATACTTACGTGTGTCGACATGCTTACCTTGTTCATCAATATCAAGCTTTGTTGAAGTTTCCATCGGAGTGCCAATAGGTTTGACATTGTCCAGATCAAACTTCTTTAAAAAATCTTTTGTGTACTTGGCTTGATTTATGAATGTCCCATTGTCAGTTTGTTTGATTTACAGTCCGAAAAAGAATTTCAGCTCTCCCATCATGCTCATCTCAAACTCATTCTGCATACACTTAGAGAATTCTTGACAAAGAGATTCATCAGTAGATCCAAATATAATATCATCAACATAGACTTGTATTAAGAGAAGCTTGCCATTAAAAGACTTAATAAAAAATATAGAGTCAACCTTGCCCTTTGAAAAATCGTTGTCAAGTAGGAAAGAGCTTAGACGATCATACCAAGCACGAGGGGCTTGTTTTAAACCGTACAAAGCTTTCTTCAACTTGAAAATATGATCAGGATTTTTAAAATCTGTGAAACCTGGAGGTTGTGCTATAAAAACTTCTTCTTTTATAAAACCATTTAAAAATGCACTCTTGACATCCATTTGAAACAATTTGAAATTATGAAAATATGCAAATGCATATAACATGCGAATGGATTCTAATCTCGCAACTGGGGCATAAGTCTCATCGTAGTCGATACCTTCTTCCTGATTATATCCTTGAGCTACGAGTCGAGTCTTGTTACGAGTCACTAAACCATTCTCATTAAGTTTATTTCGGAATACCCATCGGGTGCCAATAACCAGATGATCAGTAGGCTTGGGAACAAGTTCCCAAACTTGATTCTGTTCAAATTGGTTTAATTCCTCATGCATAGCATCAAACCAAAAATGATCACTACATGCTTCATCAATGGTTTTGGGTTCTAGCTGTGAAATGAATGCAACACTAGAAATAATATCTCTACTGGATGTACGATTACTTACACCTTTGGTAATATCACTAATTACCAAATCCTTTGGATGATCAGTCGTAAATTTCAATCTTTTCGACAGACTCCGAAGGTAGCTGCTTCCGGGTTCTTCTCTTGGAGAATCAGCTGGTGTTGAGCTTGGTACAGTTAGATCTTCATCATTGTTATCGATAGTCATTTGATTCAATTCATCAAAGGTGACGTTGATTGATTCTTCCATGATCATAGTTTGTTTGTTGAAGACTCTGTAACCTTTGCTCTTGGCCGCATAACCTAAAAATATACCTTCATCGGCCTTTTCGTCAAACTTTTCCAAATTATTTTTTGTATTAAAAATAAAGCATTACAACCAAATATTCTAAAATATAAAACTAATGGAATTCTATCAAACCATAACTCAAATGGAGTCTTCTTCGATTTGGGTCGAATTAGAACTCTATTGAGAACAAAACAAGCTGTATTAACAGCTTCAGCCCAGAAATATTTGGGTAGACTAAACTGGTTTAACATTACTCTGGCCATTTTGGATAGAGTTCTGTTATTACGTTCTATAACTCCATTTTGTTGTGGAGTCCTAGAGCAGGAGAACTCGTGTACAAAACCGTGTGTGTCACAAAATTGCTCAAACTCTGCATTCTCGAATTCGCCACCATGATCGCTTCTAATACGAGTGATCATATAACCTTTTTCATTCTGTGCTTTCTTGCAAAAGGCAATAAATTCGGATAATGCATCATTCTTGCGTGTCAAAAAGTATATCCATGTGTATCTAGAGTAATCATCTACAATTACAAAAGCATATAACTTACCTCCGAGGCTAGCAACTCTGCTAGGACCAAATAAGTCCATATGTAGCAATTGTAGAGGTCAAGTAGTACATAATGCGTTTACTGACTTGAATGTGGATCTGGTAGCTTTGTTCTTTTCACATTGGCTGCATACCGAATCCTTCTTGAATGTTATGTCCGGTAAACCGCGTACTAGCTTCTTCGTAGATAATCTTGAGATTGTGTCCATATTTGCGTGACCGAGTCTCATATGCCACAGATGACTCTCATCACTTTTAGCCATTAAGCATCTACCTGAAATGTTAGTTTCTACCAAAAAATTGAAAACATATATGTTGTCTTCCCTGATACCTTCAAAGATAGTACTACCAGTTGAACTATCAATAATAGTACATTTGTCTTTTACGAAGTTAATACCATAACAGTGATCAGCTAAATGGCTTATGCCGAGCAGATTATGTTTTAACTCAGTAACAAGACAAACATCTTTAATCACTGGATAGGGAGCTTTACCAATATCACCAATACCGATTATATACCCTTTTAAATTATTGTCGAAGGAGACGTATCCTTCTTTATTCCTCTTCGACAGTGTTGCGAATAATGAAGCATCACCGGTCATATGCCGTGAACAACCGCTGTCGAGGATCCATTTGCTTTTAGCATGTGAAAGGTGTTCCACCTACAAAACAATTTGCAGATAAAACTTTTGGTACCTATTTCTTGTAGGGTCCTGAAATGTTAGCTTTTCGTATCCATGCATAAATATTTAAATCAACATGCTTTCTGATTCTACATGCAGGAGAAATATGACTAGTGTGGCCACAATAATGACATTGTGCATGTTGAGTGTTGAAAGCTGAGTGGTGTGCATGGTTGGTAGGTTTAGGTTTTCTAGTATAGAAGAAAGCATACCTATAATCCTATTTGGGCTTAACCTTTTGGGGTAAAGGTTTGATATGGTTAGGTCTGACAGTGTTTGGTTTGGGAATGTTTCGATTATTCGGTAAGTGACACGTGTTAGGGTAGGAAGCAACATTCTCAGGCTATTTTTCTAACCTAATTTCCAATCTTTTGGAAGTGTCATACAATTTAGTATAGTCAGAAGTGAGTGCTTCCATTCTGACTTGTGCACTTTGAAGACTTTTCTTCTCTTTAGAAAGTTCTTCGTTCAGTTGGTCAATAACCTTGTCTTTTTCTTCGGATGACTTGGTAGTCTCGTGTAATAAGAGCTTAATAGAAGAAAGCTCACCAGACTCACTAACATTATCTTTAACCTCAGCTAGTAGGTCGGTAAGTCTTTCTATTTGACCTTTGTACTCTTTGAGTACCTTCTTTGAGGTCTGATATTTGCTAAGCAGTTTTCTGTAATCACTTATCATTTCACTGATGGCTTCTCCTAATTGCTTAAAGGTAAAGTCATCATATGTATCAACTATAGGTTCAGAGAGTACCTGATCGGATGCCATAAAGCATACATTTGCAGCGTCTTCTGATTGTTCATCTTCTGAGTCGCTGGCTTCACTTTCATGCCATATGCTGGTATTGGCATACTTTCGAGATGTTGATCTCTTCAGGTTCTCTTTCTCGTATCTGTTGCTCTTCTTGCTTGTATTTGTAGGACAGTCCTTCTTCATGTGTCCTTTCTTCTTGCAGCCATAACAGACAGCGTCATCTTGATACCAGTTATTGCTGCCATTGTTCTCTTTTGTCTTCTTTTCATATCTCAAGAATCTTTTGAATTTTCTTGCAAGGAGTGCTTGATCTTTAGCATCAGATTTACTGTTGTCTGAATCATCTTCAGTAGATTTTCTGTGCTGAGCTTTGAAAGCGATCGTCTTCTCCTTTGGTGCAGGCTCTTCAAAGTCTTGCAGCTCTAGTTCATGAGTGAGTAGCTTACCCATGAGTACTTCAACTGTCATAGTAGTAAGGTCGTTTCCTTCAATGATTGCAGTAGCCTTCTGAATCCAGTTCTTTGTAAGTGCTCGCAGGAGTTTACGAATCTTTTCATGGTTACTGTAATCTTTGCCTAGGAAGGACAAAGGATTTACAATATCCAAGAATCTTTCGAACATCTGAGTAACTGTTTCGTTGGGCTTCATCTTGAACACCTCATACTCTTGAGTAAGTCTGCTGACCTTTGATTCTTTGACTTGAGTTGTGCCCTCATGTGTGACTTCAAGAAGTTTCCATACTTCATTTGTAGTTGTGCAGATAGACACCCTATTAAATTCAGTTCTGTCTAAAGCACAAAATAAAGCATTAATAGCACGTGCGTCAAGACTGGCCTTTTTCTTTTCTTCCTCTGTATATTGTAGGACCGTTGAGCACCTCTAGAGGGGGGTGAATAGAGTGTGGGTGTGCAGCAGAAAATAATCACCAATTAAAAACTAAACTTTAAAACTATAGCAGTGAAATAAGAGACAGTAAATATAATGCAGCAAGAGATAGAGAATTCAAACTCAGCGACACAGCGATATATACTGGTATCCCTCTGCGAGGACTAATCCAGTCTCGAGTACTCTTGCTCAATGTTAATCCACTATGGCACAAGCTTTAACTGAGAGCTTGCAGTCTCTTACAACACCGTGCTTGGTAACAAGCGCACGACCGGCTTCACAACACCGTGCTTGGTGACGAGCGCACGACCAGCTCCACAACAAGAAAAGTTGTTGGACTTGGAACGACCTCTTTACAACTCTTGGAATACCAAAAAACTCTAAATCAACTCTGATAGTACTGGCTTTTGGCTAAGAGGTGTATAGGTATGATTTGAAAATTTTGGATCGTTTGAAAACACTAGAATAGTACAGAAGAGAAGATGAAGAGTGAATGAGTGATTTGAAATGAAAAGTTCTTCTCTATTTATAGGTGTTTTCTGGAACCGAACTCGGACAGAGTTCGGATGCATATATTTCGCAAAGAGACGTTGCTCACAGATTTGGAGGCAACAAAAGTTTGAATATAAATTGACCGAACTCGGACAGAGTTCGGGCTGAACTCGGGCCGAACTCGGTTAGGAGTTCTGTTAGGAGATTTTTGAAATATTTTAACACAAATTATTTTTGAAAGTATTTTGGAATATTTTGTAAAATGAGTGTAACAAAAAATATGAGTAATAATGGGTAGGCTTTTTAGAAAGTGAACTGCAATAACCCTAAGCCAGTATTACCAAAAATGATTTTACAAAATAAATCCTAGACTCAATAAAATGTAAAATACAGAATAAAATATAAAATGAGTCATCTCCAGATTTGATGATGTTGATGCTTCGTTGATGCAGTACAACGTCCGTTGAAATTGATTTAATATATCCTAAAATGATTAGCAGCATTTTGTATATTTTGTGTATTGACTTAAGTGCATGTTGATTATCGAAATCGGGTGTGACCATGGAATGGGCCAACAATCTCCCCCATTTTGATAATTGACAAACTTGAGTCTATACCAAAATATATCTTGATAAAATAGAACAAAATACAAGTATACCTGAAAAAAAAGGTAGAGTTTGTTTTTCGATTTGTAATATGCTTTTGCTTTTGGTATGGTACTCTTTTTCTCCCCATTTGTCAAATAGTAAAATGACTTGGCTCCCCTGTAATGTGTGAAGCCAAAAATAGGAAACAAAAGACAAAGTGAAATAAAAGAGACATAATCACAGCATAAAAACAACGACTATAGTTATACTAATGCTGGAAATAAAGAAATGTCATAATAATAAGTGCTGAGTACAATCATCAGAAAATGTCTAACTAGTGAGTTTAGACATATATATAAAAAACTACATCAAAGCATAAAAGATCATCATCTAACAAATATCACACTATCCAAAAACTAAATCCACGTCACATAGTGGGGTCGTCAGCACCAGGAGCCTCTGGAGGAAAGTAGGCTGCAGTGGGGTCGAAGTGCTGGAAGGAGACCTCATCTGTGAACGGAGGACCCGGAAAGTCTGGGTGAGGCTGGATGGTGACTGGATGGACCGGATCATGGGCTAGGCTGTAGTGGAGATCAGCTATCCTATTCCTCAGCACCTGGGCCTGAGAAATGTGTCGGAACTCTGAATCAAGATAACTTTGATGACGTTGCGCAGATATAGCAACAAAATCATCAAAGCGCTGGTAGAAAGTCGGATCAAATCTCGGGGCAGGGGCTGGAGCAGGAGCAGGAGCATCAGGAACCTCAGCGTCAGCAGCTGGAGCAGGCTGAGCTCCAGAAGGCAGAGGTGGAGCAGGAAACCGTCGAGATCTGGTAAGCTCGATAGGAGTAGAGGAGAATGCACAAGTCTGAAGGTCAATCTCAAAACGACGAAAGATAGATGCCAAGTGCATTGGATATACCAGATTCCTTCCTGCATTTCTGCAGTTCAGTATCCAGGACATCATGGTCTTAGGGATAGAGAATGGAATGCCAAAATGAATGTGATAGAGAGCAGAGAGTTCCAAGAAGGTCACTTCATCTGTGGATCCTTTCTTTGGAAGAAGGATAGAAAAAATCATTCGATGAAGTTCATAGAAAAATTGGTTCAAGTTCTTTGAATAAACCCTACGAGGAACAGGGTTTGGATGACAAATGAGTTCCCTAAAAGAGGCTAGGGTAACATCAGCAGGGAACTGGACTTGGGTAATGTCAACCAAAGCATCACCAAGATCAGGAATATGGAAAAATTCACTGATATCGGTGGCAGAGAATTCTAGTTCTTGCCCAGCAACGCAAGAATAGAAATTTTTGTTAGGGTTTACTTGCAAATTGCAGTAAAATATTCGGACGGCATTGTCAAAAATGTTTTCTGATACCTCGAAGAAATCTCGGTATCCTAAGTGGTCAAAAGTAGGAGCGTATTCAGAAAATTTTGTAAAATTTACAAAAGCTCCATTGCAAATCCTACGACCAGAAAAAAAATCGAACCAAAGATTAGAAAACTCTTTGTCCAGAAACAAAGTAGAGTCATAGTCTTCTGCATCCATTGGTCGTGCTGGACTAAAAAGGCTAGCAGGAGTATAATCCGAAGATGAGGAGGCCCCTTGGGAAGATGATCTATGACGCTTAGGAGCCATTGAAAGAAATTGAAGGAAAGGAAGTAGATTACCTTTTTGAGAAAAAGGAGGAAGATGAGAATTCGAGACGCCCACCAGATCTTTTGGATTCTTTGCTAGGATGGAGGAGGAAGAACTTTCTAGGAGATATAAGGAGTAAACTCGAGTTGGTGAGTGAAAAAGAGTGGAGGAAGAGGGGTTTAAAAAGGAGCTAGGGCCGGCTGTTCGTTTCTGGAACCATAACAGCGCCGACCGAACTCGGTCCGAATTCGGTCAGAACTCGGTCAGATTTCGGCCCGAGTTTGGTCACTTGTATTCCCGAGACAATAAATGCAGTTCTGGTTGGTTAAAAGTAATTTTTATGACTTTTGACTCTAGTATTTAATAACGAACTCTATTTATGGGTTAACTGTAGGGGTTGTCCCAGCTAACGGAGGTTCACCAGGGAACTCTTAAGTACCGTTTCGCTTCGACCGTAGTCGTGGTGACAGACATACCCTTTTTAGGTTTGTACCCAAAAATAATTTTCGTTAAATAAATTCCAAAGTTGCAAGTCATGAAATTAATTTTAATTACCATATTGCATTATGAATCTGAAAATTCAAGTATACCGAGCTCACGCCTCATTATGTTAAAATGGTCTTCAACCAATGGTTTTGTGATTATATCTGCTAGTTGATGATCTGTGTCAATAAATTCTAAGAAAATATCCCCGTGTTGTTGATGATCACGAAGAAAATGATGTCTTATCTCTATGTGCTTTGTGCGTGAATGACAGATAGGGTTCTTAGTCAAATTAAAAGTGCTAGTGTTGTCACAATAAATAGGAACATTAGTGTAGTGCAGATTGTAGTCTTCTAAGGTTTGCTTTATCCACAAAATTTGAGCACAACAACGACCTGCGGTGATATACTCAGCCTCAGTAGTTGATAATGCTACAGAATTTTGCTTTTTACTGAACCAGCAGACTAAGGCCTTTCCTAGGAAATGACATGTGCCACTGGTACTTTTACGGTCTACTTTGTATCCCACAAAATCCGCATCCGAGTAACCTATCAGGTCAAAGGATTTGGTTTTAGGATACCATAAGCCGACTGTAGAAGTTCCCTTAAGGTATCGAAAAATACGCTTAACGGCACTAAGATGTGATTCCTTAGGATTTGCCTGATAACGTGCACAAATGCAAACACTAAACATAATATCAGGACGACTAGCAGTTAAATATAATAAACTACCAATCATACCTCGATACTTACGCTGATCGATAGGTTTGCCACTTTCATCAGCATCAAGCTTTGTAGATGTAGCCATAGGAGTCCTGATTGGCTTTACATTCTCGAGGTCGTACTTTTTCAGTATGTCCTTCGTGTACTTAGCTTGGTTGATGAATGTTCCTTTTGAGTGCTGTTTGATTTGAAGTCCTAGGAAGAAGTTTAGCTCTCCCATCATACTCATCTCAAATTCACTCTGCATACACTTAGCAAAATCTTGATAGAGTTTTTCGTTAGTAGAACCGAATATTATGTCATCTACATAAATTTGCACAAGAAGGATATCATCATTCAAGGATTTGATAAATAAAGTAGTATCAACTTTTCCTTTTGAAAAACCATTATCAAGTAAGAAGGCACTTAGGCGTTCATACCAAGCACGAGGTGCTTGTTTGAGTCCATAAAGGGCTTTCTTAAGCTTGAAGACGTGATCAGGTTTTTAAAAATCCTCAAAACCAGGGGGTTGTTTCATAAAAACTTCCTCTTTTAAAAATCCATTTAAAAATGCACTTTTTACGTCCATTTGAAATAATTTAAAATCATTAAAGCATGCAAATGCACAAAACATGCGGATGGCTTCTAGTCTAGCAACAGGAGCATAGGTCTCATCATAATCAATTCCTTCTTCTTGATTATAACCTTATGCCACTAGACGTGCTTTGTTGCGTAGAACCTGTCCATCTTCACTGAATTTATTTTGGAACACCCATTTGGTACCAATTATCGATTGACCAATAGGTTTAGGAACGAGTTCCCAAACTTGGTTTCTCTCAAATTGATTAAGTTCCTCTTACATGGCAGAAATCTAAAACTTATCAGTAAAAGCATCATCTACATTCTTAGGTTCTATTTGAGAAATAAATGCTACATTTGCTGCTATATCAGAATTTTTAAGAGATGAACGTGTACTTACACCTTTAGATACATCACCTATGATGAGTGTTTCTAGATGATCTGGCTTGAATTTTAATGATTCGAACTGTTGGGTCATATCTTTCACAAAACTTTTCTCAGTTCTTGCATCTTGGGTCAGATCTTTCACAGAACTCTTCTCAGTCCTTGCGTGTGTATCTTCATCATCACTATCGCTAGATCTGTGACTATTTAACTCATCAAAAGTAACATTAATAGTTTTTTCAACAATCATAGATCTTTTATTGAAAATTCTATATCCCTTACTCTTAGCAGCATATCCGAGAAATATCCCGTCATCTGCTTTGGACTCGAACTTTCCCAAGTTATCCTTGGTGTTCAGGATAAAGCAGCGACGTCCAAAAACTTTAAAGTAAGAAATGTTTGGAATCCTTCCAAACCAAAGCTCATATGGTGTTTTTTTCGAGATTGGTCGAATTAACACCCTATTCAAAACATGACAGGCTGTACTAACAGCTTCTGCCCAAAAATATTTAGGAAGATTATACTGATTCAGCATGACTCTAGCCATTTCGTTTAGAGTACGATTCTTCCACTCCACAACACCATTCTGTTGGGGAGTTCTTGGACAAAAAAATTCGTGGTAGTATCCACTATCATCACAAAACTTTTTGAAATCAGAATTTTCGAATTCGCCACCATGATCACTTCGGATACGAGTAATCATGAAGCCATTTTCGTTTTGTACCTTTTTGTAAAATATCTGAAATTCAAAAATTGCATCACTTTTGTTTGATAAGAAATAAACCCAAGTAAATCGAGAGAAATCATCAACAATAACAAAAGCGTAGAGCTTACCGCCAAGACTAGCGACTCTACTAGGACCAAACAAATCCATATGAATTAACTGCAAAGGTCTAGAAGTACATACAGCGTTGATGGATTTAAAAGTAGACCTATGTGCTTTGTTCTTTTCACAGTCAGCGCATACCATATCTCTCTTGAATGGAATCTCCGGGAGTCCTCTTACCAACTTTTTTGTACTTAGTCGTGAGATAGTATCCATGTTTGCATGTCCTAGTCTCATGTGCCATAGCCAGCTTTCATCTTGATTGGCTACTAGGCACCTACCTGCATTATTAGTATTCTCCAAAAAGAAAACATAAATATTGTCTTCTCTGATCCCTTTATATATGGGATGACCAAATGACAAATCATATATGGTACATTTATCTTTCACAAAATTGATACCATAACCATTATCTGCCAAATGACTTATGCTTAATAGTTTATGTTTCAATTCTGTTACTAGAAAAACATCCTTTATTACTGGATAGGAAGAAATACCTACAGTACCATTACCAATTATATCACCTCTCAAGTTATTTTCGAAGAAAACATATCCTTCTTTCTTCATCGATAGCGTAGCGAATAAAGATGCATCACCAGTCATGTGTCGCGAACATCCACTATCGAGGATCCATTTGCTTCTAGCATGAGAGGGTTGAGGGTCCACCTACAAGACAAGTAGATGAATCCTTTGGTACCCATTTTCTGAAGGGTCCATTCTGATTAGCTTTAGGTCTCCAAATTAAAGTGTGATTGTCAACAAGCTTTCTTGCTAAACAATACTGTGATATGTGACCGTACGTACCACAATAAGTGCAAGTCAGTTTAGAACTAGATGTGGTCACCACTGTGTTTACATGCTTGTTTGGTTTGGAGAACCTATAAGTGAAAGCATGATTGTATACGTGTTTCTTCTGTGCTGTCTTGTTTTTAGTCCTCTTAGGTGTATGCTTGGCATTAGGACTAATTTTAGGCTGTGTCACTGGTATTGCCTGTTTTCCTAACTTGATTTCTAACTTTTTAGAAATTGCAATAGACTCTTCATATCTAGCAGTCATATCTGAGAGTCTTTGTTCTGTTACTAGGTGCTTCTTCTTCTCTATGTCATATAGTTCTTGCATCTTGACATAGTCTCTTTCTTTCTTTTCAATTTTGAGGATAGCCTCATGATAGTCTACCTTGAGTTTGGCTATCTCTTCCGTGTTACCGGTAGTAGACGTCTCTTTAATATCTTCAATAAGATTGGACAGTCTAGCTAACTCGGTTGTGTATGCCTTAATCTCTTTTCGAGATTGCTTATACTTGTCAAGCACATTTTTGTGTTCTTCAAGTAAATCGCTAAAGGTATTTTCTAACTCATCGAAAGTAAAGTCATCATATAGAGGATTTGAAGATACCTTATCAAATGCCATAAGACAGACATTTGCATTGCCGCAGGGTCTATCATCTTCTTCTGAATCACTGGCATCACTTTTATGCCAGATACTTGTGTTGGCATACTTTCTACCAGTTGTTGCTTTTCTGCTTGATCTTGATCTGTCATATGGACTGCTTTTCTTAGTGGTTGGACAGTCCTTCTTCATGTGCCCTGACTTCTTGCATCTAAAGCATATGGTTTCATCTTCATTGCTTTCTTGGACATCTTTCTTCTTTTTTCTTGTAAACTGTAGGTACTTCCTGAAGTTCTTCATAAGTAGGGCATGTTCATCACCACTTGATGATTCTGTATTAGAGTTATTGCATGTTGATTTTCTTGCTTGAGCTTTAAAGGCAATAGATTTTTCTTTTGGTGTTGCTTCCTCAAACTCTTGCAAATCAAGTTCATGGGTCATCAGCTTCTCCATCAGTGTTTCCAAGGACATAGTGGTGAGATCGTTTCCTTCAATAATTGCTGTGGCTTTTGGATTCCAGTTCTTTGTTAGAGCCCGCAGCACTTTTCTGATCTTCTCATGATTGCTGTAATCCTTACCAAGAGATTGCAGAGGATTAGTTATATCAAGGAAACGAGTAAACATCTGTATAATTGATCACCGGGTTTCATCTTGAACGATTCATATTCCTGAGTCAGTCTACTAAATTTGGATTCCTTCACTTGGGAAGTACCTTCATGAGTTACCTCAAGAAGTTTCCAAATTTTATGAGACGTCTTACAGGTTGAAACTCTGTTGAACTCTGTTTTGTCAATTGCACAGAATAGTGCATTGATGGCACGAGCATCAAGACTAGCCTTAGCTTTTTCAGCTTCGGTGTATTTGTCATGAGGCTTTTCTATAAGAATACCTTCAACCACTGTGGGTGCTGGTTTCTTATAACCATCAACGACTATTGACCCAAGATCAAAGTCAAGAGATTTTAGAAAGAAAGTCATTCGTGATTTCCAATAGGTATAATTTGTTCCATCAAATATGGGAGGTCTATTTGTGGATTGCCCTTCACCGTTGAATATTGATTTCACGGCTGCCATATATACTCTCTCAGGTATGTTATATATGAATATAACCTGCTCTGATACCAATTGTAGGACCGTTGAACACCTCTAGAGGGGGGTGAATAGAGTGTGTGTGTGCAGCGGAAAATAATCACCAATTAAAAACTAAACTTTAAAACTATGGCAGTGAAATAAGACACAGTAAATATAATACAGCAAGAGAGAGAATTTAAACTCAGCGACACAACGATATATACTGGTATCCCTCTGAGAGGAATAATCCAGTCTCGAGTACTCTTGCTCGATGTTAATCTACTATGGCACAAGCTTTAACTGAGAGCTTGCAGTCTCTTACAACACCGTGCTTGGTGACAAGCGCACGACCGGCTTCACAACACCGTGCTTGGTGACGAGCGCACGACCACCTCCACAACAAAAAAAGTTGTTGGACTTGGAACGACCTCTTTACAACTCTTGGAATACCAAAAGACTCTAAATCAACTCTGATAGTACTAGCTTTTGGCTAAGAGGTGTATAGGTATGATTTAAAAATCTTGGATCGTTTGAAAACACTTGAATAGTAGAGAAGAGAAGATGAAGAGTGAATGAGTGATTTGAAATGAAAAGTTCTTCTCTATTTATAGGTGTTTTCTGGAACCGAACTCGGACAGAGTTCGGGCAGAGTTTGGATGCATATATTTCGGAAAGAGACGTTGCTCACAGATTTGGAGGCAACAGAAGTTTGAATAAACTCGGGCCGAACTCGGTTAGGAGTTCTGTCAGGAGATTTTTGAAATATTTTAACACAAATTGTTTTTGAAAGTATTTTGGAATATTTTGTAAAATGAGTGTAACAAGAAATATGAGTAATAATGGGTAGGCTTTTTAGAAAGTGAACTGAAATAACCCTAAGCCAATATTACCAAAACTGATTTTACAAAATATATCCTAGACTCAATAAAATATAAAATACAGAATAAAATATAAAATGAGTCATCTCCAGATTTGATGATGTTGATGCTTCGTTGATGCAGTACAACGTCCGTTGAAATTAATTTCATATATCCTGAAATGATTAGCAGCATTTTGTATATTTTGTGTATTGACTTAAGTGCATGTTGATTATCAAAATCGGGTGTGACCATGGAATGGGCCAACATATCTGTTATGGGGTTTTTCAGTTAAAACTCCTTCAACATTTATACGAGGTGGCTTTTGATAGCCATCAATAACAATAGACCATTAATCAAAATCAAGAGATTTCAGAAATAAGCTCATACGCGTTTTCCAATAAGTGTAGTTTGTGCCGTCAAACAGTGGAGGTCTGTTTGTGGCTTGGCCTTCATTTATGAATTTCACAGTTGCCATGTGTAAAGCTGTGATCTATATAAAATTTAATGTAACTGCTGTTTTACCTTGATTTACCTGTAACACCCATTCTGATACCAATTGTAGGAACGAAATCGTAAAGCACAATACTCTAGAGGGGGTGAATAGAGTTGGCAGCGGAATAATGCTAATTAAAAGCTTGTTAGCAGCAAGATCACAGAATAATAATCACAACTAAATAATGTAAAGGCAGAGATAAGAAAGCAAACGCAAAGATAGCGATGTATACTGGTTTCCCTTTGTTGAGGACTAGTCCAGTCGGTAGAACTCTTGCTACCAGTTGAATCCACTATTTGCAAAACCGCAAGTTTTCTTACGAAGTCCCTGCAACTTCTACAACACGAGCTTTGATACGAAGAACTCGTCCAACTTCAATTGTGAAGAGATATTCTTCTATCAAGCCTCTGATTACAATCACTCTGAAACTTCTAGACCGCACCGCACTGGCAAATCGACTAGAGGATTGTAACTGGCTTGGGATCTGAAAATAAAAGCTTTTAAGAACTCTTTGGAAGACTGAGAGCCTAATAAGAGAGAAGATTGAAAGTGAATGAGTGTGTTAAAATGATCGAAATCCTTCTCTATTTATAGGAGTTCCAAAGACAGAATTCTGGCAGAATTCGGACAGAACTCGATGAGCAAATCTCGGTCAAATTCGCAACTGCAGGAGGACCAAGTTCCAAGGAATTCAAAAATCAAAACGGCCACTAACCGAACTCTAGCCGAACTCTGGCCGAGTTCTGTCAGGGTTTGGTTAGGGTTTTTCAAAATAGATTTTGGGGAATTTAAAAACCTTTTTGGAGCTTTTGTAAATAAAAATGTTTTTCAAAACTAAGAACATTTTTAAAACATTTTGAAATCATTTTGGAATAGCCTATTTGCCAGTATGACTCAGTGTACAATATATTTCTAGACTCAATAAAATAAAAGATTACATGGCTCAAAGAAATATAGACTCGAACAGGCAAACAATGCTTCGGTCTTGAACTGAGTAGATAGCCATTCTTGTTCATGTCCAAGAGTCCGAGACATCCTGACTAGCTCCATATATCGAGACCAATTTTGATCAATTATTAAAATTAGTTTGACCATATGACCAATGGGCCAACAACCTATAGGTAAAAAAATAGGACAGAATACTCAAGAAGGTAGGGCAAAGAAGTGTACCAATGATCACACATGTGCAAGGTCTGAACCATGAATGAACTGGGCTAGCAGATCAAATGCAGGGCCAATTACTCATGCTACTCCTATGTGAAGGGTTGAACCAAAGGAATGCAGGAACATGAAACCTGAAGTGGATTGGCCAGTTAAGTTCAAGGAACAAGACTACATGAGAGTGGTAAGTATCAAGTCTTCCCAAGGTCTGATATCAAAACCGATTCATGGACTGAACATTAACAGGATATAGGGACTGGACCAATTAATTCAAGGGAATTGAAGTTGAGTGATGCAGTCTATTATGCAGTAGATACTATGCAGGATGCAAGAATGATGTGCAGTATATAATGAAGAGTGCAGGGTGTGCCATGAAGCACAGGACCTATGGAGTGCATGATATGTGAGGTTCTGATACATGAAGTATGTATCCTAATACAGGGAAGATAGGTATAGTATAGTGAACTAAAGAGATGCAGTGAGCTAAAAAATTAGTATCTCAACTAAAACTTGGTCTTCTTGACTGAGCCAAGATATCCCAAACAAATATGATACAAAAGATTTACAGAACAGTGAACTAAAGTAGATATCCTAAGTGATGTAGACTTTACCTGGACAAGGATGAGTACGGACCTCTAATATGCATGATACTGACTCCAGATGTGCAGAATATGACAAGTGGTTGATGGTTATATTGGTGAGTTAATAACTGGGGCCTGAACAATGGTCCGGTAAAATCTATGACGCAATATGGTAGGTAATGAAAGTTGAGTGCAGTGAACAACTTGAAATAGTATGAACTGAGGGAACGAGGTCTCTAGTGAAGGGTCTGCACACTGCCTATAAACACGACTGAACTCAACACAAGTAACTAAAATAGAAAACTGAACCAATTATAGGCTAACAACATGTCAATATCCTATACAACAATGGCCTATAGATACCAATCGACCCACATCCAATATGCCAATATCACCTGCAATCTATATATGTCTATAGACTTCTCAGTCTTAGGTGCAGCCACAACTATACTCTAGGACAGGCTCTAGTCATGGGTGCCTCTCTGGAAAGGTAAGGAAAAATAATAATAAATCATCAAAGCTGTAAGGAATACTAACATCCTATAAGTAAACTGGTTGGTATTATAAATAACAGGAAAACCATCTACAATGGGTTACTATTCTAATACCAATGCTAACTATCATCTCTAGGGTACAGACACTCTACAAGTCATCATATCATTACACTATGGAAGAACTACATATGAATAAGCTCTACAAACTAAATATTCCTACTCCCAAGTTATTTGATGATGGAACACAATTTTTTAACAACAGAAGGGTACGATAATCATATGTGTCTGTCCAAAATCATGTTGTTCAGAGTCTTCGTCATGTTAGTGAACAAGGTTACGATAATCACAGAGTCCTTGACCAAGGTACATACCTCTAGGTTCATGGTGTTTAAAATTTCCGCATTGCCGCATGCGACGGCAAAAAACTTAAATTTCCACACCCGAGAAATACGTCCAAAATCTGACTATATGTCCTCACTATGCCAGCTAACACGACTATCGAATATTCTAGATCCCATGATTGAGGTGACCTAGCCCATACGATTTCTCAGAAGAAGAAAAAAACAAACATAACAAAAGAGCAACATGACAAAAATTAATCAATCATCAAGGAACAGATGGAATCAGATTTCAAGGTAGTTATAAATGACAATTGCGGGAATGGGATCAAGAAGAACGAAACTTACAGCAAGATCTCCAATGGTCTGTGCATCCTCGACTGTCCTGACGATAGCACATCCTGCTGGTTTCCCCTGGTCTGCTGCTGATGCTGCATGAACCGCTGCTGCTGAGAAAAATCAGGAATAACGGGAAAAGGTCTCTGTACAGACGAAGGTGCACCTCCAATGTAGCAGAAATGCCAAGCTGAGTCGGCACAACAGGAGTGTAGAAGCATAGAATTTTAGGACCAGAAATCCTATGCGCCAAACCCTACATGCACCAGAGCTCGGATAAAGTACTTTACACAGCAAAGACAACAAATATAGACATTGAAAGAGGACTTTTTATTACATATAAAAGTCTATTATATGTCTAGAAAAGGTTTTACAAAGGAGAACTTCTACAAAAAGAAAAGACCCTAAGTCTACAGCCAGGCACAGCGATCACCATGCGCCCTCAGTCAGACGCATCCCACCATGCGTCCTCAGCAGGGCGCATCCTTTCAGCAGCTTAGTTATGTGCATTCTCAGTTATGTGCATCCCTTCAGCAGCCCAGTTATGTGCCGCTCTTCCAGCCAGGCTCACCGCCGTCTAAATGCTTCGACTAATAAAGCATTTATTGAGCAGAACGAGGGTGGCAATCAACCCTCTAGCTGGAGGAAGAGCTATCCAAACCGAGGAAGAGAAGAGCACCGCAAGCCGACCTATGGCCAGAGGAGGTTTCGAAAGAGCCTCCAAAGGCGAAGGAAGACTGTAATCGAAACCGCGGCTAAAGGAGCAGCTTTCAACACAACCAGAATGGGCGACACCCATTTTGAAGGAAGAAAGAGCCCCCAAAGCTGCAGCACCGCAATTCCGATCTGCGGCTCTTCCCACATGACGGAGACGAGGCTCGTACATCCCTATTTTTGGATGCAACAGGCACCTTCTGCCTGCCTCAGAAGCCCTCAACTCTGACTTTTGGATGTAACAGTCACCTTCAAGTGCATCAATGAAGACATTGCGTCGCATCTTCACCCTCGGGAGCATCTCATCAACAGAATGCATCCGAGTAAACAAGTTTATGTCGAAAGAACGTGAGAGAACGAGAAGCAAACTCTCTCCATGCCACTATTTATAGGCCGGGCAAATAAAACCCATGCGCCAAGTGGATGGCTCTCCAAATTTCGTGCAATAAATTTGCATTAAATGGATGAACCGGACGCTTCGAATTCAGCCAAGTCAAAACGGCTATTTAAAGCACTAAAAGATCGTAACAGTCGCACCATTAAAGACGTGTCACGAAGCGGATGCGCCGGCCAGACCGTACATCACACAGATGCGCCCTTCAACATCAAGCGCATCACACAGACGCGTCCTTCAGCACCAAGCGCATCACAGGGGATGCGCTCCCATGCGTCCCCATACGCCTAGTAGAATGCCAACCGATGCGTCCACTTAGCTGTCCATCGAATGTCAAAAATATTAAATACTGAACTGACAGAGTTGGCAGCACGCCTCCCGAAGTCTGAACAGTTCAGAAGATGAAGCGTCGCCAACGTTAGCATCATCATTACTTTTCTCCGACGGCTACTGCCAAGCGGCCACCCGATCATCTCGCATGTGCCTCCGTAGCCATGCGCCTAAATCTGCATACGCCTCAAAAGCCATGCGCCTCAGACTTTTCACTGATCCCTAAAGACAGAAGGAAAGTCGCCATTAAAGCTCTGCATGCGCCTCAAAAGCCATGCGCCCCAGACTTCTCTCTGATCCCGAAAGACAGGAGTTAAGTCATTACTGAAGACTCGCATGCGCCTCAAAAGCCATACGCCCCGAATGGTTCGTGACTCCCAAAGGTTACGAGCCAAAGCCTCCTCATGCGCCCAATCCTAGGCGCATCCTACCAGATCATTCTCCATCAAATTCGAGATCTCTGAGCCATGGGTCGATGACATGTGTCCTTTGACTCAACTCACCCAAGATCTCAGCAACAAAAAGATCTTCTCTTCTGCTACGTGCCAGCTCACAACAGCAGCATGAAGAATTCAACCCCTCAATCAGGGCAAAGCGTCCATACGCCTCCATCAGCAATCACCACGTGGCGTTCCCGCGTCCAGGCGCACCCTACATATGCGCGCATGAGCAGCCAGCCTGCAAAGCTATAAATAAAGGGATCATTTCCTTCTCACCGAGGAACAAAAAAATGAATGAACACACCACCATAGAGGCAAATACAGACACTCAACATCTTTCTCCTCTCAGCAAGCTCCAGCACCCAGAACAATCCAGACCTTCAGAGAACCGATAACCGTCGTCAGATCGTCAACGGAGTCAATGCATTACCACCCACTCCATCGGCACAAGGGACCCAGATAAACAAAAGTGTACTTCTAGGACTACATCTAAGTCCTATATTGTAACATTGTTCTGTTTGTATTAAAATTTGCAATAAAATAATTTTAATGGCAAACAAGCTGGCGGCTCTGCTGGGGACCTCTTTCTCCTCAACCGAGAAAGTTGTGTCGCAATCCGACGATATGAAGGTGGGCTCCTCCCACAAGACGCTGGTCTTACGCCTCAATCAACAAGCGTATGAGGAGTTCATCTCTGAAGAAAGTGCGAGTCCTTCGAAGCGGCTGCCAAAGCCGAAGAAGACCCGCCGAGTCTGGGTGCGCAAGGTCGACGCCTTGGGCACCCCCACCGAAGGAGATGCGCCGATCCAGCCTTCCCTTCCTGCTGACATCCTCAGCAACCAAGATGCGCCCACTGGTACAGCGCATCTCTCGAGGAAACGTACGGCTGACCATATTCCCCAGCCATCTCCTTCTCAGGCGAGAAAGATGCGTCAACGGAGCAGGGGCGCAGCCAATGCCCCATGCATCACCTCTGATGCACCACAGAAGGTCTCTGTCTTTGACAGACTCGCTCGCTGTAGTGGTGAGGAGAATTTGGATTCTGAGAACTACGCACCCCAGCGGCCTGGTACGAAGAAGTCCAAGACAGCACGGGCCATGCGTCCCAAACGTGCTATGCCAGCAGCAAGCCAGAAGCATACGCTCACAATCATGCGCGCTGCTGATGGTAAGCTGTATAAGGTCGACTCAGGTGCTTCTGCGCCAGAAACGAGCCGGCCTTCAAAGTCTTTGTCTCACTTGGGCGCATCTATTGCGTGTATAACTAAGTTGAGTAAGGCAAATCCAGTGGTCTTGAACTCCCGTACCTCCTCTGGTTGTGCGTCTGAGGTCCGTTCAAGTCACTTCAAATGTTGTTCCTCCACTACTGATCGGGACGCCTGTCACGACCCGCACCCTAGAGTTAGGGCACGAGAACGTAACAACGCCCAGCCTACGCCGCAGTGTCGGCGGTAGAACGCTGTCCTAGGTCTCAATGCATCTAACAGTATAAGACTAAATAGTTTATACTCCCCGAATGGGGGTGACATAGCAGAATGTAAACTCAATCACATCTAAGGTAGAGCATAAAGAAAGATAGATAAAACATGAAATCGAAAAGAGATACAACAGATAGAAGTCTAAGTGTCTAAGATACAAACTCAGAAATACATCTCAAAACTCAAATACAGTAATCCACAAGTAAATACAACTCCAGGCAAAATGAAATAACTATCTAAACAACCTATATCGTGTCTCCTCTAGGCTAGCAGGCAATCCCAGGCTATCTGTAAAATTTATCAACAGGTCCAGTCAGGACAGGAGCGAGTACAGTACATCTCAACAATATCATAACAGGTTAGGAAATATAAACATGCTAGAGAGTAAGATACAGGATCTGAAGAAATAATATGATGAAAAAAAGAGAAACTGTAAGTAAATAGCTACCATATATAGAGAACTATCAGTGACTAGTGATTCAGAGCACAAGATGGTTATGTAAACGGCACGATGTTATACACGAGTAATCTACAGAGGTTATACACGAGTAATCTACTGGATTGATTACATAACCACTTCTACTCCCATGCCCCAATCAATACACAAGGATCAAGCTAAGTTATGTTATTGCACACGAAGTATAGTCGCACACGAGATCATATGAATACATGAATATACACGATTTCACACGATTTGTACACGTATGTCACGAATACAAGGAGTACACGATGCTCACGATAAAGTACATGAACACGAATACCCGATGTATCCGCTAAGGGGATAACATCGCACAACAAGATCCATATAGTACTAATCCGTGTTTCCAACGTGTCAGCATCATGTAAAGTAATCTAAAGCAGGAAATATAATCCTAAACAAGATATGAAATGATCAGAGAATATACTCGCCTGATATCTGAATGTCCATGGTAAAGATACTGTCCGAGGAGAGGTGTCTGACTCCTAATTAGAATAGCACAAGTCACAACATGTCAGAAGGGTAATATAAAGCACTACAATACATTCTACATGAATCTAGGTCAAACTAGGCCAAAGTCAACCCTTGGTCAACTCTGGTCAACTGCACTAGTCAAACTAGGTCAAACTAGGATATGTCCTAACCCAACAAGTCTTACTAGGCCTAACCAAGTCTATCCTCGCAAGCACACATCAATACAAGGCTATACAAGCTAACATACACCCAACTCTATATAGCATGCAATTATTCAATACTCAAATAGGCAAGAATTCACATTGGATATACACTAGGTAATCTATTACTTTAAGCTATATATGTCTACACATATATACACATGCATATATTGGTATTCAACATTAGGTCTATAATCATGGCATTTCAAATGGTTATATAAACTTATATATTACAACACAATATGCTAACATATATATAATATACATACATAGCTAAGTTAACTATATTCATAATTACTTATTTAAGAGGCTATGTGTGTGTATGTGAACATGGAAAAGGGGCAAGTGAGGGTTAAATGGGCATACATAGTGTATACATATCAAAGAGTGTCAAAGTGTAAGTGAACAAAGTGTCAAGTGTGATAGTGTCAACATAGTGTAAGGGGTACATGAGGTAATATAGAATTTGTGTTAACATAGAACATTACATCTTATTAACTTGTATATTGCATACATTACATCTATTATTATATTACATTCATGATTGCATTCATTCATCATTCATTTATTCTCTTGCACTACTATATGCACCATACATTATATACTATGGAACCTACATATTCATTACAAGCCATACTTATACATGCTTACATTAGATAGGATACTTACACCTCATACATCATTTATTTAAACATTTACTCATGCTTGCATTCTCTATTTAATTACAAAATGTATATACATTAATATGGGTTAAAATTAAATAGAACATTATATTACACACAAGGGTGCACAAAATACATATGCCAAATAGTAACTCCTACTAATAATCAATACTGTACCATCTCAGCATAAATTAAAATTTAGGATTAAAGTATATTATAGATCTATGTGTTATCTTTTCGAAATTTCAAACGGATCGCATTTTCGTTTCCGAAAACTCCCGAAATCGCGAAAACACCGAGAACGCATTTGTCTTTCGTACAGCTGACACTCAAATAATTCTCTAGAAAGTTATAGAAAGAATTAGGCCTATCAATACATGTTTTTGGAAGGCTAACTTCAATACGCTTCTTTTAAAAAAAATGGGAGATTAAACCGAGATTTGAGCTAGAAGTTATGACATTTCTAAGTTATGGCTGAAATTAAAAACGTGGATAAAAATCATGACGGATTTAGATAGTTTGAGCCAAAAGAATACACAATATATATTCTAATTATCCACAACAATAATAGCAATAATAATATGAGGAACCACACTCACAAACTTGATTATATAATCATCATGAACCATTTATTACATATATAAATATAGATACACTCTCATTACAATATATATATATAAATCTATATATGTAACATGAACACATCCACAACACAAAGGACACTCCTATGACCTCCAAATGGACACAAAATGGACACAAATGGAGATACAACCATAGGGGTCATTCCTATGGGTTCAAAATAGACCTATATGCATGAGGAAATGAAAAAGAGAAGGGATTTATACCTCCCGGTAGATCGAATCGAAGAAAAACCTTCCCAGAGCGACACCGACACGTAGAGATTCCAAAAGGACACGAACGAGCTCCGAATTCTCCCAAACTTGGGTAGCTTCCTCCTTGGCTAGAATGGAGAAGGAAAGAAGAAGATTTGGTGGTGAAATGGAAGGATTTGGTGGAGAAATTGCTAGGGATTGCTCTCTAGGAATTTGGGGAAGAACAAGAGAGAGAAAAATAGGTAGATAATGACAAATGGGAGGCTCAACCCTATCCTTATTGTGGCTGGCCATAAAGGTGGTTTTGTCCTATTAGGAAAAGTCCAAAAGCCCCTACTAACCTATTCTATGAGTATTAGGAAAGGGCTAATTGGTTGGGGCTAAATTAGTCATTCTAAAGTCTCTAATCACACTAACCTTATCCATAATAATTAGTCTAACCTCTAACTAAAATATTTCTATCATATGGACTAAAATTAATATCATGTGGGCCATGCCTAACTAGTGTGTGGGTCCCACTAGAGTCAAACTACCCCCGGGTCCCCGTTTCAAGTCGGATTGAGTTGAAATTCGAACCCGACTCAAATAACCCCAAAACAATATCATAAATAATAAAATAATATCAAAATAATTCAAAGAGGTCAAATTCAAAAATATCCTTAGGCCAAAAATGACATTAAAATATCATAATCACATGGTTAGGCTCTAGGTCAAACAGTCTCTAGGGTTTCACTAGCAAAACGTCAAAACCACAAGTCATTGATTTAAATAATATTAAAATAATTTAAAATCACCAAAAATTATATCATGAATTAAATATAATTATTAAAATAATTATAAACACAAAATTTCAAAATTACCTTCATTTGGGAAACTGGGTGCTACAACTCTACCCACCTTAGAAAAATTTCGTCCTCGAAATTTAAGATCGATAGTACTCCTTCTAGAGCCTCTAACATACCCAATATCTAAGGTAACACTTCCTAACACTGGAATAATAAACGGACATCTAGATAGTGTCAATCTAGGAATACCTCCAATACTGCTCTGTTGTACGGCGGTAATGGAACTTCAATAAAATATGGACTGGAACCTATATCCAAGGGACTGGACCAATTTTAAAGTGGTCTTAACTAAGGATGGAAAGGAACTGATCATAGGCTATAGGTATGCTCAAACTATTATCTTCCTATTAACCATCTATTAATACATTCTATTACCATAGGATGATGCATTACTAAGACATATAGGCCCCTATCTCTCATAACACATTTATACTCACCAAAAGACTAGTACATACTATCAAGGCTGATACTATAATCTCTCATAAATCTCATAAGCTACATGTTTATAGACACACATCCCCACATCAAGGACTACCTATATATATCTACAACTGATACTAATGGGGTGACGTCCCTATTTTCCAACAATCAAGGTCTAAATTTTTTTTATCTAGATCATCAAATTTGAAGGAATAGTATACAAGGTCAGGGCATACCGTAGCAGTTGGAAGTCTCACCTAGGTACACTAATCATTCTAGGTCAAAACAGTACTATGGTATCAACACACAAATAATCTAGGGTGCCCTAATTGGGAAGGTAAGGGAACAACAATCATCAAGGTTGTAGGGCTGTCTACCATCCTATTTAAAAATTGGTCATTAACAAGCAACTAAGAATTTATTAAAAGGTTAGTTACTATTCCATAAAATGGCAAAAATTGAAAATTTAGGCACAACAAATCACAAATAGATTTTTGTCTTGACACGATCAAAGTTGATCAATTTCGGGATAAAACGAGATTTGGGCAAGAAGGGAAATCAATGAAATTAAAGTATGAGCACGAGCATCTAATGATGGAGGTTCAGGTCATGATTAAATTTAATTCGACTGAGTACGAATACGAGGTTCATAGGCGATGAAAAGATTTCAAGGAGAATTGTCAAGGCTGTCGCGAATGAGACTTTAGGGTCAAGTTTAACTATGTCTCCATTCTCGTAGATTGATAAATGAAAAAGCGAATCAAAGTGCAATAGGTTGATCAGACCATCATGTACCGGTTCTGATTAGACAATATGTTAGTGGGTGGCCACCCAATAAAATATGTCATGACCAAGCTCGAAAATAGATAAGCTTGCAAAACTAAGGGTAATTTAGCAGCACAAGATATAAGGGTGGTAATGATGAAAGGAATTACATAGTCCAAGTTTCTTAACCAACGGGTCAAGTAATCAGATAAGGTACAAGGTTAAACATCTAAGGAAACAAGCAGAACACCATCACATGTCGGGTCGAAAGAATTGAGTCAAGGCTGGATTTCTAATTGAAATAAGAAGAAATTTATTATAATGGTAGAGGTTATAGTTTATCCAGTTGACCAAAAAATCATATCAAGAAAATAGAGTACAAGAAGATGGGTTTTAGTGGGACATAATATACCTACACGAAGGTGAGCTCGTCTAGGTCTTGCATATAAGATTTGTTGGAGGGTAACAGCTAGTATTACATTCCGAATATCAAAGTCACGATAAGGAACGTCAAGGATCTCAATTAGAAAGTGGGAGTTCAAGAGGTGGTAATTAATGCACAAAAATAATGAAGATCGAGTTAGTCATCTGCTTCTGATACTCTTAAGTTCATCTGGTCATAACTTGCCAATCATATCTTTACCTCACCAGTCTCCATATGAAAATTTAACCTTTACTTAAACCCTTACCATGACTACCGTAGGTAATTTCCAATTTTCAAACATCACTCTTGAAGCACAACCCTCACATTTAGGAATGAACATTAACCATTTATTTAAATTTCCAAGTTCTTTCACCTTGTCTTAAATTTGACCCAAAACCTCTAAATTCCGTTTACGAATTCCTTGAACTTATTCAAATTGTTCTCCTCGTATTATTTAATTTAAATCTCTAGGCCTTACAAAACTTATCTTTCATCATAAAATCAACTTCCGTATTTTCTTCGACATATACCATTGAATATTATTCTCCTAAAAATATTTCACAACAATCTCTAAACTTCCATAACTTTGTGCTCTCTCTATCCCTAGTCATTTCCTTGTAACATCTTGTTTAATATCCTTATTAAACACAATTAACTTCTCTTTTCCATTACTAACCTTCTACATAGCCTCAGAGTAAAAGTTTTCCCCAGAATCAACAACCAAGATTTTCTAAGTTCTCAAAACTAGGTTGACATCTGATATCCTCATTAGTTTTGAATACACCTATAAACTATCTCATAACCCCAAAATTTCTCTAAATGTAATTGTTTCCAGATTGGCAGTATACATCTCTTTATTCTATTCGAGACCTTTACCACATTTCTATCTCAAGTTTCCATATGGAACACTCCACATTTGATTTCCTTTAGATCATCATAAAATAACCAGTTACGTCTTCTCTGAGCTACATAATTTACGTCACTTAGCCTTCCCCATGCAAAAGATACGAAGATTCAAGGGTTTTAAAGTACATCTGGTAGGGACGACAAGATATGGGTAATTAATGTAATGGGACAGAGTTTAAGATAAGAGGTAAATAAGAATGCAAGAGAATAATGGCGAGAAAGAATAATGAAGATATGTTCCTTCTCATCGGTTCAAACGAGAGGAACCCATCAAGCTTAAATTCAATAGCAAGGAATGAGGGTGAATCCAAACAAGAGGAAAAGGAATTCCAATTGAAGTTCAAAATGAGTTTCTCAGGGGTCGTCCCAGAAATCTCTCAAAGAATCCTAAGTGTGATTGAGTACCTTGGATTTGAAAATATTAATCTAAATACAAAACTAAATCAACAACTACAAAATTTTATCAAAATCATTAACTAATACCTGGATTCAAAGTTCTACAATGAATCCACAAAATCAAATTCAAATCAAGAAAAAAGGTGAATCAAAACAAGGAAAAGGAGTTTAAATCGAAATTCAAAATGAGATTCTCAAGGGTCATCCCAGGAATCTCTCAAGGAATCCTAACAGTGATTGAGTATCCTCTCATCCTAACACCTTAATTTATATATCCTATAGCAGGCTCGTAGTAGTACAACTAAGTCGTTGCGCTACTACAAAATCGCACTAATGCGAATCTCGACCTGCATGGGCCACCACTAAAAATGTGTCATGACCCGCACCCTAGAGTTAGGGCACAAGAACGTAACAACGCCCAGCCTACGCCGCAGTGTCGGCGGTAGAACGCTGTCCTAGGTCTCAATGCATCTAACAGTATAAGACTAAACAGTTTATACTCCCCGAATGGGGGTGACATAGCAGAATGTAAACTCAATCACATCTAAGGTAGAGCATAAAGGAAGATAGATAAAACATGAAATCGAAAAGAGATACAACAGATAGAAGTCTAAGTGTCTAAGATACAAACTCAGAAATACATCTCAAAACTCAAATACAGTAATCCACAAGTAAATACAACTCCAGACAAAATAAAATAACTATCTAAACAACCTCTATTGTGTCTCCTCTAGGCTAGCAGGCAATCCCAGGCTATCTGTAAAATTTATCAACAGGTCCAGTCAGAACAGGAGCGAGTACAGTACATCTCAACAATATCATAACAGGTTAGGAAATATAAATCCTAAACAAGATATGAAATGATCAGAGAATGTACTCGCCTGATATCTGAATGTCCAAGGTAAAGATACTGTCCGATGAGAGGTGTCTGACTCTTAATTAGAACAGCATAAGTCACAACATGTCCAGAAGGGTAATATAAAGCACTACAATGCATTCTACATGAATCTAGGTCAAACTAGACCAAAGTCAACCCTTGGTCAACTCTGGTCAACTGCACTAGTCAAACTAGGTCAAACTAGGTCATGTCCTAACCCAACAAGTCTTACTAGGCCTAACCAAGACTATCCTAGCAAGCACACATCAATACAAGGCTATACAAGCTAACATACACCCAACTCTATATAGCATGCAATTATTCAATACTCAAATAGGCAAGAATTCATATTGGATATACACTAGGTAATCTATTACTTTAAGCTATATATGTCTACACATATATACACATGCATATATTGGTATTCAACATTAGGTCTATAATCATGGCATTTCAAATGGTTATATAAACTTATATATTACAACACAATATGCTAACATATATATAATATACATACATAACTAAGTTAACTATATTCATAATTACTTATTTAAGAGGCTATGTGTGTGTATGTGAACATGGCAAAGGGGCAAGTGAGGGTTAAATGGGCATACATAGTGTATACATATCAAAGAGTGTCAAAGTGTAAGTGAACAAAGTGTCAAGTATGATAGTGTCAACATAGTGTAAGGGGTACATGAGGTAATATAGAATTTGTGTTAACATAGAACATTACATCTCATTAACTTGTATATTGCATACATTACATCTATTATTATATTACATTCATGCTTGCATTCATTCATCATTCATTTATTCTCTTGCACTACTATATGCACCATACATTACATACTATGGAACCTACATATTCATTACAAGCCATACTTATACATGCTTACATTAGATAGGATACTTACACCTCATACATCATTTATTTAAACATTTACTCATGCTTGCATTCTCTATTTAATTACAAAATGTATATACATTAACATGGGTTAAAATCAAATAGAACATTATATTACACATAAGGGTGCACAAAATGCATATGCCGAATAGTAACTCCTACTAATAATCAATACTGTACCATCTCAGCATGAATTAAAATTTAGGATTAAAGCATATTATAGATCTATGTGTTAGCTTTCCGAAACTTCAAACGGATCGCATTTTCGTTTCCGGAAACTCCCGAAAGCGCGAAAACACCGAGAACGCGTTTGTCTTTCGTACAGCTGACACTCAAATAATTCTCCAGAAAGTTACAGAAAGAATTAGGCCTATCAATACATGTTTTTGGAAGGCTAACTTCAATACGCTTCTTTTAAAAAAAACGGAAGATTAAACCGAGCTTTGAGCTAGAAGTTATGACATTTCTAAGTTATGGCTGAAATTAAAAACGTGGATAAAAATCATGACGGATTTAGATAGTTTGAGCCAAAAGAATACACAATATATATCCTAATTATCCACAACAATAATAGCAATAATAATATGAGGAACCACACTCACAAACTTGATTATATAATCATCATGAACCATTTATTATATATATAAATATAGATACACTCTCATTACAATATATATATATAAATCTATATATGTAACATGAACACATCCACAACACAAAGGACACTCCTATGACCTCCAAATGGACACAAAATGGACACAAATGGAGATACAACCATGGGGGTCATTCCTATGGGTTCAAAATATACCTATATGCATAAGGAAATGAAAAGGAGAAGGGATTTATACCTCCCGGTAGATCGAATCGAAAAAAAATCTTCCCGGCGACACGTAGAGATTCCAAAAGGACACGAACGAGCTCCGAATTCTCCTAAACTTGGGTAGCTTCCTCCTTGGCTAGAATGGAGAAGGAAAGAAGAAGTGGTGAAATGGAAGGATTTGGTGGAGAAATTGCTAGGGATTGCTCTCTAGGAATTTGAGGAAGAACAAGAGAGAGAAAAATAGGTGGATAATGACAAATGGGAGGCTCAACCCTATCCTTATTGTGGCTGGCCATAAAGGTGGTTTTGTTCTATTAGGAAAAGTCCAAAAGTCCCTACTAACCTATTCTATGAGTATTAGGAAAGGGCTAATTGGTTGGAGCTAAATTAGTCATTCTAAAGTCTCTAATCACACTAACCTTATCCATAATAATTAGTCTAACCTCTAACTAAAATATTTCTATCATGTGGACTAAAATTAAAATCATGTGGGCCATGCCTAACTAGTGTGTGGGTCCCACTAGAGTCAAACTACCCCCGGGTCTCCGTTTCAAGTCGGATTGAGTTGAAATTCGAACCCGACTCAAATAACCCCAAAACAATATCATAAATAATAAAATAATATCAAAGTAATTCAAAGAGGTCAAATGCAAAAATATCCTTAGGCCAAAAATGATATTAAAATATCATAATCACATGGTTAGGCTCTAGATCAAACAGTCTCTAGGGTTTCACTAGCAAAACGTTAAAACCACAAGTCATTGATTTAAATAATATTAAAATAATTTAAAATCACCAAAAATTATATCATGAATTAAATATCATTATTAAAATAATTATAAACACAAAATTTCAAAATTATCCTCATTTGGGAAACTGGGTGCTACAACGCCTGTTTGGTGTTAGATCAGGGGACGCAGCATTCACTTGTCCACCCTGGCGCTTGGCCTTGCCATGCGCCTGAAGGGGGTGCGAAGGTGGCACTCTCTTCCAATGATCTGCGCAATGTGATCACTCACAAGCTCCGATCAGGAGAGTCGGCTGACAAGCACGATGCTCCTCTCATAGGGCACACTTGTGCTGTGGTCACCATCAACTGTTGTTGCAAGACGGCAGTCCCACCAAGGCAGTCAGTGTTCCAGCGGCTGCACTCATCGACACCCCTCCGACGTCGCCTCGGGAAGAAGGTGTCAACAAAAGAAGAGCCAAGGTTTGCTTCATGCAACGTGATCTCTAACTCCTCGTCGGTCCGAAAGACGACTGGCAATTCCTTGTCCTCGTCCAAGAGCCAGCCGAGGAAAACCAAGGCAAGTGTCTCATCCTCCGTTGTGTTTCAAGGCACTCGGGGGAAAAAGAAGATCTTGGAGGAAACTGGGGGTACTCAGACCCTTGTCGAGCCTCCTTCCGAAGATGAAGCTGTCTTCCAAAGTACAGCTGAGGCCGATCTTCTCGAAGTCAGCCTCCCGGACATGGCTGAGGGTCATCTAGCCCCTGTCCTTCAAAACGAGGGTGTCTCCCAGAACACAGCCGGGGGAAGTTTAGCCCCCACGGATCTGAGTCTCGGAGACGAAGAAGTCCTTCAAGACGGAACCAAGGGTAATCAGGCCCTTGCAGATGCTCCCGTCGAGAAAGTTCTCCAGAACATAGCCAGGGGTGGCCAGGACGAATCTCCAGGAGAGGCAACTCCCCTACAAAAGAGTGAAGCCTCAACCGATCCATCCACTTCCAGCCATGTCATGACAGTATACATGGCCGGGGGTGATTCTGAGTCTGATGCACCGCCACCAGACCTCGTCCAGCGCATGGACACATTAGAGGGAGGACTCAAAACCCTCTCTGCCTCCATACAAATACTGACTCAAGCAGTGTTTGAGATACGGTCTGTTTTGGCCAAGACACCTTCTACCGGTCCCGACCCAGGGGCCAATGGAGAATCAAGTGTACCCCTACAACGGGTATCCTTGGATACGGATCGCCGAGAAGCACCTCGAATATCGGAGCCCTCAAATGCTCAACTTCAGGTGGTACCACCTTCCCCGACTCCCAGCTCCACGGAAGACGTGGTCGAGATGATCAAGGACTTGCACGAGCGCTTTGAGTCCAAGACGAGACAAGAGGAGCGCCAAAAGATGGGGATTCCCCAATCTTATCCCCTAGAGTGGAACAAAGTGGTTTATCTTCCTAAGTATAAACCGCAAATACTGACGCCATACGACGGGAAGGACTCTCCTTGTCGCTATCTGACGTACTTCCAGTCTCAGACGGGACATCTTCCGAAGGAGGACGTGCTACTCATTAGCATATTTGTCGGGGCACTAAAGGGAGTGACGTACGACTGGTACTGCAGCCTCCCCGACAATTCCATATACTTCTTCGATGACCTGACGCGCCTTTTTCTCGACCGTTTCTACCACGGCAGAAAGGACAAGACAATGGCGTCCCTTATAGAGATACGCCAGAAGGAGAAGGAAACAGTTCAAGTGTTCATCGAACGCTTTCGACAGGCCTGCTTCAGACTGCCCCCAGGCATGGCAGAACATGCACTCCTCTCCTCCTGCAGCATGAACATGCTGCCTGCAGTCAAACTCTGGCTCAACTCTACTCCTCCTCCCAACTGGAGCTCCTTGATCATTGAAGCAGAAGCCGCAGAAAAGAAGGCGGCCAATGCTCGTCTTCTGGGAGTCAGTTTCTCTGCCTTTGAGGACAAGGAAAATGGCCTGCAGCCAACAACCCCGGACGAGAGACAAAGGGGAAACAGGCATTGACTATCAATGCCTCAAAAGGTGCGTCAGCACCTACTCAGAAGCCTCCACTTGCACCAAGACCAAAGGAGGTTTATTCGTTCAATGACGAAGACATCCTGCAACTCTTTGAGATACTGAAGCAGGGTGACAAGATCAAGCTGTCGGACCCGAAGCATCCCGACGAGGTTGGAAAAGTGGACAACCCGATGTACTGTCACTACCATCGGTTTATCGGACACCCAACCAAGGACTGCTATGTCCTCAAGAATTATATCCAGCACATGATCAATGCGGATGTAATCTCCGTCGACTATAAGGAGAAGACGGTGTCAGCCAACATAGTTTCACTCCAGTTCAGCACCCTGCCGCCAACTACAACACAAGATGGCATCGTCCCCATCCCTAAGGCGACAATGGAGGTGGTCAACCTACCACCTACTCGTGACAACGTGAGTGGACTCATCCCACTTACCACATCTCGGGGAGAGATCCTATGGGTTCACCCTGATCTTGTCTCCGAGGTGACTCAACCGGAGGTACGCCCTACCTCCAAATCCAAAGACAGGAAGATCAAGTCTTGCCGTATGGTCTCTTCCTCAGCGGAAGAGGCACTTCCTGTACAGACGCATTCACAACAGAATGCCCAACCCGACGAAGCTGTCGTCTAGGTGGTGCCTCCTTGCACCATCCCTACTGTCCAGAAGGAGGGCCCGTCTAAGCCCCCAGCAGCCAATAAGCAGAAGCAGATAGAACCCCGCATCGATAGGCCTCTATGAAAGGAGAATTCTTCGGGGCTAGCCAAGCCCCACAACTTTGATATACTGGCATAACTGGCCATTACTCCTGCCCGCCTTTCTCTGTTTGAGCTCCTTCGTCTTTCTAAAGACACTCGCGAAGCTCTCTGTGAAGCCCTGAAGGATGCTGAGTCCTTCATCAGTCAGGTCAAGCAGCGAGAAGATCTCCCAACTGCATGCATGTACTGCCACTGTGCGGATAAGGTTATCCCTAATATAACCTTCACCCAACAGGACATGCTGCTCAAGCACAACCGACACAACAGGCCGCTGTATTATATATAGGGTATATCGGTTCAGTCAAGGTGAAGCGGATTCAGATCGATCCGGGGTCATCCCTCAGCATCATCCCGAAGACGCTGCTCTCAACACCGGTTGGCGCCTTCCAATACAACTATCAGTGGCTTCAATGCTAGCAAAAGCGAGCTACTGGACAAGATACGACTAAAGTGCCATATCGGTAACCTCAGAACTAAGGTGACTTGTTATGTCGTGGACGCCGACGTCAACTACAACCTCCTGTTGGGTCGTCCATGGCCGCATGAGTACATGGTGGTGCAATCCACGCTCCACCAATGTATGAAGTACGTGTCCACCAACAACGTCATCTGGACGGAGTTTGCGGACATCGACCCCTTCAAAGGGATTGAATCCTACTTCACTGATTCTGACCTGTACAAGTCACCTGACGAGGAGGAAGCCAATAATGCTGTCGATGAGGCAGAAACGGCAGCAGAGCCGGACATGGAGCCTGAGGTCACTCCTGACGCTCCTTTTAAGATCCGACTCAAAGGCAAACCGCCTCAGAAGTTGCCTCCCATGAGCATTAAACTGCCCGGGAAAGCACCAGCTGCTCCTGAAGCTCCCCTGAAGATACGGCTTAAGGGAAAGCCGCCTCAAACATCGGCTCCCCTTGTGGCAAAACTACAGGGGAAGGCGCCAATCACCGAAGGTACAGTGGAGGTACCTCTGAAGGTGCGTCTTAAAGGCAAGCCGCCGCCACCGCCATCCAAGCTGCCAGAATGTAACGCCCCAGTCCCAAAATACTTAGGACTAGGTATGTATCCATGCCAGCTGCATACATACGAAGTATACTCCAATATATGAAAATCTCGTATGAATACATAAGCTGTAAAATACAGTAGAACCATAATAACTAAATCTCATCCACTAGATAAATAAATGATATAAAAGCAACTTTGAATTTGTCATGTATACAATCATTGGGCGGAGACAAAGTCCACTACCAACTACCTCAAATAAAATGTACAAGAAGTGATCGATAAAATAACGAGACGAACCGAGCGCAATCGTCTTCGAAAGAATGGAGAAGATCACGGCCTTGGCTAGAACACCTGCAAAATCACAGAAGCACACACCTGGAGAGATAACCAAGTCCTCAGAGGGATGTAACAAGATACAGGAAGAACATGCCATATGTACTGAATATAAATGCACCATAAAATAAAGATAAAGTAAAAGTGTCCAAACCATAACACGGCTCAATATCCCCTCATCGAAACAGTAGGCTACCCCGACAACCAAACAAGGACAAGGGATAACTTAATATTCGACGATGTGATATTTTTTCGTGCCATGATTGGAACATGAAATTTGCTAAGGTCTCCTAACGTTTCTAGTAGGCAATTTAGAAGACATATCGATGTATGGTCAGGTGAAGGCTGACTCCCCCAGGACAATGTAACAACTCTCAACACGCATACGTCAATACCAATACTATCAGCCGGCATAACTCGAGGCTAGCGGCCCACGTGACCCGTCAGTCCACATAGCTCGAGGCTAGTGACCCTCGCGACTCGACTACCGTAGTACGCAGTTACTACGGCTTTTGGATTTGGGGTAGCCTATACATTCAACTGTCTTCTCCCTCCCAAGGTCACTAACAAAAGGTAGTTCGCTAAGACTAGGTCCATATGCATACAAAAAGGCAAGAAGGAAAAATAACTAAAAAGCAATAAAGTGAACTAAAAATAGCAAGTAATAGATCCAACTGAAAAAAGAAAATAAATGTGTAGTAAATAAATAAATAAAGGTGCATATAATTATAACAGTAAATAAGGTAAGGTATCTTGCCTGAGGGTGGTGCGAGAAGCAGCAAAATCCAACAATCAGAATCGTCAACACGAAAGTCAAAATCCACAAGAAGCTTCGGATGCTGAAACAAACATCACGAACGAGTTTGGAATAAAAGATATGCCTTGGAAACGCCTGTCCAAAAGTCAAATTCTGGAATAGGGGCAAAATCATAATTTTGGGTCAAAACGATGTCCGCTGTTGGACCCGCTTTGCACCGAAATGCGCACCAGAATGTACGGTCTCTAGATTCGTCAAACTATATGTCTACAGATTTGTTTTGATGAGACGAACCCAACGATATGTCCAATTTTGGATTCCGGTGGGCTGTGCACAAAATCGCCCGTTGAGTGGGATTGTGGGCCCGCCAAAATAGCGTCCCGATCAATGGTCTTAGAATCGGACCAAACTTGGCTCACAGAACCAGAAAAATATTTTGAGTCCAATGGCGCAAGTTTCGTTGCGATTTGATGAGTATGCACAAAATAATTGGAAAAATCCGAAAAGCCGATACGCAAAAGAAAATCGACGGATACGGACCAAATTCGTTGCGCACACGCAACCAATTTGAATCTTATTAATTCTCGCACGTCCACAAATTCGATACGGACCTTTCGGTATTTTCGGTTCATGACGGGGTCGTCCGATTTGTCGGGACATACCTCGTACGGGGTTTTTAATGTTTTTGAAAACTGATTTTTCATGATTTTTAATCTAATTAAATCTGGAATTTATTGCAGAATAAATAAATCTATTTGAAGGGGATGATAGAGGGTCATGTAGGCTTTCTACATAAATTTACGGATCTAAAAACGGAGTTAAAATGAGAGATATCGATCGAAAAAGTGGGATACCTTGATGTTGATTTCTGTTGTTGTGGGTGTTTGTTTATTGTTGTTGCTGTCACCGCGACGACCGGGAGGCAGGGATGCTGTCGCTCCGGCAAGGCTGGCACGCATGCCGAGGAGAGGGAGGAGGATGGAGGAGTTAGGAGGAAGAAGATGGAGAAGAAATTAGGGTTTGATTTTTACTAAAACATATATATATATATAAATATATATTATGTTAAAGGAGGGAAGGGTGCGGCCCCCACCCCCTTTGTTGCTGATACTGCCCCTTTAAATTTGGGCGGCCACAAAAAGTAGCTTGCTGCTACTTGCACGCATGTGGTGCATAGGGTGGTCGGCCCTAATGTTTTTTTTCCCTCTTATCTAATCAAAGCTTAGCTTATAACTTGATTATAAGTATATATATATCTATATATATATATATATATATATATGTACATAACCATAAATATACCAAAATCTATTTAAAATTCAAATACCATTTAATAGTCAACTATCCAATTTATTTAATATATTTGAGCATATCTACATATATATAAATTTAATCCTTAATAAATCAACTCAAATAATAATAATATTTAAATGTTTATTAAATCTCCACCAACTTGAAATAAAAGTTTAATATTATCTAACTATATACATAATGCATCTAAAATATATTTTTACATATATACACAAATTTAAATTGCCATAAAAGGCAACGATAATAATATCACATACTATCAAATAATATCAAAAATAATAAAATGTCTTTTTAATTTTCAAAAAATAACTTTAGTAATAATAAAATAATAAAAAATTTCCAACGTGTGAACTTTACCACACACCCTCATTTGGGCCGAGAAAAATGTACCATTTTTGTAACACATTATTAAATAATAAAAACGTAAATTTTTGTACCACTAATTAATATTTAGAAAATATTCTCCCAAACCTTAAAATAAATTAAAAAATATTTTACACCCATAAAATATGTATCCATGGTCGTCATTGATCACACCACATGTCTACTTGGGCTTAAAATTTTGTTTGGGCCCTGTTCGGGCTGAATTGGCCAAACCGGGTCATCAAAAAAATAAATAAACCATAAATTGTATAAATTTTTTTTTGTCAAATAAAATAATAAAAATAATAATAGAAATAGGGTTTTACATCCTACCCAACTTACAAGAATTTCGCTCTCGAAATTTAGGATTAGTAGGGTTGATAGGGTTGAGGGATAGGAAGAGTTCGTCAATACCAAAATACAATTAAATTTTGGAGGGGGCGATAAAACGGCATTCCACACAACCGTACATTAGAAAATTATGGAGTTGATATATAGAAAAAAAAAATTATCATGATTATGGAATTGAATATGTGTTGCCAGTGAAGGTAGCAAAATTTCGATAATCCAATTTGGAGAGTAATAAGGAATTGAGTAGATCAAAGAGAATAATTTAGTCATTTGGGAGATGTGGTTCCTAGAGAGAGACTGGAGACTAATCGCCTCGATTGAGAGTTTGATTTAAGTGAATGTTTAGCATCATTCTCGAGTACTCAAGAACAATTGGAAGGACACGATAATAATTCTAGAGTTGAAGAATAAGGGGTAGTTAAAGGCGAGGATTTAGCCACATGAGTTGGTCGGTGGCTATCTACATTTGTGTATAATTAACCGATTGGGCAACCAAAGATGATACCTTGAGTCTATCTAGCAAGTACAGTGCCTTGTCTTTCCAAAATAAGTGAAAGACAAGAACAACAAAGGTTTCAAAGACGGTGTTATATATTGAGTACGAATTGCGGGGTTCATAGGCGGCAAAAATAATTCAAAAGAGAATTGTCAAGGCTGTCGCGGATGAGACTCTAAGACAAGTTTAACTATGTCTCCATCCACGTAGAATAATCCATGAAAAGAGAACCAAAGTGCAATAGGTTGATCAGACCATCATGCACCGGTTCTGATTAGACAATATGTTAGTCGGTGCACCGAATAAAATATGTCATGATCAAGCTCGAAAAGAATAAGCTTGCAAAAACTAAAGCTAATTTAGCAGCATGAGATTGTCAAAATATGAGTAAGGGAGGTAATGACGAAGGAAATAAAATAGTCCAGGATCTTTTAAAATCTAAGTTCCGCCCAAAGTTTGGGCCTACACAGTTATCCTAGTGTTTCTTCATTTATGGCTTGGTAGACTAGATAAGATACGGTCCCTGAATTTATAGTCTAGGTGAACTTACCAATGTGGTTCACAAGAAAAAAGGTTTGTTAGGTGGTGAGGTATTCTACCCAACTTACAAGAGTTAAACTAATAGTATCATGGGACAATGGGTCACGCAATCAAGGTAAGCACAAAGTTAGGCATTTACGGAATTAAGTAGAACAAAATCACATATCGGGTCGAAAGGATTGAGTCGAGGTTGAATCCCTATTCGTGGTCGAAAAATATATCGGTATCATGGTAAAGATTATAGTTTGGCTATTTTGACCATAAGGTCATATCAAGAAATAGAGTACAAGAAGATGGGTATTAGTGGGACATGATATGTCTACATGAAGGTGGACTTGTCTAGGCCTTACATATAAAATTTGTTGGAAGGAAATGTCTAGTGTTGTGCTCCAAATATCCAAGTCACGGTAAGGAACGCCAGAAGATCAAAAATAGAAAGTGGGAGTTCACGAGGTGATAATTAATGTACAAAAATAAAGAAGGTCAAGTTAAAGCATGAAATAAAATTAATTAGAGAATCCAATAAAATCATTTAGGGACATAGTTCTAGATAGAAGATAGTCCATTAGATGAATACAGTTAAGGAACCATTAACTAATTATTCCAATTGCAAATGGGTTAGAAGGTTGCAATTAAAAGATCTAGAATCGAATGAAGGTCGAGTAAGTCGAGGTGGTAATACAGTCACATAGCTGGGTAGATGACTAACAACACTTGTGTATATACTACTATCATGGTCATGAGTGACATGGCAATTAGTGTGGAATACTCAGTAGGGTTATCTTGGGGCCTACCATTAAAATTTAACTCAAGTATCCTCCAAAAGTTTCAAAAATAAACTTTCAAAAATAAACCACCAAAATTTGTATTCACTCCAAGCAGTTCAAATTAATCATAAAAAATAATTTAAATCACTCTCATAAATCTCAAAGCAGAATTTTATCACGTTACTACTAACCCTTTCCAAAATTAACGTTTAAGTTCAACTATTTAATTCAAGAGTTCATAGTTTACGAATCCATAAAATTTCACAATCAATCAAAAATTTAACACTCTAAAATTTTTAAATAACTCACAATAAAATTCTTAGCATATTAAAAGCAATTTCAAAAATTTAAGCTCAATGCTCTCATAAATTTTAACTTCTATTCATACTAAGTTATTCCAACAAAATTACAACTTTTAAATGTTAACTTCCTTTAATCAATCAAAATAACATTCCATCACATCCTTCGAAATTCTCCCAAAATCCTTAATATTAGGAATCCCACATTAAACTAAATTTTCAAATAATCTTATCAGTCAAAATCCTTTTTTTTTAACAAAAATCTAAATAGATTTATAAATCCTCAATCATAGGACACAATTTAAAATAAAGAAAAATTCTCAAAAATCG
Source organism: Iris pallida (assembly GCA_029216955.1). Taxonomy (NCBI): domain Eukaryota; kingdom Viridiplantae; phylum Streptophyta; class Magnoliopsida; order Asparagales; family Iridaceae; genus Iris; species Iris pallida. The sequence continues at coordinate 12,783,992 of JANAVB010037620.1, forward strand.
TTTTCAATTATTGTAAACCAAAATTTACCATCATTACTTCCACTTAAAATTTAAAATTTACTAAACAAGAAAATTGCAAGTTGTAAAACTAAATTTAAATAATTCCTACGGCCATTTTTAAAATCTACGATCATTTTTAAACCAAATTTATAACTATTCAAAGGTGTATAACTATAATCCAATAATTCATAAAATGTAACAACTCGAAATCAATTCAATTTTATATTTATTTAAAGATGTATATCTATCACCCAAAACTCATAAATATCACAAATCGAAAAGCAAATCAATTTTATACTTGTGCAAAGATGTATAGCTATATCCCAATAAATCATAAATATCAAATCTAAAAAAAGCCAATCAATTTCTTAAATCAAGGAAAGGAGGGAAGGGTGCGGCCTCCACCCCCTTTGTTGCTGCTATTGCCCCTTTAAATTTGGGCGGCCACAAAAAGTAGCTTGCTGCTACTTGCACGCATGTGGTGCATAGGGTGGTCGGCCCTAATGTTTTTTTTCCTCTTATCTAATCAAAGCTTAGCTTATATATATATATATATATATATATATATAACCATAAATATACCAAAATCTATTTAAAATTCAAATACAATTTAAAAGTCAACTATCCAATTTATTTAATATATTTGAGCATATCTACATATATATAAATTTAATCCTTAATAAATTAACTCAAATAATAATAATATTTAAATGTTTATTAAATCTCCACCAACTTGAAATAAAAGTTTAATATTATCTAACTATATACATAATGCATCTAAAATATATTTTTACATATATACACAAATTTAAATTGCCATAAAAGACAACGATAATAATATCACATACTATCAAATAATATCAACAATAATAAAATGTCTATTTAATTTTCACAAAATAACTTTAGTAATAATAAAATAATAAAAAATTTTCCAATGTGTGAACTTTACCACACACCCTCATTTGGGCCCAGAAAAATGTACCATTTTTGTAAGACATTATTAAATAATAAAAACGTAAATTTTTGTACCACTAATTAATATTTAGAAAATATTCTCCCAAACCTTAAAATAAATTAAGAAATATTTTACACCCACAAAATATGCATCCATGGTCGTCATTGATCACACCACATGTCTACTTGGGCTTAAAATTTTGTTTGGGCCCTGTTCGGGCTGAATTGGCCAAACCGGGTCATCAAAAAAATAAATAAACCATAAATTGTATAAATTTATTTTTTTGTCAAATAAAATAATAAAAATAATAATAGAAATAGGGGTTTTACACAAAAAAGGCCCGCATAGTCCTCTCGGCCTCCAAGACCAACACTGTGGTGGACTCTCCCAATCCTACTCCAGTACTCACAGACGAAGAGCTAGGGGAATATATCTCTGCTGATGTAGATACACCCTCTCTGGACAATGTAATCCCGCGAGATAAAATCTCGTATTTCATCAATAATAGAGTGTCTTTTAATTATTCTAGTCTTCCACATTGGAATGCCATGTATACATTAGATAACGCTCTACGGTCGTTGCAAACACAAATAACGATCGTCCATCATATAAATCGAGTAGTCTCGTCCCAAGTGGTCTGTTACATGTCCCGCCACGGAATCGAGACGAAGAATCCATCATCTTCGGCAAAGTTGAGCGTCATCAAGACCTCCCGCCACTCGAACCAGAACCAGATACCGGCAGAATACAAGTCTATCGGTACACGGACAAGGCAAAGTACCTCATCCAAAAGATGGGTTACGACCGAAAAAGCAACAAAGGCCTGAACTACGGCAAGGGTCGACGTCTTCCTCTCCGGCTTCCAACACCTAAAGGAAAGCCGCAGGACTACTACAATAGAACTCGACGAGGGGTAGGCTATGTCACGCCACCGTCAACTCCTGAGAGTTCAGACGCGGAAGAGGTAGAACATTCTCACTCGTCCGAAGCATCAACCTGGAATTTCGATACCAGCATCGGATCAGTCTTCAAGAAAGTGCTGTCAGCCAACATGACATCAGCACAACCTCAAGAAGATGAAGGCCAAATGCCAGAATTCTTTGAAGAAGAACCTTGGGCTCAACGCCTGGGAGAACAGTGGGAGTCTCATTTTGAACTACGTGAACCTCCCACCAAAGACGAAGTCGAGCAGATCGACCTTGGGAATGGATCTTCTTCTAAACCCATCTTCGTCAGCAAAAGCCTAAAAGGAGAAGACCGAGAATCTTTAATCCAGCTGGCTAAAGAGTATATCGACGTCTTCGCCTGGAGTTACGAAGATATGTCGGGACTTGACCCCCAGATCGTGATGCATAGGCTGAACATCTTACCTGATGCCAAGCCTATCAAACAACAACAACGACACTTCCGTCCGGACATCATGAATGCCATTGATCAGGAGGTGGACAAGCTCTTGACCAGCGGCTTCATCCGTAAAGAACAACACCCAGATTGGATAGCCAACGTCGTCCCTGTCACCAAGAAGAATAGAAAAATACGAGTTTGTATCGACTTCAGGGATCTCAACTCTGCTTGCCCGAAGGACGAATTCCCACTTCCAATCACCGACGTGATGATCGACAACACAAGTGGCTTCGAACGCATGTCTTTCATGGATGGGTATTCAGGCTACAACCAGATCAAGATGTTCCCCGATGACGCAAAACACACGTCATTCAGGACTCCGAAGGGTGTTTTCTGCTACACAGTGATGCCCTTCGGCTTGAAGAACGCTGGAACGACATACCAACGAGCTATGAGCACCATTTTTCGTCAGCATCTTCGTAAGACAGTCGAATGCTATGTTGACGACATCGCAGTCAAGAGCCGTCTCAAAGGAGATCACCTGCAAGACCTCAAGACAGTCTTCGATCTCATGCGGGCGCATCAACTCAAGATGAACCCCGCTAAATCCTTCCTGGGGGTTTCTAGCAGAAAGTTCCTAGGTTTCATTATCACGGCGAAAGGCATTCATGTCGATCCCGAGAAGACCAAAGACATCCTCGACATGGACCCTCCGAAGAACCTTCGAGAACTTCGAGGCCTACAGGGGCGTCTGGCATACATCCGGAGGTTCATAGCAAACCTTTCTGGCAAATGTCAATCCTTCACTCAGCTCATGAAGAAAGGAGTCTCTTACGTCTGGACAGAGGAGTGCCAAAAGGCTTTCGACGACATCAAGGCTTATCTGACAAGCCCGCCAGTCCTGGTGGCACCCGTCGCCGGCAAACCATTTATCCTCTACGTCCGTGCCGTGGATCATTTCCTCGGTGCTCTGCTAGCTCAAACTAGCGATACAGGCTATGAGCAAGCAATCTACTACTTCAGTCGAACTCTGATCGGGGCCGAACACCGATACAACCCCGTTGAAAAGGAGTGCTTGGCTCTGGTATTTGCCATCCAAAAGACTCGTCATTATGTCTCGGGCCAGACAATTTATTTCCCGAGTCAATCCGCTCAGAGTCCTCATGACGAAGCCAGGATCATTAAACTTCCGGCTTGCCACATGGGCGATCTTGCTAACGCCATACAACATGGTATTCGTTCCACAAAAAGCTGTCAAGGGTCAAGCTCTGGCCGACTTTTTAGCTGCACACCCCATCCTAGAGTCCTCCAAACTCTACGAAGACATCCCGGATGAGGTCCAAGAATCAAACGTCACCGAAGAAGGCTCCGTGTGGCAGATATTTTTCGATGGTGCTTCAAGAACAGGCCCCAAAGGCCAAATTATCGCTAGAGTGGGGGTGGTATTAGTCTCTCCCGATCGGCTGGTCATCCAGCGTGCTTACTCCCTTTCAAAGCCGTGCTCCAACAATGTTGCTGAGTACAACGCGCTCATTATGGGACCCAGCTGGCGCAACAGCTGGGGGTGAATCATCTGGAAGCCTACGGCGACTCGAAACTCGTCGTTAACCAGGTCAAAGGGCAATACGAGGTTCGCAATGAAGATCTGATCCCCTACCATGAAGTTGTATTGAACATCATTTCAACCTTTACCGAGTTCTTTATCGAACACGTACCTCGTCTACAAAATCCGGAGGCTGATGCTCTGGCTGGCCTCGCAGCCTCATTAGCAGCATTCCTCGGGACTCAACACTACGTCACAGTGGTGGGTCGAGACTTAGTCTATCCTAAAAACAATCCATGCTCACGAGTGGCCCATGCCATGTCAACCAGTGCCGGTGTTAATATCCGAGACTGGAGATTCCTGTTCATCGACTTCGCTGTCTACGAAATTCTCCCAGAGGACCCGAAAGAAGCCGTCTCAGTCAGGAGGCGCTCCCTTCGATTCTACTACGATACCGCTACTAAAATATTGTATCGACGCTCCTACGATGGACTTTTCCTTCGATGTTTGTCCAACGAAGAAGCAGTCGAAGCCCTTCGAGAAGCTCACGATGGAACCTGCGGGGCCCATCAACCTGGCCCTAAGTTGCAGGACCGACTGCGACGCATGGGCTACTTTTGGCCAACTATGGCCACTGACGCTGTTGAATATGCTAAGAAGTGCCATGCGTGCCAGCTTCACACAGACTTCATTTATATACCGTCAGAACTACTACATCCTACAGTCGCCTCCTGGCCCTTCGCAGCTTGGGGCATGGACATTATGGGACCAATCATCCCTCCTTCATCGAGAGGACACCGCTTCATCCTAGCCATCACTGACTACTTCTCCAAATGGGTAGAAGCAGTTCCACTGGCAGAAGTGAAAAGCTCCAGGGTGATCAGCTTCATCAAACACCACTTCATCTACCGTTTCGGAGTCCTCAGTTCATCAGCCATGTTCTCAACAGATTCTGTGACAAGAATCGCATTCAAAACGTGACATCAACCGCCTACAATTCGGCAGCAAACAGATTGGCCGAGGCGTTCAACAAGACTATCGTCAGGCTACTCAAAAAGGTTGTGTCATCCAACAAACGCGACTGGGACGAAAAGCTCGGCAAATGCCTTTGGGCCTACCGCACAATGGTACGGACCCCGACGGGCAACACACAATTCTTCCTGGTCTACGGGAGCGAAGCGGTACTACCTCTCGAGATCCAGATACCCTCTCTCCATGTAGTGATCACAAACCAACTCACAGAAGAGGACAATCAACGTCGTCGTCTGCGGGAACTGGAGGCACTTGACGAAAAGCGTCTCCTAGCTCAACAACGCATCGAAATTTACCAAGTCCATATATCACAGGCTTTCAACAAGAAGGTCAAGCAGAGGACTTTCCAAGTAGGCGACCTGGTTCTGGCAGTCAGGAGGCCGATGGTGTTGACTCACAAGACACCAGAAAAGTTCGAGCCCAAGTGGGAAGGACCTTTTTATCGTAGAGACGGTATACTCAAACGGTGCTTACCGCCTTGCCAAACCCAATAGGAACTTGTTCATGGTGCCCATCAACGACAAGTTCCTAAAGAAGTACTACTCTTGACATCTTTCATACATATGCTTCCACCAGGGGATCTGTGGACCCAATCATCAGGTCTCACAGACAATTCCCTTCCACAAAATCATACGCTTCCGGAACCCAGCTGTTCCGTAGCATCCTCCAATAGAAGGACAACCATGTCCACATCACCTCTGAGTTGTCCCCCTATACCCTACAAAGCGGAATCTTACATCCCATAAGACTATGCTACCCATCATGTTTACCACGTCCATATTACCTCTGAGTAAACATCCCGTACAGACAACCCCTGCGTTGCCGTACATTAATCGCAGAAGTTCCACGTCCATATTACCTCTGAGTAGTTCCGCGTATCCTCTAGAGTCATTCCTACCACGTCCATAACACCTCTGAGTGGGAAGATTCTATCATTTTGAATCCCATATTTGTCACGTCTATATTACCTCTGAGCAAACATGTTGGTTCTTTCAAACTTATTATTTGTACCTAAAAACTAAGGTGCGCAAAAGATAATAGGTCCACACAAATCATCAAAGTTCATGACAAGAAAAAATGAACACATCACAGAAAATTGTGTACTTCTTTATTTTCTAAAAAAAGAGAGTAAAGGACTACACCATCCCCAGCAAGAGTTACAAATACACAAAAAGAAGAGACTACAAGCCCTAAACATTCCCAGGGTTGGCTGAAAGCTCTTCAATTTGATGCCTCAAATCTGCCGCCCGAGTCTCCACAGTCGCCAAGACTCGACGTTCAGCCTCTTGACGCATCGCTTCAATAGCCTAAGGAGAAGTATCATTCTCATGTTTCTCATCCAGCTGCTGTCGCTGCTGAGCCAGGGCAAGAGCCCGATGGGTAAAAGCTGCCTTCTCCTTCTTGAATGCTACGTGTTCAGCCTGGACACGTTTGGCGTCTAAAAGGAATCAGGCCCGCTAGTCCTCAAGGCGGCGGATCTGGGCGTCAATCTCTGCGATACTAGCGTCCAACACAGCTCGCGCCTGCACCGTCTCCCGCATAGACTGAGATAACCGCTCTACTGCAGCTTCAGTCTTAGCCACCTGCGTTCCCAGACACTCATAGTGGCCTGGTAAGAAGACTCAGTCTCGGCGATCAGCTTCTCCTTCTTCGCATCTATCAGGATGGAGAGGTCATTTTGTTGGATGCTCTGCAATTCGGAAAGCCGCTGGTCCAACTCGACCACTGAGGCTTCTAGAATGTCGGCCATATGATCATAGACCTGATGAAGACGGATCAGGTTGATATAAGGCATTGTCAGAGTTCTTACCGTCGCAAAACTCCCATTGGCGTCCATTACGGGCCGATACACTCCTCTGCAGCATTTTATACACTACATCGATGATGAATTTCATATACTCATCTGCATCCGCTAGCACTGGCGGTGTCATAGCAGGAGTTGGAGGAGCTGCTTTAGTAGACGGACCGTAAGAAGGCCCGCCTGCCTCAATCCGTGAGGCTGGACCCTCGGTATCGACAGGATCTTCATCAATAGGGGCTTGACTACTAGCCCGAGGAGACAAAAGAACAGAAGAAGCCGAGACAGGCGTCGAGATAGTACCCCAAGTGGAAGGAGCAACAGAGGGTTCCATTAAACCCTTACCCCTCTTAAATTCGGAAGAACCACCGACGTCAGTGGCTACCTCATCAGCCCCCAATGTGCTATCAGCAGCCAGTACCTCCCCTGGCAGAACGGGGAGATCATCACTTGCCTTCTGACTCGCCTCTGAAGTCAGGACCGCCAGACGAGTCTCCTCATAAAATCCCTCTACAGGGACAGGATCTGTCGCTACCTCCTGATCGGTAGCCACCTCAGCTTCTGCTGCTGAGTCTGGGGTAGGGCTCGACAATGATGCAGCCGACCTCCCCTTATCATGACAAGAAGGGGAATCAACCCTTTCCTCTGTTCCAATCGCATCTGTTGCCCCCGTAACAGACTCTTTCAACTCTGGAGCGACGTCATCCGAAGACGACGAACTCCGCTCTACTTCATCATCACGAAGCCCCGTGTCCGCTGGACCCTCGACGTCCAAGGCCCCCATGGCAGCTGGCACCATCCTGAAAGTTTTTGCAACCCCCGTATCTCTTTCAACAAAGTCTGGAGATACTAAAACCTCCGCAGGAACAACATCTTCAGGATTCTCCTCCATTGGAGACGTTACCATCGGAGGAATGCGCTCGTCAGAAGAGCTTGCCACCTCCTTCAGTTTACTGATACCCGATTTTGAAACATGGGTCTTCTTCTTCGATGATCCCTACAAGAAGAAAAGCACAAGTCACCAAAATGACAAGATGAGCCAAAATTACGGAGGACTCTTTACCTCAGCAAGAGCTGATTCCACTGGCGTTACAGACGGCATTCCTGTAGCCTTTGGAGTCGTGGTTTTTCTCGGCCTTTTTGGTACAGACGAACCAGCTTCTGCGTCGGCCCGTCTCTTCCCAACAGAGGGATCTCTCACTGATGCTGCAGCAGCAACCCGATATCCCGCCAATTCTGGTGGACGATATGACCGAGCCGCTATCAACATATTCGCCGTAGACTCCAGCTGAGTTCCATTGATGAAACTAGTCTCCCTATCATAAATAGGAGACACAGTATTCATGGCGCAATACAACTTAGCTGCCGAATACAGGATCTGTGGCCGAGGGTTATGAACGGGCATAGTAAACTGAACACCAGTGCACCTGACATTGTAATATTGCCAGCCCCGGGCTCCATCCAGCAAACTCTCGATAAATCCCAGATTGTTACTAGGATTCTGTAACATTAGCTGGGTATAGCCAAACTGGCGAGCAAATCGGCTGGGCAGATATGGCTCCAGATAACACCTATTTTGGTTCCGATAGACCAAGTGAGAAGGCCGAATACTTTACAACCAACGAAAACTCTATTTCGGCAGAGTAATCGCATCTTCACCTGATTCGTCTAAATCTTGGTCAGCCTCAAAATCTTTAAAGATGGGGCCGACCTTGACAATCTCCCACCCCTGAAGGTAGGACAAAACTCTTCTGCAAACGGGGACGCCAGTGTGTAACCACTTCCTCTTGTAGAAGCGGTGGATAAAGGTATCACCTTCAACATGATCCTCCTCCGGACCTGGACTCATCACGTTCGGATGATGCAGAATCAACCACCCCATAAGATAATGGAATGGTAGTTTGGCCCGGGGGAAATTATCGTTTCTACCTCTCCCATGGATCACATCATCAGCAAAGGTCCTCAAACCCCACAACAGGTTACACACCATCGCGGGGAGGAGAGCCAGAGGACGACCAAAGACCAATTTCACGACGGGCAAAATGAGGTTCCGGTGTACCCTCTCCACAGCACCAGATCCGCCCGCAAACACACAATCCCGGAGCCATATCATCAAGTATGCCGTTAACACCGCCTTAGATGACATCCGGTGCGCACAGTGCCAGAAGCAGCTATACGCATTCTTGCCACTCTCATTTGAACGGGGGGCCCTCTCATCTAGTCGGCTCATTTCGGAAGTTACTTCCGCGGATTTCAGCCCCTGCGGAGTCATAAATCGGATCTTCGAGGAATCTGCCAGATCCTGCTTGAAGACATAATCCCTCCAAGCAGTCACATGAGGCTGAATCCTGTCTTTGTCCTTTCGTTGCATCAGATAATGATGTCCTGCCACCTCTTTGAAGACAGCCATCATCTCCAGGTCCTTATTTCCCAGAACAAGGATCTCTTCGTTCGACGAAAAATATTCCTCGTACGGTTCCGAGCCCCAAGGAAGCTTGGACACTTCGTACATCTCATGGAGAGCCAATCCCAACTCTCCCACCGGAGTAAAGAAGGTGCCAGTCTGGGCATTGAACAATTCCAAGAGTGCAAGGAACATAGGCTTATTGAGATCCATGCCAGCCTGTGTGGCACGGATAGCGGCCGTCAGCCCAATCTTCTTAAACTCAACCTTGAACTTCGAAAACACCCAAATGGTCAACTCGTCCCACTTCGGCATGTGGTGACACCAACCTTCAACCCTAAAGCCACCTTTCGGATACGTGACGCTCGATGTCAGCATCCGATTTGCAAAGGTTGAGGCACTGAAGGCAAAAGTGTCACTAGGGACTTCACTGTAGAGGCTCCCAGGACAGAAAGTTCGACAACTAAATGAGGGACCGGCTCGCGAAGCGGCCAAGGTATCCCTCTGATTCGAGGTAGCATCAATTGAAAGAGTACCTCCCAAGGCCCCTCCTTGAGAAGGAGTAAGCTCCCAGGGCATCCTTCTCATGGAAGCTAAATGGTAGAAGGCCGTCAGCGGTAACTGGCGGTCAAGTTGTCGCATGTATAGCACCATGCCTTTTACAGAGAAGAACCAGTCTTCTTTCATCTTTAGTAACTTCGCCTCGGAAGAGATCAGTCGGTCACCAAACAAAAAGGCATGTTTTAAGAAAGTCACATCCTCGGATTCAGTAGATTTCAGTTTATCGCTCTCCATCATACTCTGGAGGAAAATCGACAACTGATTCTGGATCTGTAGCATTCTCTCAGGAGGTTAATTCTGTAAGATAGCATCCTTCGCAGGGCTGATAACTGCCTCGTCAAAATCAACCCCCATTTGACAAAGAGAAGCATCCAGAAGGACTTCATTCAGAAAAGGAATTGTCATCAACACTGACACAACAAAAACAAAAGTCAGGCAAAAAAAAGTGTGTCAAGCAACCCATGCGCGTCAGCAGAGGCTTTGGCGCATCATCAGGGCGCAAACCCATGCGTGTCAGCAGAGGCTTCGGCGCATCATCAGGGTGTAAACCCATGCGCGTCAGCAGTTAAACCTCAGTGCATAATAAAGGCCTAAACCTATACACGTCGGCGGGATAAAACCTCGGCGCATCATCAGGACAGAAGTCCATGCACGTCGACAGCAGAGAGTCGGGGCACACCAACTCAACCGTATGATCCAAAGCTCGTCTGAACAAAGAAAATAGTGGAAGAGACGACACCTACCCGTCACTGCGGGTCGAACGTCGGCCGGAGTCACAATGGTGACAGGAGCATCCTCTTCGGCAAACTCCGCCGGCTCCTTTCCCTTGCCAGCACCGCCGCGAGGAGTCTTGGGAGCTATTCCTTGAGAGAAGAAAGCTAGGGTTTTTGTGAAGAAGAACTCTAAAAGTAAAGGCAAGGAGAGGAAGAACTCTCTCTCTCTCCATCTTACGCCTATTTATAGGCATGGCCGTACGCGTGAACCGATGAAGTGTGACCACAGCCGTCGTCTCGGGTTCTGTGAAGGGATAACCGCAAATAAAACCAAAAATATCATCATTAATATTTTTTGGTTATCGAGGCGTTATCATTTACATTAACTGAGCAGAGTATGCGCCCCATCACTGATGCACGGATGCACCTGAACAGACATGCCCCCAACAGTCATGTACCTCGACCGCCATGCTTCTTATTCAAAGTATTCCAAAACTTGTCTAAAAGTTTTGAAAACTTTGAAGGGGGTCTTGTAGAAGCATGGAATTTTAGGACCAGAAATCCTATGCGCCAAACCCTACATGCACCAGAGCTCGGACAAAGTACTTCACACAGCAAAGACAACAAATATAGACATTGAAAGAGGACTTTTTATTACATATAAAAGTCTATTACATGTCTAGAAAAGGTTGTACAAAGAAAAACTTCTAAAAAAAGAAAAGACCCTAAGTCTACAGCAAGGCACAGCGATCACCATGCGCCCTCAGCAGGGTGCATCCTTTCAGCAGCTCAGTTATGTGCATCCTCAGTTATGTGCATCCCCTCAGCAGCCCAGTTATGTGTCGCTCTTACAGCCAGGCTCACCGCCGTCTAAATGCTTCGACTAATGATGCATTTATTGAGCAGAACGAGGGTGGCAATCAACCCTCTAGCTGAAGGAAGAGCTCCCCAAACCGAGGAAGAGAAGAGCACCGCAAGCCGACCTATGGCCAGGGGAGGTTTCGAAAGAGCCTCCAAAGGCGAAGGAAGACCGTAATCGAAATCGCGGCTAAATGAGCAACTTTCAACACAACCAGAATGGGCGACACCCATTTTGAAGGAAGAAAGAGCCCCCAAAGCTGCAGCACCGCAATTCCGATCTGTGGCTCTTCCCACATGACGGAGACGAGGCTCATGCATCCCTATCTTTGGATACAACAGGCACCTTCTGCCTCAAAAGCCCTCGACTCTGACTTTTGGATGTAACAGTCACCTTCAAGTGCATCAATGAAGACATTGTGTCGCATCTTCACCCTCGAGAGCATCTCATCAACAGAATGCATCCGAGTAAACAAGTTCATGTCGAAAGAACGTGAGAGAACGAGAAGCAAACTCTCTGCATGCCACTATTTATAGGCCGGGCAAATCAAACCCATGCGCCAAGTGGATGGCTCTCCGAATTTCGTGCAATAAATTTGCATTAAATGGATGAACCGGACGCTTCGAATTCAGCCAAGTGAAAACGGCTATTTAAAGCAATCGAAGATCGTAACAGTCGCACCATTAAAGACGTGTCATGAAGCGGATGCGCCGGCCAGACCGCGCATCACACAGATGCGCCCTTCAATATCAAGCGCATCACACAGACGTGCCCTTCATCACCAAGCGCATCATAGGGGATGCGCCCCCATGCGTTCCCATACGTCTAGTAGAACGCCAACAGATGCGCCCAATTAGCTGTCCATCGAATTTTAAAAACATTAAATACTGAACTGACATAGTTGACAGCATGCCTCCCGAAGTTTGAACAGTTTAGAAGACGAAGCGTCGCCAACGTCAGCATCATCATTACTTTTCCTCCGATGGCTACTGCCACGCTGCCACCCGATCGTCTCGCATGCGCCTCCGTAGCCATGTGCCTAAATCTGCATGCGCCTCAAAAGCCATGCGCCTCAGACTTTTCACTGATCCCTAAAGACAGAAGAAAAGTCGCCATTAAAGCTCTGCATGCGCCTCAAAAGCCATGCGCCCCAGACTTCTCTCTGATCCCGAAAGACAGGAGTTAAGTCATTACTGAAGCCTCGCATGTGCCTCAAAAGCTATGCGCCCCGAATGGTTCGTGACTCCCAAAGGTTACGAGCCAAAGCCTCCTCATGCGCCCAATCCTAGGCGCATCCTACCAGATCATTCCCCATCAAATCTGAGATCTCTGAGCCATGGGTCGATGACATGTGTCCTTTGACTCAACTCATCCAAAATCTCAACAACAGAAAGATCTTCTCCTCTACTACGTGCCAGCTCACAACAGCAGCATGAAGAATTCAACCCCTCAATCAGGGCGCAGCGTCCATACGCCTCTGTCAGCAATCACCACGTGGCATCCTTGCGTCCAGGCGTACCCTACATATGCGTGCATGAGCAGCCAGTCTGCAAAGCTATAAATAGAGGGATCATTTTCTTCTCACCGAGGAACGAAAAAATGAACGAACACACCACCAGAGAGGCAGATACAGACACTCAACGTCTTCCTCCTCTCAGTAAGCTCCAGCACCCAGAGCAATCCAGACCTTCAGAGAACCGATAACCGTCATCAGATCGTCAACGGAGTCAACGCATTACCACTCACTCCATCGGCATAAGGGACCCAGATAAACAAAAGTGTACTCTTAGGACTACATCTAAGTCCTATATTGTAACACTGTTCTGTTTGTATTGAAATTTGCAATAAAAAAATTTTAATGGCAAACAAGGAGCTGCGGTCTCGAGGCCCTGATTACAGGACGAGAGGTGGCCAGCCTCTCGATAGTATTCCACGGACAGCAGCAATGAGATCGTGTCTTCATAACCATCATGAAGACAGATCAAAACAAGAAGCAATTTTTGAGAATGAAGAGAAATTCAAAGGGGGACAGTTTATATTCAAGGGAAGTCAATAAGCAACAATTTAGTTAAAGGAATCTGATTAAGAGTTTTCCTAGTATGATTGAGTACCCTCAAAAATATTTTAATCCTACTGCAGGCTGTAGTGATACTCTAGTTCGAATACCACTACATAAACTCGACCTGTACGGGCCACCACTAAAAATGTGTCACGACCCGCACCCTAGAGTAAGGGCGAGACGTGGGTACGTCCAGCCTACGTCCCAGTGTCGGCGATAGAACGCTGTCCTAGGTCAATCATCGAACAATATAAAGGTACCTGTACAGTTTATACACTCTTAATGGAGGTAACATAATAATATACAGTCTCAATCACATCTAAGGCAGAAAGATAAGATAGAAAGATAGATAGATACTGCTGAAATAAAAGATCCACAGAAGTACAATCAGAAAGTCTAAGTGTCTAAATATATCACAAAATCACAAATCCCAAGTATCAATATACAGTCATCCAGAGTTTAATATAAGAAGACATCCTAGTCTATAGGAGTGTCGTCCACAGCTAAAGGCTCCTGCTGCTGGTCCAAGTCTGTACTGTCATCTAGGGTAGCCCCATAATAAGTGGGACAGCACGCCTCGTCCTCATCCTTTGTAATATTTCAACAGGTCCAGTCAGGACATGAGCGAGCACAATACATCTCAACAAGTCATAGCAGAAAAGAAAATATAATCATGCTAGAGAATAAAATATAGGAAATTGAAGAATAGCATAATGTAAAAGAGAGACAGTAAGTAAATATCTACGATATATAAAAGAGACAGTGCTAGTGATTCAGAGTACAAGATAAACATGTGAATGGCTTAGGACTGATTCATGATTACACTAAGAGTGATTCATGACTATACTACTTTGGATATTTATTTACATGACCATTCATACTCCCCCGTACCCCAATCAATACACAAGGATCCAGTCAAGTTAAGATTCGTGAATAAACTACTTGACCCGTATAGGGTGATTCATGAATTGATTTGTGAAGGCTCGGTGATCATGAGAGTACATGAGTTACTAGCTGATTCCTAAAGATTCATGATAATAGAAGCAAGAGATACATGATGTAAGTGAAACATACGAGACAAGAGTATCTGATGCTTCCGAGAGGGATAACATCTCAAGAAAGGATCCATATAGTACTAATCCGTGTTACCAACGTGTCAGCATCATGTAGAATAATCTAAAGCAGGAAATATAATCCTAAACAAGATATGAAATGATCAGAGAATGTACTCGCCTGGTATCCTGAATGTCCGAAGAGAATATACTATCCGAGGAGTGGTGTTTGTCTCCTATAGAACAGTACAAGTCACTACATGTCTAAAATAAGAAAATAGAGTGCTACAATGCATCTACATGAAGTTTAGGGTCAATCTAGGCTAAAGTCAACCTTTAGTCAACTTTAGTCAAACCTAACAGTCAAACTAGGTCAATTCTAGTCTAATTAAGTAAAACTAGGTCAAACGAGGTCAAACTTGGTCAAACTAGTCTAGGTTGGTCAAACCTAGGCTTAACAAGTCAATTCTAGGTCAACTAACTAAATACCACACAAGTCACCCTAGCCTAGTGATACACAAGGGTATCACCATATGCCATAGGCCACTCTACCTAGGCCATGGGCCAAATACAAATAGGCTAATGAAATCCCTACTACACATTCACATACACACTAGTAACTATTTACCCACAATATATATATATATGTAAATACACATACATGTAGATTAGGAAATATATATATGCATATATATACATAATGTGTGTGTAGATTATATATGTGTAGACATATGTGTGTGTGAGATATGAGTGTGTGAGCTATGTGTGTGAGTGTGTAAAGTGGAAATTCATGTGTGAGTGATAGCTAATTTGTGTGTGTGTGTGATGATACACATGTGTGTGTATGAGTGCTATGAGAGAGTGAGCTATGAGTGTTAAGTGACTGTGATATAATATAGGGTGTGTGTGTGTTAGAGTTTTATGTGTGAAGGGTGACTGTTTGTGGGTGTGAGTGTGAGAGAAATGTGAGAGTGTAAACAGGTTTGTGTGTGTGTGATTAGGATTGTGTGTGTGTAAGGAGTAGGGCTGTGTGTGTGTTAACATGTGAAGAATTCTGGAATCAGAATGTGTGTATGTGTGGTGTGATAGTGTGAGGGAAATGTGAGGGAAAACTGGAAATCAAAATGTGTGTGTGTTGTGATTCATTTTTTTGGAACTTGTGACAGTGTAGAGTGTGAGAGAACTAGAAATCAGAATTGTGTGTGATAGGTTAAAGAGTGTGAGCTAAAACAGTGAACAAGTTTTAGTTTTCTGAAACTTGACAGGAAACCCCAAAACCCAAGTGCAAAACCCGATTCCATGATCCCTTTGCATTAGTACAATTCAAAGTGACCATGTATAACACTCCTCAATATGTAGGTGGCTAAATCTGATATAATCATCATCACAAATAGGAAGAAAATGAAATCAATTTCAGAATACAAAAACACATCACCCGTATCAGTGAATATCAGTGTTCTATAGGGAATTCGAAATTTCGAATTCAAAATCACATCGAAATGCCAAACAAAGGGTTGGTAAATGATGTCATGCATGTGAGGGTACTAGAGAGTGTTCTCGTGTCCAAGAATTGGACACGAATCGTGTCCAAATTAACTGCACAAACACAGACCCAACAGTGCACAAACAATCGTCGTGCACGCCTGTACGTGCATCCAACACGCGACACACGACACGACACGACATGTGTTCGTGTCCAGTGGTGCGCCTAGGATAGGTCTAGGACTGACACACCCTGAATCGATTCCTTGAGACACACAGACACGACACGACACGCGTGTCAGTCGTGCCTGTGCACGCGCACAGCAGCCCGCATGCAGCAGACGGCCAATGCGACCTCGATTTCTCCTCGCGTAGTGCACGAGATGCTCCCACATTTTGGGAGCATGGTCGCAGGTAAAGCCCCTAGATTCCCACAAAACTTTAGGACACGACGTGTCCTGTATCCTGAGATACAGGGCCCGTGATGCAGGACACGACCTGCGGCTCGTGCTGCGTGTCCACGTGTTAAAACACGACACAAAAGGACACGAAACACCCTACCACATTCACAAAAATTAATACACTCATCTAGATCTACAAATCCATGCAATTACATTTCAAAAATACGAAAATTAATTCCTATGTGGCATTTATACAAACACCTATAATACTAATACGATACGTGTTCGATACGGACACGAAATGGACACAAATTGTGTCCAAATCTCGTGGGCAGTTAGGTAACCCTAAAACCTAACCTATTATACAAAGAAATTAGGAAGAAACAAGGGTTTAGGTGGTTTACCTATTGAGTATCAAAACTCAAGAAAAAGCTTCAAAGAGGGGATTCCAAATAGCAACTCCAATTCTCCAAATGGCACACAAACTGAGGTGATCCTCCAAAACCAGTAAATAAACATAAATTAGATCCTATTGTAAAATACTAGGGTTAAAAAGGAGTTAAAATGAATTAAATAGGATTTTAGAACATAGGGGAAAATACCTCTCCTTCACATTTAGGGCAAACCTAAAAAGAGGCAAGAACACTCTAAGAGATTACTTATAGGCAAAGGAAAACCTAATAGTGGCTGCCATGGTTGGGTTAGGATTGGTTTTGGGCTTAATTCATGGGCCTATGGCTTAAACACTAGACTTAAAATTGGTAAGACATAAGTCATTGACTTAAGTCACTAGTCATGGACTAATTCCACCCAACTAATCCTCCTTACCTTAAAACTAATTTCTAATTACTAAAGTAGGTTAACTAGAGTTAGACTAGGGTCACTAACTAGGGTTAGTTTCTAGGTTGGGCCTCCAAAGTCAACACTAGTCAAGTCTAGATTAACCCTTTAATTAAATTATACCAAAAATTATATAAATTCAAATAAATCTCAATAATTCATAATAAATACAAATAATTCCCAAAACTTCAAAATAACCAAAATACCCCCATGCTCAAAAGTAAAAATAATTATCATAATGCCATATCACTAGTCTTTAAATTGGTAAATCACAAGTCTTGGTTTTAAATAATTTTTAAAATAATCAAAAATCACCAAAAATTCATATCATGATTTAAATATCATTAATAAAAGATTAAAATTATAAAATTTCAAAATTACCCTCATTTAGAAAACTGGGTGTTACACTTGTCTTCGAAATACAGTCTCCACGTCGCCAAAAAGTGCAGTGACATCGAAGCCTCACCAGAAGTGCAGCTCACATATATGCGCAGTCCTACGAGGTGACATTGTTCCACATAGCCAGTCTGGTAGCTATATCTTCTCAAATACTATCCAATCGGTTTGTTTAAACCACCGCTCTTAAAATAAAGAACATAGTTTGATTCTGTTGATAAGAGCAATATCCTATTGGTTTGTTTAAACCACCATTCCCAAAGATAAGGGACGAAGTTTGTTCCTATGGACGAGGGCCATATCCAATCGATTTGTTTAAACTAATGGCCCCTAAGATAGGAACATAATATACTCGGGTTTATCCAAATAATGTTAAACGCACGACATGTGTCGTTTACTTAGTTATGTTGATAACTTTCTAAGATCTTTATAAAAGAGAATTCCAGCATTTGTCATGTGTCAGCTCAGCAATATCCCTCACCGTGAAGCCTCAAGATTCTATCATCTCTACGTGCAGCATTTTCGCACAATCCTTATGCACATCGTATATATGCTCGCCTATAAATAGAAGGAGTTTTTCTTCGATCAAAAGACTTTGAAATCTTTAGTAACTTCGGCATCCTCTTGATTGGAAACCCAGAGTTCCAATCACAAGCACCAGAAAGTCAGAGCAAGTTCAACTCGTCGTTAGATCGTCAACGGAGTAAAAGAGCCGCTACAGTGCTCGATCTCTACCGTCACACTTCTTCAATTTTTTTTACTTAGATCTCCTATTTAGGAATTGATTGTACTCTTTTATATGTTTAATATACAAAAAGTTCGTATAACCTTTTGTCATGGCAAACAGTAATGGCTGGACGACTCGGTGTTTCACCACGTATCCATGGAGAGTTTGGCAAAAGTATTGGAGACGGTTGGCAAGAAGGCATTTCTTATTCACCAACTCAAAGTACAAGGAGGGTGCCTCAGTGGCATAACATCTGAAAGAGGATTATGATATTATCAATCAGCTGTCTATGGTAAAGATGGTGATTGATGATGAGCTTCAGGCCATACTGCTCTTGAGTTCTCTGCCGAAAAGCTATGAGACGTTGGTGCTATCAGTAAGCAACTCCATACCTGATGGAGTTGTCACGATGGAGGCAATTAAAAGTAACTTGTTGAATGAGGAGGTCCGACGCAAGCAAGTAGAATCGTCGCAGGAGTCCGCTCTGGTTGCTTCCTACAGAAAGGAAAGACCCAAGTCATAGACGAGGACATGGGATAGTTCTTAAAATATTGTAATTGTGGACTGTAAGGAGGGCTGCTATCATTGTGGCAAAGGGGTCATATCAAGAGGAACTACATGAAGCTCAAAGCTGAGAAGACCAAAGGAAAGGACGATCAAGAGGATCTCACGGCATTTGAAGATATCATAATCGCAGTGAGCAACTGAGAAAGCCAAAGGAAGTCTGAGAAAGCCAAAGGAAAAGATAATTAAGAGAATCTCACGCCATCCAAGACAGAAGGAAGAAGAAGATCTAATCGAGGAGTTATCAACTTCGGCTAGGGAGATTGCTACGGGTTGGTGAGTGATATCAATTGTAATCTTTTGTTTTTTCTCTTGAGTGTGGTGAGGGTGTTGAACCTATTAGGGCAAAGGGTTCAACATTATTTTTGTCAATTTTGTAATTTTATCTGAGTTATTAAAGGTTGGGATTTGCCCAGGTGACGTAGTCACCACCATATACTTGTCTTCATCTTGTGTTTGGTGTCCGTTAGATGGGGGTTGGTTTTGATCAGGTGGGTTGAAAAACGCTTTCGCACGCGCCTAACAGGGAGAGGGACAGGGGGATAATTGGAAAGAGAGATGAGGAGAGGAGAGAGAATTTGTGTTTCTTAGCTGATGGTATGTTATATAAAAACTTAGCGACGTTTAGCGACTCTGTTTTTACGTAGTCGCTTACTTGATTACATTAGCGACGTGTAGCGACTTATGTATAGCAGTGTGTCGATGTTCTAGCGATGTAAAATAATGCTTAATGATATTGTTTTCAATAGTAACTAACTTTAGTCGATGCTCGTCGTCATTCGTCGTAGTTAGCGACGTATTGCAACGTGTTTATCTGGAGCCGCTAAATTTATAGAATACATCGACATTTGGTCTTGGTGTCGCTGATAATGTCGCTAAATTAACTTATTTTTTTTAGTGGATTATTGTTGTTGATGTTCTATCTTTTCTAGTGTACCATCACTGTTATTACCACTCACTATTATATTTATATCTGCGTTCTTGTCGGTCTCATTGTGTACATGTTACATGTTTCTTCGAGTCATTCATGTTGGTATTTACCGTTTATAGTGTTTTGTTTTCGTTTAATTGCTCACTCTTGATTGAAGTATTTAAGTTGATAGCTAGAGGAGGACTTGTACCATACACAATACGTGACCTCGAAGAGTGATATAGGTAAGCACATTGAGGATGTGGATCCCATTTCAAATGAGGATATAGTTGCTTATAGTTAGTTGTTTATTTGGATTTAGCTGGTTTGTTTTCAATTTTCTTTAGCGTGGACTTGGATATTAGAGAAACCATTATTTTCTACATGCCTAGAATTTGTGAATGAGTTATAAAATGTTATATGAACCTATATTTAAATGTTTGGACATATGTATATTTGTGGAGATTGATGTTATAGAGATCATATATGTACTTTATATGGGGATTATTATGATTTTGGATTGTATATACATATTGTTAATGTCAGAACTGCCAATCAAAATTAATTCGAAATTGGAATCGCTCTAATATATATATATATATATATATATATATATATATATATATATATATATTTCTAACCGTTAATTTATAATAATTTACACTATATTAAAAACCCTATTCTTCAGAAAAAATATATTTTTTTTCCAAAACTACTTGTACGATTACCAAAAAAAACATTGATTGGTCGGGCGACAGGCACCGCCTCCTCTCTCTCCCGTACCCATTCCTTCATGAGTCAGTAGTAACCATAGTTGCTCTGTCCTTATTTCCTCTCATCTCAAGTTCCAATGTTTCCCTCTTCATCATTTCATTCCTAGCTATTAAACACCTTATCCCTCTAGACATCAAAACCAACATTCACTCCATCTTCTCCATCCTCTTCTTCATCTTTTCTTCCTCTCATCTTCATCTTCATCACTATCCCTCCATAAAACCTAACACAAACACTACCAACACACCCTCTCTCTTCCTCCACTTGTTGTGTCCATTCTCACAACCGTCGCAGCCCGCCGCACGCCGTCATGTCAGCCGTGCGCTCGACCATCGACTGGCTAGCCGGCCTCCTCCCTCAGGCGTACTCCTCCTACATCTCCTTCAACTCTTCCTCTATCTCCTTTCACTCTAGGTATGACCTTCTCCTATAAAATTTTTTCCAAAATTCAAACCTAGGTCAAATTTAATTTTTATATTTTTGGAATAGGAAGAATCAAGGTCAATTACAAATTTGGGGAAGAAATATCCTTGGTTTTGCTCAAGACAAAGGCAAGTCCTCACCTAAATCATTTTTTTTAATAAAATTAGTATCATTATCGTAGTCATTTTTCTTTAGGAATTATTTTGTGAGTGTATATAAACTAGGATGTATAAATTTTTAATTTTAGAAAAATATGTATACACATATGTATTGCACACATTAAGTAAATACGTATGTTGGATAGAAATGGACACAAGAAAAGCAACTAAGGTATTCTTCAAAATTATTCATGCATAGGGAATCTATATGAAATTTTGGGCATAAATGGTATGGACACCAAACTTGGACACGATATGAAATAAAGGACACAAGAAAGTTTAATATAAGGATTCCATTTTGAGTAGAGTTATGTATAATTAATTTGATGCATTTCCATGTATATATATATATATATATATATATATATATATATATATATATATATATATATATATATATATATATATATATATATATATATAGTCAGCATTACTAATATATTAAATTGTGTCAAGTACCCAAGAAAGAAAAATTATTCTTAAGATGTATTCTAAATGAAAATTCTCTAAATAGATATATGTTCTTTAAATGAAAACATGTATGAGTCAGTATAGTCATAGTTTTGACCTTATATGTCATAAAACTAGTAACATCTGGTACCACTTATGAATTATCATAAATGCCATAGCTTAGACTATGTGAAATATAAGAATACTAGTAAAATTTCATAGTATTTTTGCATATATTGAATTTTGTTCAAAATTTGATATCTAGGTTATATCCTAGTGACCAATACCTTACACATATTTTATATAGTAAAATTATCATATGAGGATTTAGAACCTGGTTTTGGATATCATTATATTTCTAACTTGTTATGTTTCTTTGACTGGATATAGTGCTTGTAAATGGTAAGTGCCATTTGCTAGCTTGCTAAGGTAAGAAAAGTTACGACTTGAATTTAATTTCATAAATATAATACTTGTGTGTGTTCCGGTGTTGAGAGTTGCTCCACCGAAGGGGTCGGCGAACCCAGGGTAAATTCTACGGAGAGTTGCTCCGGGTGTGATATGTAAAACTGTTTCGGAGCCGAAATACAAAGGAGACTGCCGAAATTTTTAAGAATTTTGGGAGTTGGCCAAATTTCGATATCCAAAAATATTATTGATATTCCAAGTCCCTATATTTTGTTACTATATATATATATATATATATATATATATATATATATATATATATATATATATTAGCGACAGACTTGCTACAACCTAAATCGATTTTAATTAGGGGACGAATAGTAAGAGTTTAGGACGCGTAGGACCCAGACACCAGTCACGCAAGAGAAACTCAATTGAAGTTTCATTGTTTTTTGCTCTGTGTAATTGGAAGAAATTCTTCCTAAACCTGTATTTACAAATTTCATGATTATCCCAAGAAAGAGATATAATATCTACTTGAAAGCAATATTTACTTGATTCCTGGAATTTTGAAGAAGATGCATATTGACATATTAAGAATTGGGATAAAATACAGAGTAAAACTAATACAAGATAATAGAATAATAATTGTTTATAGCACTAGGTTAGTGCATTGGGTGGGAGAGAACAATTGGATCACAATCGAAATCTCTTCAATATAATAACAACAAAACTGATCAGTAGTTAACTCCTTTTGCAAGGCCTTGCGAAGTGAATGTGTGAAGCTTAGCTCACTTACATGTCCTGAATCCGTACCTATTTCGATTAAATTGGTCGATTAGGTGAATCAACATACAATTATTTTTCACACATGACGTGTGGGGCCGGACTCTAAGCACCGTGCCATCCTACCACAACCAGATGCCTGGTCACGGGATTTTTGCCTAGAAAATAGGATGAATGTGATCCAAGTATGTTCTCTAAATTGCATTATCATATAGAAAATTATTTGTGATTGTGGTAGTGACTTAGGTTTTGTTGATTGATTGAAATTTTAGAGATCACTAGAATAGGACCTAGATAAAATGTTATTTTAAGTTTGCACAATTGTATTTTCCTAGAATTTTTTTAAATAGTCAATTTTTTATCTAAGAATAATTCCTAACTGTTCCACATAATATTATATTTTTATTTTTATTTTTATCTTCTTGACCGAGGACTTGTTGTCGTTCTGATGACCTATTATTGTTCATTAGGAGAAGATGAAGTTTCAGGCGTGATGTTACCTCTATATAATGTGGACGAGATTGAGGACTGAGTTGGAGTGGCTTCCAAGGATGCAGCAGATAGCATTTTGCAGCTGACAATATATGTAAATTAATGGCTTTGTTGTAATGACTTGTACCATTTGTACTTTTAGGAAACATTTTATGTATACAAGTTATAGTTTGTGGAAATAAAAGTGTGTTTTAGTATTATCTGTATTTCTATCCTAGAATATTATAGACGACAATCGATGATACAGGTATAGATTTATCCGTATGGTGCGTAGCCTAGAGATGTATCAATGCACCTGATTTTTGTTATTTGGAGACGGGACGTGACACGTCTTTTAGTGGTGGCACATGCAGGTCTAGAAAAATAAAGAACCTAGGATAGGATGCAGGTCTAGCTTTTAGGAAAGCCTATGTTGGTCTAGATTTTAGAAACCTATATAGGTTAAGATTAGACCCTAATTTATATTCTTAGACAAGTCTAAAAAGGACCTAAGGATGGAAATGCGAAGCAATATCGAAAGGAAACATAAGATGCATATAATTGAGGAATGATTATTAAGAATAGTTGATACGATCTATAAATTTATTGGAATTCGTTTCTAGTCGCACTTGCACCTATGAACAAAAGGCTGTTATTTTTGCATTCATTGTTGTATTGAGATATATTTGAGGTTACTAATTTGAAATATCTTCGGTGTAGATTATGCCTCGTTTTATGCCTTATCAAATTTTGGGAAATAGCATACAAGTCTTTAATGGATATTACCGCTTTGTGAAAAGGAGATGATGGCAATTAGCTTTAGTACAGTTGATGATGGTTTATGGGGTACATTTATGGGATACATTATAAGGTTAACTATCTAGTAGCCTTAGATATAGTAGATGGAAATGAAGTATACTTTAACTAGATGAATTACTACATACTTATCAAGGCTCAGCCACTTGCAGATCTCGAATCAAACAAAGATTATTATGATGGTACTCTGTAAGAATGGCAGTAGCTTCATCCCGGGGCAACTATCCTCGGGATTCGACTGATATTTATCTAGAAGTTGTATTGCTAAGGAAGCTTATGTAAATATCTAGGGTTAGTAAGTCCCTATTTTAATAAGAAGGATATTTTGTCTGTTGTACTTCATTTTGTAAAACAACATATGTAAATAGTGGCTGGACTATAAGTGGTGGTACAAATTCAAATAGTATGTGTGTGTAATATCTAGTGACCTCAACTGCATATTTGTATCACCTTTTGACCATAGTGAATGAAATATGCATGTTCCTCAGCTTTATCATTTATGATTCTTGCAAATATTTCCTTATTCAATCATTCTATGAATTACAGAAATCTTTCTCGTCCATGTACATGAATAATTTTTTTGTATATCAATTTTGAATTGATCTTGAGGAATTGATATATTCTAATTTTCAGGAAATGTCTAATCCAGACCAATGTCATACTTCATCTTCTCAAGGTCAGCCCGAACCATCTATTACGGATATGTACTGACTATTCCAGCAAGTTCTAGAATCCAACAGTCAACATGCAAATGTGGCCCAAGCCACTGCCGCTATAGTACTAGAGCAAATGTGAGCAACAAATTCAAAGGATGGGACGATAGTAGATTTTAGAGATCTTGGGCCATCGAAATTTTGTGGAACGGAGAGCCCGATGGAAGCAGGGCAATGGATAAGAACTATCGAAGGACTGTTAAAAGCGGCAAAAATTAGTCCTGAAAATATGGTATCCACAATCCACATCCAGCTGGACGATGTGGCTGAACATTGGTGGAGTGCGGAACACCCTGAAGAATCTAATAAAATAATATCATGGAAAGAATTTAAAAGAAAGTTTAAAGAGCGATTCTTTCCTATATCAGCTAGAATGGAACTAGAACGACAGTTCATCCACCTAAAGCAGGAAAAGCTCACAGTGGATGAATATGCTGCCGAATTTACTAGATTGAGTCGCTTTGCTCCCTATATGGTAACCGATGAAGAAACAAAGGTATCTAGATTCTGCGAAGGATTGAATAGTCAACTGAAAAGTAAGGAAGCACCGTATCGATGCCAAACTTACTCGAAAATGACAGAAGCTGCAAGGGATCAGGAAAGAATGTTGAAAGAAGAACAATCATCTCAATCTGGGACCTAGAAAAGGACCTTGGAAGTAGGAGCCGCATTTTCAAAGAATCATTGGCAGGGACCATCTAAGCGTCATCAGGTTGAAAATTCAGGAGGCACACCTATTTGCAAATACTGCCTAAAGTCTGGACATGTGAAAAATAATTGTAGGAAACTAAATAGACTTTGCTTAAGGTACGGATCAGCAAATCACCAAGTTAATTATTGCCCACAATAATCAATGATAAGACCAGCAATGTAATATCCACAACAAGGACCTCGACCAATATTTCAAGAAAATGGTCCTCACCCAATGATACAACCAACACCGTCATCTCAAGTTATGATGACCTATGAAAATCAATGAATACCACCCTTCGCATCCCAGGCCTACCAATTTCAACAAGCTCATAAGGCAAAACAGCCTCAGTTTGGAAAGAAGAAGAAGAAGAATCAAGGACAAGTTTTCATTATGAATGTCGATGAAACGGAACTAGCGGAAGAAGTAGTGACAGGTACTATCCTAGTTTCAGCTTGTCCAATATCAGTATTATTTAATTTCACAAGTATCTACCCTTGCATCTCATCCTCTAACCTAGGCATTAAGAAGTTCCTATGGTTAATGGAAAAATAGGAATTTTTCAATATCC
This sequence comes from Iris pallida, assembly GCA_029216955.1. Taxonomy (NCBI): domain Eukaryota; kingdom Viridiplantae; phylum Streptophyta; class Magnoliopsida; order Asparagales; family Iridaceae; genus Iris; species Iris pallida. The sequence continues at coordinate 12,809,893 of JANAVB010037620.1, forward strand.
AATCAAATATGAAAGTAGGATTTTAGCTAATAATATTGGTCTCCATATCTACAATAGATTGATTAACCCCGACATTAGCTGACATGTATAGATTTTGGTCAAGGAGAAGTTATTTCATAAATATTTAAGCCAGGCTTGGATGACTCTTTAAGGATTGGAATTCAATTATATGTAAAATTGAAAATTAGGATGTTATCTTAGATCACAATAAGATTTACATTGCATATCAAATAACAACGGTAGGGATAATGGATTACAGGGGAAAGGTACACAAGAATCAGATCCCAAGTAAAATGGAATCAAGATTCGTGTTTAAAAAAAAAATCTACTTGGAGAAAATGAAGGGGATATGAGAAACCTATATTCATATTTGTTTACTAGTTAAGGTTGGCTATGTTTTAGGTTCATATATATTTTATTATTTTAATTTAAATTCTGAGGACAGAATTTTTATAAAGAGGGTAGAGTGTCAGAACTGCCAATCAAAATTAATCCAAAATTTGAACCGATCTCATATATATATATATATATATATATATATATATATATATATATATATATATATATATATATATATATATATGTATATATTTGATTACCAAAAAAAAACATTGATTGGTCGGGAGACAGGCACCGCCTCCTCTCTCTCCCGAACCCATTCCTTCATGAGTCAGCAGTAACCATAGTTACTCTGTCCTTATTTCCTCTCATCTCAAGTTCCAATGTTTCCCTCTTCATCATTCCATTCCTAGCTATTAAACACCTTATCCCTCCAGACATCAAAACCAACATTCACTCCATCTTCTCCATCCTCTTCTTCATCTTTTCTTCCTCTCATCTTCATCTCCATCACTATCCCTCCACCAAACCTAACACCAACACTACCACCTCACCCTCTCTCTTCCTCTACTTGTTGTGTCCGTGTTCGCAACCGCCGCAGCCTGCCGTACATCGTCGCGTCAGCCGTGCGCCCGACCGCCGACTGGCTGGCCGGCTTCCTCCCTCCGGCGTACTCCTCCTCCATCTCCTTCAAATCTTCCTCTATCTCCTTTCACTCTAGGTATGACCTTCTCCTATAAATTTTTTTTCCAAAATTCAAACCTAGGTCAAATTTAATTTTCAAATTTTGGAATAGGAAGAATCAAGGTCAATTTCAAATTTGGGGAAGAAACATCCTAGGTTTTGCTCAACACAAAGGCAAGTCCTCACCCAAATTCTTTTTTTAATTAAATTATTATCATTATCATAGTCATTTTTCTTTAGGAATTATTTTGTGAGTGTATCTAAACTAGGAAGTACAATTTTTTAATTTTAGAAAAATATGTATACACATATGTATTTGACACATTAAGTAAATACGTATGTTGGATACAAATGGGCACAAGGAAAGTAACTAAGGTATTCCTCAAAATTATTCATGCATAGGAAATCTATATGAAATTTTGGGCATAAATGGTATGGACACCAAACTTGGACACGATATGAAATAAAGGGCACAAGAAAGTTTAATATAAGGATTCCATTTTGAGTAGAGTTATATATAATTAATTTGATGCATTGTCATGTATATATATGAATATGTATAGTTAGCATTACTAATATATTAAATTATGTCAAGTACCCAAGAAAGAAAAAATTATTCTTAAAGTGTATTCTAAATGAAAATTATCTAAATAGATATATGTTCTTTAAACGAAAACATTTATGTCAGTATAGTCATAGTTTTGACCTTATATGTCATAAAACTAGTAATATCTGGTACCATTTATGGATTATCATAAATGTCATAGCTTAGACTATGTGAAATATAAGAATACTAGTAAAATTTCATTTTTTTTGCATATATTGAATTTTGTCCAAAATTTGATATCAAGGTCATATCATAGTGACCATTACCTTACACATAATTTATATAGTACAATTATCATATGTGGATTTAGAACCAGGTTTTGGATATCATTATATTTCTAACTTGTTATGTTTCTTTGACTGGATATAGTGCTTGTAAATAGTAAGTGCCATTTGCTAGCTTGCTAAGGTAAGAAAAGTTACTACTTGAATCTAATTGCAGAAATATAATACTTGCGTGTGTTCCGGTGTTGAGAGTTGCTCCACCGAAGGGGTCGGCGAACCCAGGATAAATTCTACGGAGGGTTGCTCCGGGTGTGACATATAAAACTGTTTCGGAGCCGAAATACAAAGAAGACTCTGCCAAAATTTTAAAAAAATTCGGGAGGGCCAAATTTCGATATCTGAAAATATTATCGATATTCCAAATCCCTAGATTTTGTTACTATATATATATATATATATATATATATATATAGCGACATACTTACGACAACCTAAATCGATTTTAATTATGGGACGAATAGTAAGAGTTTAGGACGAGTAGGACGCAGACACCAGTCACGCAAGAGAAGCTCAATTGAAGTTTCAATGTTTTCTGCTCTATGCAATTGGAAGAAATTCTTCCTAAACCTGTATTTACAAATTTCTTGATTATCCCAAGAAAGAGATATAATATCTACTTGAAAGCAATATTTACTTGATTCCTGGAATTTTGAAGAAGATGCATATTGACATATTAAGAATTGGGATGAAATACAGAGTAAAGCTAATACAAGATAATAGAATAATAATTGTTTGTAGCACTAAGTTAGTGCATTGGGAGGGAGAGAACAATTGGATCACAACCAAAATCTCTGCAATATAATAACAACAAAACTGATCAGTAGTTAGCTCCTTCTGCAAGGCCTTGCTAAGTGAGGTTGTGAGGCTTAGTTCACTTACCAGTCCTGAATCCGTATCTATTTTGATTAAAATGATCCATTAGGTGAATCAACATACAATTATTTTCCACACATGATGTGTGGGGTCGGACTCTAAGTACCGTGCCATCCTGCCACAACCTGATCCTTGGTCATGAGATTCTTGCCGAGAAAATAGGATGAATGTGATCCTAGTATGTTCTCTAAATTGCATTATCATATAGAAAATTGTTTGTGATTGTGGTAGTGACTTAGGTTTTGTTGATTGATTGAACTTTTAGAGATCACTAGAATAGGACCTAGATAGAATGTTATTTTAAGTTTGCATAATTGCATTTTCCTAGAATTTTTTTTAAATAGTCAATTTTTTATCTAAGAATAATTCCTAACTATTCCTCACAATATCATATTTTTATTTTTATCGTTCTTGACCGAGGACTTGCTGTCGTTCTGACGACCTAGTATTGTTCACTAGGAGAAGAAGTTTCAGTCGAGATATTACCTCTATATAATGTGGACGAGGTTGAGGACTGAATTGGAGTGGCTTTCAAGGATGCAGCAGATAACATTTTATAGCTAACAATATATGTAAATTAATGGTTTGTTGTAATGACTTGTACCTGTAAACCCCCATATTTTATTCCTAATTATTTTAATATTTTTACTTATTTTTTTGCTAAATATATTTCGTATTAATTCATTAGTATTTTTTATGTATGTATATATATATTGTATACGTATGTGTGCTTGTACATTATGCTATCAAATATAGTGTACATTATAATCTAGAAATTTTAGATATTTTTAGAATTTTCTATAAGCTACCTTACTTGTTGCAGGATGATATATATATATATATATATATATATATATATATATATATATATATATATATATATATATATATATATATATATATGCAACAAGTAAATGTAGCTTATAGAAAATTCTAAAAGTTATAAAAATATCTAAAATTTCTAGATTATATATAATGTACACTAGATTATAATGTACACTATATATATATATATATATATATATATATATATATATATATATATATATATATATATATATATATATATATTTACACTATATATATTATAATGTACACTATATATATATATATATATATATATTTTTTACACTATATATATAATGTACACTACATATATATATATATATATATATATATATATATATATATATATATATATATATATATATATATATATATATGCAACAAGTAAAGTGGCTTATAGAAAATTCTAAAAGTTATAAAAATATCTAAAATTTCTAGATTATAATGTACACTATATTTGATAGCATAATGCACAAGCACACATACCTATACATTATATATATACATACATAAAAAATACTAATGAATTAATACGAAATATATTTAGCATGTAACGCCCAGTCCCATAATATATATGACTAAGTACGTCAGCATGCCAGCTGCACTTATACGAAGAATACACCAATATGTGGTATCCTCGTATATGTATATAAGCTGTAAATAATATAACATGATAAGCCACAATACAAATAACTATATCTCATCCACAGCTCAACACAGGGGCAAAATCGTAATTTTGGGTCAAAATAATGTCTGCCGTTGGATCCGCTTTGCACCGAAACACGTGCTAATGTCTACGGTCTCTAAAGTTGTCGAACTACATGTCTACGGATCCAGTTTGAGGGGACAAACCCAACGGTATGTCCAATTTTGGATTCTAATAAGTCGTGCACAATTTTGCCCGTTGGATGGGTCGCGGCCCACCAATTTTGGCATTCCGATCAACCTTCTCAGAATCGGACCAAACTCGACATACAGGACCAAAAAATCGATGCACTTCTGCTGGCACAAGTTTCGTGTCCATCTGACGAACGTGCACGAAGTTATGATCAAGTTTGCAAAACGTCGATACGGGGTTATCTTGACGGATATGCATTGATTTTGTCGTACACACGCAACAAAATCGAGTTCCGTCAGTTCCCATACGCCGGCAACATCCATACGCGTCTTTTGAAGTATATAGTGCACGACCACGTTGCCCGATTTATCGGGGCGCATGCCGAATCGGAAAGAATCTCTAAAATTTTACAATTTTAAAAATGGTTTTTCATGATCTTTAAACTCAAATAACTTTCTATGAAATAAATGAAAAATAATTTCATCAGAAGGGTTTTTGATCCCCTACATGTTGTCTACAGCCGTGTTTAATTACTTTTTGAAAAAGCCCAATGGCCGGTACAAAGTCTGCCTTCCAAACAGGGGGTTGGGACTAAATCTTAACTTTGTTCTTGAGCTAGTTTTTGCTCGACTTTGAGTTTAGTTATCGAACAACCTAGGAGGTTATAGCAAATTCCTTTTGAAGGAGTTTACAGAGGGATATAAGGACTTTCTAAAATACTTTGTAGAAGTGAAATCGATTGAGTATATCGGAATTAAATTATACACGAAGTGGGTACCTTGCGGTTGAAGACTGCAGCTGAGATGGATGTGTTCGCGCACGGAATATGGCTGCTCCGGTGATCGTTGGCGAGGTCGTCGATGTGCAGGCTGCAGGGCAGGTACGTGAGCGGCGTAGGGTTGCTCTGGGTCGAAGGTTGCTAGGTTTTTGACGAAGATTTGAAGATTCTTAGGTTCGATCGCGGTTTACTATATAGGTTTAGATCTTATTTCTCTTTGGATTTGCTTTCTGCAACACATATGTATTACTCGTGGGTTAGGTTGATTAGATTGGGGAGAATCCAATCGGGATCAATCTCGAAAAATATTATTTTTTAAAAAAAAGATTTAGCCGAAGAATTATGAGTTTTCATTTCCTAGATCTCACAAATTCTGCAGGCTTACAAAAGAGAAGGGGTTGGGATTAGTCGAGTACTGTAGCTTCGGCTATAGTACCAGCTATATATATTTACTTTTTTAAACACTAACTAACTATATATATATATATATATATATATATATATATATATATATATATATATATATATATATAAATATATATATATATATAATATATATATATATATATATATATATAATATATATATATATATATATATATATATATATATATATATATATATATATATATATATACTCATAATCATTCTACAACAAGTAAAGTAGCTTATAGAAAATTCTAAAAATTATAAAAATATCTAAAATTTCTAAATTATAATGTACACTATATTTGATAGCATAATGTACAAGCACACATACCTATACAATATATATATACATACATAAAAAATATTAATGAATTAATACGAAATATATTTAGCAAAAAAATAAGTAAAAATATTAAAATAATTAGGAATAAAATATAGGGGTTTACATCCTACCCAACTTAAAGAAATTTTATCCTCGAAATTAAACTAATGTAGGGGGGTGAATGCAATACAATATTAAGAATCTAACATGCAACGTACCTTGGTCTTCGAACAAATACGGGTAACGATTTCGGATGTCGTCCTCGCACTCCCAAGTAGACTCTCCTGGCGAGTGATGCTTCCATGCTACGCGAACCAATGGTATGGACTGATTCCGCAACACCTCTCGGCGATCGAGGATACCTATCGGTTGCTCTTGGTACGACAAACTCGGTCCCACCGTGATCTCGGAGTGATCGAGCACATGGCTGCTGTCTACCACGTACCTCCTCAGCTGAGACACGTGAAATACGTCATGTACTCCCTCTAGCGACGGTGGCAATGCCAATCTGTAGGCAACCTGTCCAACACTTTCCAAGATATCGAAAGGGCCGATGTATCTTGGACTCAACTTGCCACGCCCTCCGAATCGAATTGTGCCTCTAGTGGGGGGATATCTTCAAGAAAACATGTTCGCCTTCCTTGAATTCCAAAGGTCGATGACGATTACCTGCCTACTGCTTCTGTCGATCCTACGCTGCTTGTAGGTGATCTTATATCTTCTTTACCTTCTCCACTGTTCTCAAAACCAGCTCGAGACCCAATATCTGTCGCTCTCTGATGTCGCTCCAACAGATATGAGATCAACACTTCCTACCAAACTATGCTTCAAACGGAGCCATCTGAATGCTTGCTTGATAGCTATTGTTGTAATAAAACTCTATAAGATGAAGGTGGTCCTCCCATGATCTGCCAAAATAAAGCATACATGCTCTCAACATATCCTCTAGTGTCTGAATCGTACGTTCTGACTGGCCGTCTGTCTGTGGATGGTACGACGTACTAAACTTCAAACGCGTACCAAAACTTTCTTACATACTCCTCCAAAAGTACGAGGTGAACCTCGAGTCACGGTCCGACACGATGCTAACTGGTACACCGTGTAGCTTTACTATTTGCTTCATATACATGTCAGCTAAAACTTTCGTGGACTGTCCCACTCTAAAAGGTATGAAGTGGGCTGATTTGGTAAGTCTATCAACAATCACCCATACCGCATCTCTTCCACTAGAACTTCGAGGAAATCCTGTGACAAAGTCCATCGTAATGTGCTCCCACTTCCACTCCGTAATGGATAGCAGCTACAATAATCCTGCCGTCCTCTGGTGCTCGACCTTCACTTGTTGGCATACCAAATACTTGGCCACGAAACGAGCTATCTTCTGCTTCATTCCATACCACCAATAATACTGTCGCAAGTCCCGATACATCTTAGTTCCTCCGGGATGTATAGAGTAAGCCGAACTGTGTGCTTCTACCATCAACTCCTGCCGCAACTCTCCATTAGGAACATAAATACGATCACAACATCGTAGTGTCCCATCGGAATGAATCCTCAATCCCATTTGCTCTCCTGTCTCGGTCCTCTCTCGAAGCCGTCGAAATATAGCATCCGTAGGTAATTTCGTGTGCCCTGATCCTCTCCACTAGCGATGATTGCACTTGAAGGTTGGCTAACACGCCATCTACTCTAGGCAATACGACCTCAATACCAAGCTGTTTCAAGTCTCTGATCAACTCCTTCTGCGTAGTCAAGAAGTGTGCCATGGACTTACGGCTTAATGCATCGGCCACAACATTAGCCTTGCCCGGATGATAATGTAGCTCGATCTCGTAATCTTTTATCAACTCCAACCAACGTCGCTGTCGCATATTCAACTCTTTCTGTGTGAACACGTACTTGAGGCTCTTATGATCAGTGTAGATATCCACCTTCTCATCGTATAAGTAGTGTCTCCATAGCTTCAAAGCAAAGATAACCACTGCGAGCTCTAGATCGTGGGTTGGATAATTCTTCTCATGCACCCTCAAATATCTCGATGCATATGCTACTACATGACCTTGCTGCATTAACATGCATCATAATTCCTTTCCGGATGTATCGCTGTAGATCACAAATCCTCCCGGGCCCGATGGTAGTGTCAAGATGGGTGCAGTGGTCAATCGCTTCTTCAGCTCGTCAAAAGTGGATTGACACTCATCTGTCCAAACGAACTCCTAATCCTTGCAAGTTAGTCGAGTCATAGGCCCCGCTATTTGAGAGAAATCTTCTATGAACCTTCGGTAATATCCTACAAGTCCAAGAAAACTTCTCACCTCAGAAGCCGATGTGGGAGCGGGCCATACCTTGACTGCTGTGATCTTCTCAGGATCTACCGATATGTTGTCTCTAGTAACAATGTGCCCAAAAAATGAAACCTCCTTGAGAAAGAAATCGCACTTGTTAAGCTTTGCAAAAAAGTTGCTCATTCCTCAAGATTTCCAAAACTGTCCGTAGATGCGGCTCATGCTCCTCTTGGCTCTTGGAGTAAATCAAGATATCATCTATAAAGATGACTACAAATTTGTCCAAGTATTGGTGAAAGATCTTGTTCATTAAATTCATAAAGACCGCGGGAGCGTTGGTCAAACCGAAAGGCATGACCAAGAACTCGTAGTATCCATACCTCAATCGAAATGCTGTCTTCGGAATATCTTCCTTCCGAACCTTCAGTTGGTGATAGCCCGATCGTAAGTCGATCTTCGAGAATACCTTGGACCTACTCAGTTGGTCGAATAGATCGTCTATGCGTGACAAGGAGTACTTATTCTTTACCGTTACTGTATTCAAGGATCTGTAATCGATGCACATGCACATTGTCCCGTCTTTCTTAGGCACAAAAAGAACGGGTGCTCCCCATGGTGACGCACTGGCACGAATAAAGCCTTTCTCCAATAAGTCATCAATTTGTGTCTTTATCTCTACCAACTCCTTCGGTGCTAGATAATACACTCGAGATGAAATAGGCTCGGCTTCGGGAATAAGCTCAATAGAAAACTCAATGTCTCAATCAGATGACAGTCCTGGCAATTCCTCGGGTACATCATTCATCATCATCTTCAACTAACACCACCAAGACCTCACCCGCACCACCACAACCACCATACGCCGCCGTTCGCCATAGCCCCACCGCTCGCCGTGCTCCGTCGCCCCACCACCGCACCACCGCAGCAGCAGCAGCGCAACACCAGCAGCTGCAACAGCAGCATACAACGACGGCAGCAGTAGCCACGGCGGCAGTCGTCGTCGGCCATGCGCCACCATGGGTGGCCCCCTTGCTGGGCGCACCCCTAGGCACCTCCTCGTGGCGGCCACCGTCCTTTGGGATGTGCTTTCTAGGCGATTTGTGCATTTTGCACGGGATCCCGTCGTGACGTGCTCGGATTCGAAGTCAGGATCGTATTTCGGGACAACAACTTCGTGCACATTTTTTAAGAAATCCGACCGTTGGATCGGCGAACTCTTTGCTCCGTCTCAATCTTGGTATATAGCTCTTTACTTTCCTCAATTTTTGTTCATTAATTTTGTCGTTTGATACATCAAAACTGGCCACAAATTTGACGCTTTAAATTGTGTTATTTTTGGACAGTTTTATGGAGCCAACTTCGTCGATTCGTATCTCCTCTATTGCAGCTCTGTCTAGCGTGCCACTGGTTCGTATGTGTAGCTGGTATAACCCTCTTCCTATCCCTTAAGTTTCGTTTCATTGTGAGGACGTTTGATTGGTTGAATTCAACGCCAAAGTTGGCCGTCCGAATTCATAATTTCCAAGTTGTAAAATTCTATTTTTGAACCCGGAACTCCGGATTCAATTTCTGACACCCCCAATAGACTCGTGGAATCGTTTTGGCATATTTTCATATATAGATTGTTAGATTTGGAGGACGTGGGCCCTGGCACATTTTTTGGTGTAAACTGGGCCCCACAATCCGTGTCGACGAGACTTTTTGACGCCAGTTCATCGGAATCCAATTCTGGATATATCATTGAGTTCGTATCATCATTCTGGACTCTTTGACATATCATTTGCTAGATTTTAGTGGACATTGGTTTCGGTACGCATTTTGGTGCAAGTCGGATAGCAATATCCGTGTTAACAGGTCATTTTGAGATTGGCTCATCGGAATCCAATTCTGGACATAACGTTGAGTTCGTATCATCATTCTGGACTCGTTGACATATAATTTACTAATTTTTGAGGACATTGGCTCCGACACGCTTTTTCGTACAAATCGAAATTTTAATGTCTTGGTCAATGGACCAATTTGAGATCGGGTCAACAGAATACAATTCTGGATATACCGTTGGGTTCGTATCGTTATTCTGGATTCGTGGACATATATTTTTTTAGGTTTAGTTGACTAGTATTCTTTCATATTTTTCTGTGCAAAGCGGGTCCGACACGGACACCGTTTTGACCCAAAATTATCTTTTTGCCCATGTATCCAAATTGGACTTATGGATAGGCTATCTTAGCTAATTTGACCATTCTGGACACGTTGGTGATGTTTGTTTCATCATCCAACAATATTTGTAGATATTTCTCTGTGTATTACCTTTTATTATATTTAATTCTTATTAAGTTCGTATTTCGGAATTAGTACAACGAAATTGAGATCAGTCGATTCCAGTGATCTCACATCGCTGAAATTGACAATATGATCGTGTAGATCACTGTGATAATATTATTAACTTTACCGTTGATTATCTTATCTTGATTTGCGTGTCGTAGGTTTCGATATACGAATAACGAGGTGGAACTTGATATTTTAATTCTTAGATTAGAGTTGATCCTATTTGACCAAGATATATGGTATCTTGGTTGGTAATGGTTAGGATTAGTGCTCTTAGACTAATTTTGACCTCGATTACTGTTTTGACCGAAAGTCAACGAATGTCAACCGAAAGTCAAACTTAGCCCAAAAGTGACTAGAATTGACCCGAAACCAAATCAGAGTTGATCAGTTGATCAAAAGTCAACTGTAAGTCAATCTTTGACCCTGTTTGACCTAGTTTGACTTGGTTTGACTTCCTGTGACCTAGTTTGACCTAGTGTGACTCATTGTGACCTAGTTTGACTTAGTTGGACTGAGATTGACCTAGATTACATAGCTTATACTATATAATCCTGCCTAACACTGTTGAACCCTAATTAACTTATATATATCTCATCTTTAGGTTTGTGGCATCAGTCTGAGCATCGACCCCATTTGACAGCTCAGGACCGCAGGCAAGTACATTCACTGATAGTTTTCATTGTCTTGATATCTGCTATATCCGATTCAGTTGTAGTGTCTTATTTGATTTTCAGACACGATAGTTCACGGACTAGTATATGTTGGATCATGACATGAGATATTGTTCCTAGATTTTCTTGGTATATTGGTACATTTCCTGTCTTGTTCCCTGTACTTGTATAGACACCGATTCCTGATAGGGAGTAGCTACCCTCTTAGGGAATCCCGTGTCATGACGTGTTATGTTTGGATCTATTATACTATTCGGAAATGGGGAGTTATTAGTGGTTGTGTGATCAAAATCCCTACTTGTTCTTCACACTTGTACTTGTTACTGGTTCATAGCTATACCCTCGCCTCACGACGGATAAAGCCTGACCCTACTTGTTCATAGCTTTCCATGGTGGTCGGCCTGATCCTGCTCCATTGTACACTTGTTCATAGTCGGTCAGATGGAAAGCCTGATCATGATTTCCAAGCCGATCACATAATGCCCTAATAATTCAAGGCATATTTTATATTTATTTATTATATGAGGCTAAGTTCTGTTCAGGAGAAGGGTTACAACCCCGGTCCTTGTTTGGTTTACGTGTTATAACTTAGTTTTCGAATAGTTCCCAAGTCATCTTATAAATTATCGTCCTATTCAGTACTCACATCCTGTTATATATTTTTAGTTAATTTTGTCTTGTATTTTACATGTTCTAAATGCTCTTATGCTATACCTTGATTGGAGGCTAAGTTCTGTCCGGGAGAAGGATTACAACCCCGGTCCTTGTTTAGTTTAAGGGTTGTAACTCAGCTTCCAAATAGTTCCCAAGTCATCCTACATCTTTGTCATGTATTTTATTATAATTTTCTCTTATAGAATTTGTCAATTCATATGGAACTGCTGTTAGTGTTTGTACTTGCTCATTTTCCCGACAGGATAACCGTTGATGTTTACAGAGTACATGTTAGCTGATTGCTCTACCTTTTACGGGTATGGCTAGGATAGAGTTTGATGAGACATTACCCCTGGAGCCCGTAGATGATATAGCCCCTGTTTAGACTGTTAGATAGGCTTGTCTGGGCTACGATCTAGCTAGCATTTTTAGACTGTAGTTTTTATATTATATTTGGGTTTCTGTGATGTGTTTATCTCTTTGAGCTTGTGTTGGATCTTAAACTCCTTTCCAGTTTTCCTTTCTATCATATTTTCATTTCGTGCTATCTATCCTAGTTTGTCTTATGATTGAGTCATGCCATATTATACCTCTGTACGGAGATGACCGGTACCCTTATATTTTGTCTAGTTGTGGTATTTATAGACGACCTATACAGCGTTCTACCACCAATTCTGTGGCGTAGGCTAGACGTAACCACGTACTCGTGTCCCTAATCAGGGTGCGGGTCGTGACACATTTTTGTGGTGGCCCATGCATGTCTGAGTCGTAACTAGTGCTATTTCGTAGTGGTGCTTGACTTAGAGCGCTGCTACGAGCCTGCTATTAGGATATAAGTTCTAGGTTATGATAGGAGTTACTCAATCACAATTAGGAACTCTTGATAGATTACAGGGATAACCCCTGAGAATCTTATTTCGAAAACTCTTGAATATGTTCCCACTTGCCTCCATTTACACTTTCTTGATTTGTTGTTGATTTTGATTTCTGATGTTCGTTGTCGACTTTGATCTTGCATCGAGATAAATTTTGTGGATCGAATTATGGTATATCCTGATAAGGTAAATGTCTGCTTTATTTATAGAGTTTAGAATTTATCGTCGTCATACTAACTAGCATGACAAGGACATAGAGCCTGATTTTAGATATGCTTATCCTAGTTATGGAATTTGGATTTTCTTGCAGCCATACCGGTTGGCGTGGTAAGAATTCCAGATGACATGATTTTAGGGTGTATACCTTAGTTATGGACTATATCGGTTATTGCAGCTATGCTTACTGGCGTGGCAAAAATTCTGGCAACATAATTTCAGGAAGACGTATATGGTTATCAGATTATATCTTAAATTGGATCACTTTGTTATGACCGGATGAGCAAGAACAAATTCTTATCATCATTCTTTCCCGTCTTGGTTAACTCTGTCTATCTACAGCCATGATTAGGATTTTCTCAACATCATTGTTTGTGTTCCATCTTCCTATGATTTGACTAAACTCTTCTTCGCTAACTTCTTGGGTAATTATCACTACCACTTTTCTAGCTTGAGGGTATTTTGATCATTTTTGAATTTTTGGGAATTATTTGGAATTATTATGTATTATTTAGATTTATTGGAATTAATGTGATTTTTAGAGATTTTAGTATAATTGATTTTGGTGTTTTAGTTGACTTTGACTAATGTTGACTTTGGAGACTAACCTAGAGGCTAACCTAGGTCATAACCACTTGGTTAGGTTAAGTAACCCTAGCTTGACCTAAATTAGTGTAATCATAATCATTAGAATTTATTAGGAAGGATTAGGAATTTATTTGATTAAGGAATGGCTTGTGATTTCACAAGTCATTATATGATTTAAAGCCTTAAAAGCCCATAGGCCCACACCATGAACCAAACCCTAACCCTAATAAGCCCATGGCAGCCACTATTGATCCCTTCCCCTCTATTTAAATGCTCCTAGAAATTAGGGCTAGCCTCCTTAGGAATTATTTGCTATTTTGGAAGAGGTGAGTCCCCATCTTCCTTAATCCCTAGAAAATCCATTTTAATTCATTTTTCCTCCAAACCAATTGCAGTAGGACCTAATATTAGTCTACTTGCTGTTGGTGTTGAGTATTTTCAGGAAGGAATCAATTTGGGAAAGTTTTGGTGGAATGAGGAACCATTCCATTTGAGGTTTTTGTGAGCTTTGCACATCAATAGGTATAATCTATTTTACTCCATGAAATTTTTGTTTAATTGCATATCTAGAATGCCCTAGCCCTAACCTAGCTGTAGGAATAGCTAACCCTAAGTTTTGGGTCCAATTCGTGTCCTATTTGGACACGTATCAGTGACATGGTGCATGTGTTCGACGAAATGTCCCAAAGGACATTTCGGTTGAGTTTTAGAATTCTATTTGAATAGAAATTAGGGTTTTGGTCTTGCTTATAGGTTTCTAGTGTTTTGTTGGGGTTTTCGTGTCGTGTTGGGCCACGGGGGACACGGGAACACGCGGGTGCGTGTGCGCGCGCGGCACTGTGGCTCCCCTGCTACTCGGGGCTTGCTGTGCAGTACACACGCCACTTCAACACTTGATAATTGACACAGACCTTGGGGCGACCACTGACACGACGTGTGTCAAGTGGCACGAACCCTCGTGTCGTGTCGGACATGATATTTCGTGTGCACGAGTTGTACACTATGCGGTTCAGTGTGCATAGTATTGTGTTCTTGTGTAATTCAATTTTAGTGCTTCTAATTGTGTTTTTAATTGATTAGTTAGATCTCAAATATGATGTTTAATCTCTGTTACAGTAGGTTACATGTTAAATTACATTTTAATGTGGAATTGAGGATTCGAATGGGTTAAGCTCACATAACTGATACATTCTGATACATAGTTTTTCTCAGTTAAATTCCTAACAATTTAATCCCTGTTTTAGTAATATTTTTCACTGATTTTGATCCCCACATATTTATTGTTTTGGGTTAGTGCAATGTTTACATTCAAATTGGCTCGAGAGTGTGAGAATGAGTTTTTGGCAAATGGGTTGGTCTTCAAAATTCTGATACCTGTTCTAAATAACTATTTTATTCAATTCCTAACTCTTAAACCTCAGTTTCTTGCTGTTTTTCGCAGAATTATGATCCCCACATATTTGATTGTTTATGTTAGCTTAACATTTCCATTCAATTGGTTTTATGGTATTGAAAATGGGATTTTGGTTTTTGTGATGGTACGAATGTTTCCCTGTTAACTCCCTTCAACTGAGATTTGATTTCCTATTTCCATTCGAAATTGCCTTAGCTGATACATGAGTTCATTCCCAGATTTCTAATAACCTGAGATGGGTTCAGTCCTTCATGGACTAATTTCCTTTCCTTTTTGAATACCATGAAACCTAAGATTTCTGATTCCTTTTTGTTGTATGCACTATTTCAAGTGAACTGAGTTTGTGTTCATCACCTGAGAATGAGATTTTGGGAATGGGATATTAGTATTTGGGTTGGTTTTCAAAACTGTTATTAACTGTTTTTGAACCTGAGGCTATGAACTGGGAATTGAATGAGGTTGTGTTTTTTTTTTAACTGTCAATACCTGAGATTATTTTCTGTTTTATGCTGTTAATTAGCACTGATTGAATAACAGGATTTGGTTAAATGGTTTGAATTGGTTTCCCTATTTGTGTTAAACTGAGATTACTTCACTATTAAACTGAAACTTCCTAAGTTATTACACTGCTATGAGTAATCCTGAGAACACCTATGTTTGGCACTATTTTACTGAATAGTTGAACCCACACTGTCATGTTAACCTGAGATTATTACACACTGTTACATGTACCCCCACACACAGGACTATCATTTAAACTTGAATTCCTGAGAACATACTCACACAGGCTTCCTGAGATTGTTGTAATGCTTCACATTACATTACACACACATACAATGTTAGCTCACACACATTGACACAGAGCATTGTTTCCTGAACACTCACCCTAGTAGCTATGGTCCTGTCCATTTGTCACACACCATCTAATCTAACTCACACACACACACATGAGCACTAGTGTCATATATACATGTATAGGTATTGAGATGAATAGGTACATATATATCCTATATATATATTATATATGTGTTGTACTTTTATGGATATTATATATATATATATATATATATATATATATATATATATATATATATATATATATATAAGTATGTGATATATTATAGGTAGCCTACATGATAGGTATAATCCTATATTAGATTGTATGATATATTAATGTGTGTATTATAGTTAGACTTATGATTTGACTTGTGTAGATGAGTTATGGGTTGGCCTATGGCATGGTATGCCTAGTATGGAGTCTAGAATAGATGATTAGTCTTGTTAGAACCTAGAATGGCTTGTTAGACCTAGAATAGACTAGTCAGACTAGTTTGACTTAGGTTTGACTTGGTTGACCTAGTTTGACTTCTAGGGTTGACCAGAGTTGACCAAGAGTTGACTTTGGTCTAGATTGACCTAGATTCATGTAGAATGCATTGAATTGCATCTTATTATCATTGTAGACTCATAGTAACTTGTACTGTTCTATAGGAGACAGACACCACTCCTCGGACAGTATATATTCTCCAGATTCACCGGATATAGGCGAGTACATTCTCTGATCATTTCATATCCTGCATTAGGAGTATATTTCCTGCTTTAGATTACTTTACATGATGCTGACACATTGGAAATACGGATTAGTACTGTATGGATCTTGTTGTGCGATGTTATCCCCTTAACGGATACATCGGGTATTCGTGTTCGTGTACTTTATCGTGAACATTGTATACTCCTTGTATTTATGACATTCGTGTACGAAACGTGTGAAATCGTATATAATCATGTATTTACATGACCTTCGTGTACAATAACATAACTTAACTAGATCTTTGTGTATTGATTGGGGCGGAGGAGTAGAAGTGGTTATGTATTCAATTCAGTAGATTACTCGTGTACAACCTCTATAGATTACTCGTGTGCAACATCGTGCCATCTACATAACCATCTTGTGCTCTGGATCACTAGCACTGTTAGTTCTCTATATAATGTAGCTATTTATTTACAGTCTCTCTCTTTTATCATGTATTTCTTTCAGTTTTTTGTATCTTACTCTATAGCATGATTATATATCCTGACCTGCTATGATTTGATGAGATGTACTGTGCTCGCTCCTGTCCTGACTGGACCTGTTGAAAATTTTACAGAGGACGAGGCTGAGGCGTTCTGTCCTACCTACTACGGTGCTACATTAGATGAGTGCCTAGACTTGGACCAGCAGCAGGATCCACTAGCAATAGATGACACTCCCTTAGATTAGGATTGTCTTTACTTTACTTGGATTACTGTATTTTGATTCTGGGATATTTTTGAGATATGTATTTATTCTAGACACTTAGAATTCTGGATTTGTATCTCTGTGATGTTTCTCTCCTGGATATTATCTATCTTTTTTATCATTCTATCTTATCCTGTTCTACCTTAGCTGTGATTGAGATATATATCTGTTATGTCATCCCCATTCGGGGAGTATAACTGTTATTACCTTCAACTGTTAGATGTTGTGACCTAGGACAGCGTTCTACCGTCGACACTGCGGCGTTGGCTGGACGTACCCACGTCTCGTGCCCTTACTCTTGGGTGCGGGTCATGACAGTAATTCTTCTTGTCCTTCCCGATAATTGTTGAAAGTGCCTCATGGATTGATTCAGGAAAGGTTCGAAAAGTATATTTATCTTTGTATTACAAAATTAGGAGTTTCCATCGAGAGAAATACTGGCAAGGTATGACTTCAGATAACGAAATCATGGTTCAATATGTTTCTCGAATTCTACTTGGACCACTCCCTAAGCATTTTGACTAACATCTTCTCCTTTATTTTGAAAAAATTGTTTAGAAATATTTTACGGATTTGGCCAAGTTAAGTTCAGGAACCTATATTATCTGGCGTGGCAGCTGTGCACTGCAGCCATCCGTCGAATTATGGAACAAGGAAGTTAATCGCAGCCAGATGCACATTAGCGCGATAGTAACTTCATGTGACATAATTACGGAGGTATATGGTTCTTGAGTTTTACTTCGACTACGTCCTATGCATCTCGTTTGGCCTCGTACTATTCTTGAAAATATTTCAACAATCTTTTCTGTCTTGCTTGACCCTTACCCTGTCTGAATACTGATATGGATTGCTCGACCCAGTCTTAGGCCCTTGTTACCTTCTACTTTTGATGATTGGATAGCCAAACCTTGTTAACAGATTCTGTAGTGTAACTATAATATGTTATTATGTGTGATTGTGATGAGTATATTTTCCTAGGGATTTATTGGGTTAAGCTTATAGGACAGATATGAGTGACTGACTATAGTGGACTTAGAAACCATTAAGAATGATTAGTTTGATAGTATAGATTGGTTTTAAGGTATCTAAGAAGGAGTAATAAAATATTATATTTTATGACTACAGATTAAGGACTAGAATCTTGTGCTTAGATTCTAAGGGGTAAAATGACATAGTTTTAAATGAAATAAGTTTGTTGAACCTAAACCAAAATATCTGTAGAGAGAAACAACATAGATGATCACAAGGGTAGCAGATTGGGTATTGTAGCCATAGCAATTGCATGTTCTAGGTTGACCTATTAGATGATTTTTAATTTTGAGGACGAAATTTTTATAAGGTGGGTAGGATGTAAGCCTCCTGAATTTAGGACTTATTTTTTTTCAATTTTATAAATCAATTATTTGCAATGGATATTATTATTTGATTTAATTTTCTTTTTCGTGACTTTGACTTCAGAAGCGTCAGGGATGCCAATCTCTGGAAACTCTTTTCATCAGTGTGTAGTAGACAAGACTACCTTCATATTGATATATCATGTCCCACCCAAACTTGTTTCCTTGTACTCTTTTTGCTTCATACAACTTCGAATCAATTTAGACCATTTGATCATAAATTAATTATTAATTGATTTTCACTTTTATCTTTGATCATCATATGCACGTTACCGTGACTTTTAAATTAGGAGCACAAGGCTAGTCATTTTCTTGAAACCAACTTCTCATGCATGATCTACTCGAGACGCCCTACATCTCTGCACTTCGTGTCCCACTCAGACACACCATCTTGTGCTTCATTTGCTTCGCACAACTTTTGGGTCAATTTAAGCCAATTAATTATCCACCGTAGAATGTGACCTGGCTTCCAATTTAATTTTGGGACCCGACATCGATCCAACCTAGTCGACCCAAAATATGGACATGGCCCACATAAAGCCTACTACCCGCATAACACTTGTGTCCCATTTATTTGAGTTCCCACATGTTACTTATTCACCCATAATCATAAATACCTATTTATTTCAATTATTGCAC
Source organism: Iris pallida (assembly GCA_029216955.1). Classification (NCBI taxonomy): domain Eukaryota; kingdom Viridiplantae; phylum Streptophyta; class Magnoliopsida; order Asparagales; family Iridaceae; genus Iris; species Iris pallida. The sequence goes on from JANAVB010037620.1 coordinate 12,829,238, forward strand.
CAGGTCCGATTTTGACCCGACCTGGCTCAACCGAACCCAACCCAAACTTCATGTTACCCCCTCATGAATACACACACACTTTTTCCTACCAAAAATATTAAATACCTAGTATATCCATTCAAATATTTTAATGTACACTCCAATGATTTAATTTTCTAAAGTTGACCTAATTTTTACCAGATTCAATCATGGCCCTTCATTCAACCCCTATTGATTTCCGACCACTCAACAACTCACAACACAAACTCGCACACACAACCCCCCAACCTCATGTGGCCGGCCCTAACTTTAATATGGAGATAACACTCTTTCTCTCTCCTTCCCTCTCATTACAACAATTATTTCACTCCCTCTCTCTTCCTAATACTACAACACCGGCCTCTCCTTCCTCCATCCCGAACTCTCCTCCTTCCTCCTCCTCCCGAGCACAGCCACCAGCAACCCCAACTCCTCCCTGGCCGAGCCCCATGGACGGCCCCCTTACTGGGCGCACCCCCCAGGCACCTCTCCATGGCAGCCACCGTCCTCCGGGATGCGCCATCTAGGCGATTTGTGCATTTTGCACGGGATCCCGCCGTGACGTGCTCGGATTCAAAGTCAGGATCGTATTTCGGGACAGCAACTTTGTGCATATTTTTTGAGAAATTCGACCGTTGGATCGGCGAACTCTTTGCTCCGTCTCAATCTCGGTATATAGCTCTTCACTCCCCTCAATTTTCGTCCGTTAATTTTGTCGTTTGATACATCAAAACCGGCCACAAAGTTAACGCTTTAAATTGTGTTATTTTTGGACAGTTTTGTGGAGGCAACTTCGTCGGTTCGTATCTTCTCCATCGCATCTCCGTCTAGCGTGCCATGTAATGCCCCAGAACCAGAATACTAGAGAACGTAGGCGTATATAACCATCTACGTATATTGAAGTGTAACCCACCTCGCTATACGGTCACGGCTGTCTAGATACATGAGAGTTTAACTACAAGCCATCAGTCTCCTACGGTCATGAACAAGTCTATTGTCTCAATCTCAAGCAATTAATAACAGTTTACAAGATGTCAGAGCACCCAATATATAATAGCAAGGCGTCCCATACATTACATACTTGGATGATCGTGAAGCTAGTCGTACAAAATGTCAAGACTAGCAACAGTTTCAGTCATACATGATCAACCCTAAGATTTGTCAATCATGTTACAGCCCGTAGGCAGACAGTTAATAAAGGTACAATACGAGTTAACACGTGCTCGTCGGCTAAACGCCTCAAAAGAATAATTTTATATTAGAGTGGGAGAGCCAAAAATAAACCCACTCGTTGCCAGGGTTACGCCTGGTGGTCACCATCTGGCTGGAAGGTAGATAGATCCTCTAGAGCTGCTCCGATATCTGGCAATACAAAACTAGCTGGGTTATACCCCAGAAAGAGCAAGTGCCACAAAGGAGGCTTCACTTAGGAACTAAAACCAGCACATCATAAATGTATATTAAAGATAATTATAAAGATACTGATAATAACAGGGGCAACAATAATGAAATGAGTACGAGAAAACCATTCAAGTAGCCAGGTCGCAACCCTTAAACCAAACAAGGACCGGGGTTGCAACCCATCACCTGAATAGAAACCCGTCTCAAATACTGAGGGTAAAGTAAAACATGATGAGCTCAACATAGGGTGAAATAAGACAATAAACGAAGAGAAGATAAAGAACTGCTCCGGGAGCCAGGTTACAACCTTTAAATCAAACAAGGACCGGGGTTATAACCCTTCGCCTGAACAGAACCTTGCCCCTGATCTTTATTGTTAAGGCAAGTATAGGTAATCATGTCATGTCACAATCTTGTAAAATATGACGAGCATGACACAGGACACAATAGAACAATAAACAAAAAGAGGACACAGAACTGCTCCGAGAGCCAGTTACAACACTTAAACCAAATAAGGACCGGGGTTGTAATCCTTCACATGAACAGAACTGGTTGTTGACACAAAGTCACTGTCAACCAAATATTGATAACATTGACTAAATAATACTTATAATAATTCAATACGACACACGACGACTACACCCAGCTCAAGTCAGACGACAGCTCAGTTTTGCAATTTCAAGTCATTGTTGAGTCTGTATTTTTATATTTATTGAGTCTAGACTGATGTAAGCTGAGTTGTGCTGAGCTCTTGAGACTTAACCTATAATACCCAAAATCCATAAGCTCTACACATCCAAATAAGCCCATTTGGACCTTAAGACCCATTCTGTGCTCTGGAGATAGAGTTCAGGCCGAACTCTGCCTCCACACAGAGTTCGGGCCGAACTCTGTCCCCTAAAAATCAGTACCCTAATTTTTAGGGTTGGCTGGTTGCTAGTTGTCCAACGGCCAAATATTTGAAAAATCCTACCAGAATTCTGGCCAAATTCTGCCTGCTAATATCCTATAAATAGGCCATGAATTCTCTCATTTTCATTCATCCAATCTTCTCTTCTCTTCTCTCTAAAGCTCAATATAAGCTATACCCTTCTTCATCTACTAGCCACAAGCTCCCTAAGCCTCAAGTGCTCAGCATTTTTCAGTTAGGAGTTTTATGCAAGAGTTCAAGAAGTCGCTTAAAAAATTCCAAGCATCGCCACTGCGATCCTTTGTAAGAAGTTGACGTGCTCTTCTGAAGAAAAGGCACGGGGTGTAACTACTATTTCACAAATAGTAGATTTAATCCTGAGCTAGAGTTCTCAGGCATGGACTAGTCCTCCACGAGGAAAACCAGGTTAAAATCGGCTGTGTTTGCGTATGTTTTCTTGCTCCTTATTTATTTTCGCATTTACTCTGATTATTTTTAGATTGTGAAAGAGTTTAATTTTTAATTGGCTATTATTGCTATAAACTCTATTCACCCCCTCTAGAGTTGCCATCTGTTCTTCAATTGGTATCAGAGCTCTGTTCTCTCTACAAGGACTAACATCCTAGAGCTGATCCACGGCAACCACACAATCCTTGATTTCCAACCATGGTGAAGGGCAATCCACTCATAGGCCTCCCATATTTGATGAAACTAACTACACCTATTGGAAAACAAGGATGAGCTTTTATCTCAAGTCGCTAGACTTCGACCTGTGGACCATCGTCACCGATGGTTACAAAAAGACTGTCAGGATAGTTGTCAATGGTGATCTCGTTGAGAAATCACATGACAAATATTCTGACGAGGAGAAGAAACAGTCAAGTCTCGACACGAGAGCTATTAATGCTTTGTTCTGTGCTATAGACAGGAATGAGTTCAACAGGGTCTCAACATGCACCACTTCTCACGAAGTATGAAGACTTCTAGAAGTGACGCATGAAGGAACCACCCAAGTCAAGGAATCAAAGATAAGTCGTCTCACGCAAGAATATGAGGCTTTCAAGATGAAGCCAAATGAGACGATCACGCAAATGTTCACAAGATTCCTCGACATCATCAATCCCTATCTTCGCTCGGCAAACAATATTCAAATCACGAGAAGATTCGCAAGCTACTTAGTGGGCTACCAAAGATTTGGAACCCTAAGGTGATAGCCATCATAGAAGGAAATGATCACACAACCATGTCCATAGAGACCTTGATGGGAAAGCTGATGACTCATGAGCTTGACCTCAAGGACTTCGAAGAGCCTGCACCTAAGGCTAAGGAGATCGCACTCAAAGCTCACCGCCGGAGGGCTGACCCCGAAGAGACGGATGACGAAAACTCAGAAGGTGATGATCAAGCTCTCCTTGTCTGCAACTTCAAGAAATTTCTTCGCTTCAACCGAAGAAAGAAGGAACCACAAGAAGACGACAAAGAAGAGCCAACCTGCTACGGTTGCAAGAAGACGGGACACGTCCGAAAAGACTGTCCATTCTTAAAGAAGAGGAACCGCTATGAGAAACCTTACAAGAAGACTTCCTCAAAGAAATATGCCAACATGAGCATTTGGCATGAAAGCGAAGCTAGTGAATCCGAGGAAGAAAAGGACTCTCCTCAAGACGCTGCAAACGTGTGCCTACTGGCAACGTCCGACAATGTATCAAACGAAACTCTTGATGACTTCACTTTTGATGAACTTGGCGATGCTTTTACCGATTTACTTGATGATCATAAAAAGGTTATTGGTAAATATAAATATGCCAAGGAAAAGATCAAAAGTCATGAAGTCAAAATTCAAAGACTTTCTTTACTGCTTGATAACATTAGAGACACTTCACCCACGGATGTAACAGATGAGGTATCTAAGCTTAAAATAAGCTTACATGATGCCGAAGTACGCATTGAACAACAAACACAAGAAATCACAGCACTCAACACGGAGCTTACAGAAGAAAAGAGTAGACACAAGATTTCTATTACTAAGATCCATGGTTTGAATGCTAAGGTTACTGAACTGCAAGCTGTCTCCAAGAAACTAGAGACTAAATTGGAAAAACAGGTTGCTCAACCTCAAACCCAAGAGACACACACAAAGCATGATACTTCTCATACTATTCACCCACGTCATCCACCTACAACATGTAATCATGCTTACATATACACACACTTTCACAAAGCACACAAACCACATGCACGTAGAAATAACTATCAAATGTCACAAAATCATCATGCTACACATAGATACAATCATCACCATGTTGCACAAAAACAGCGTCACCATCACTCTACATATAGACATTATCACCATGCTGCTCCATATAGACAATATCACCATGCCACTCCATATCACTCTACGCATAGTCATCATCACCATGCTAACTCTACATATCATCATACTTCTCCTCATTACTCTACTTATAGACATCATCAGCATGCTCCTAATATAAATAGGAATGCTATATGTACTTATTGTGGTTTACATGGACACATTTTACCACAATGTAGAATTAGAAGATTAGTAGATAGAAAGATATATGCATGGTTTCCAAAAACTAACTTTTCAGGACCCTCAAGAACTTGGGTACCAAAGGTCACATCTACTCTTGATATAGGTGGACATTCCCTCCTCAACTAAGAGTAAGTGGATTCTCGATAGTGGATGCTCGCAGCATATGACGGGAGACGCAAATTTTTTTGCATCACTATCGATGAAGAGAGAAGGATATGTATCCTTCGGCAACAACCTAAAAGGTTATATTATAGGTAATGGTCTCTTCCGTAATAAAGGATGTCTGCCTAGTGACCGAGTTAAAGCATAACCTGCTCAGCATTAGTCATCTTGCTGACCATGGATATGACATTAACTTTGAACAAAACAAATGCCTTATTTATGATAGGTCAACGGGAGACATTGCTTTTGAAGGGATAAGAGAGGATAATATTTATATTTTTTATTTGTCTATAGATACTAACAATGCAGGTAGATGCCTATATGCTCATAAGAACGAAAGATTATTATGGCACCAGCGTCTTGGTCATGCCAACATGGATACTATGTCCAGGCTATCGACTAAGAAGCTAGTTAGAGGCTTGCCTGATATCACATTCAAAAAGGACACGGTATGTGCTGAATATGAATTGGATAAGGCAACTAAGTCTTCATTTCATTCTATAAACTCTGTAAGTACATCTAGACCTTTGCAACTTCTCTATATGGATTTATTTGGCCCTAGTAGAGTAGCCAGTCTTGGTGGAAAACTCTATGTCTTTGTTATTGTTGATGACTTTTCGAGATTTATTTGGGTTTTCTTTCTTACAAATAAAAGTGATGTTATTTCGGTTTTCAAGATTTTTGTTAAGAAAGTTCAAAACGAAAAAGGCTACATGATTACTCGAATCCGAAGTGATCATGGAGGCGAGTTCGAAAATTCTGATTTTGAAAAGTTTTGTGATTCTAATGGTTTTGATCATGAGTTTTTTTGTCCAAGAACTCCTCAACAAAATGGTATTGTGGAGCGGAAGAATAGGACTCTCGGCGATATGGCTAGAGTCATGTTGAACAAGTTTTCACTTCCGAAATACTTTTGGGCTGAAGCTGTCAGTACAGCATGCAACATTTTAAATAGGGTGCTTATTCGTCCTATTACGAAGAAAACACCCTATGAGCTTTGGTTTGGGAGAACCCCAAATGTTTCTTATTTTAGAGTTTTTGGTTGTAGATGCTTTATCCTTAACACCAAAGACAACTTAGGCAAATTTGATGCCAAAGCTGACGATGGTATTTTTCTTGGCTATGCTGCCAAGAGCAAGGGATATAGAGTTTTTAACAAACGCTCATTAATTATGGAAGAGTCTACAAATGTGACTTTTGATAAAGATAACAGTACAGCAGCTACTCTTGATGATGATGTTGAGCCATCAACTTCTAATCCAATAAATACTACAACCGAAACCAATTCTCTGAAGGGATTGCCAAAGAAATTATCTTTCAAGCTATCACATCCAAAAAAATTGATAATCGGTGAGGTTTCACGTGGAGTAACTACTAGATCATCATTAAGAGACTCTATTGCTAGCACTGCCTTTATTTCACAAATTGAGCCGAAAAACATTTTAGAAGCTTTCAATGATCAATTTTGGATTTCTGCTATGTAAGAGGAACTCAACCATTTCGAGAGGAGCCAAGTATGGGAACTCGTTCCTAGACCGGCTAATCACTCGATCATTGGTACTAAATAGGATTTTAGAAATAAAGTAAATGAAGATGGATCAGTCGCACGCAACAAAGCTCGTCTAGTAGCCCAAGGATACAACCAAGAGGAAGGTATCGACTACGATGAGACGTATGCTCATGTTGCTAGATTGGAATCCATTCGATGCTTTGTGCATTTACAAATTTTCAAAATTTCAAATTATTTCAAATGGATGTTAAAAGTGCTTTCTTGAATGGATTTATTAAGGAGAAAGTTTATGTGAAACAACCTCCTGGCTTTGAAAATCACAAATTTTCCGACCACGTGTTCAAGCTAAAGAAAGCGTTGTATGGCCTCAAACAAGCCCCTAGAGCTTGGTATGAATGGCTAAGCAATTTCTTGCTTGGGAAAGGTTTTTCAAAAGAGAAAATTGACACCACACTTTTCATAAAATCTTTCAAAGACACTATTCTTTTAGTACAAATATACGTAGATGATATCATATTTGGTTCTACTGATGAAACCCTTTGTCAAGATTATGCCAAGTGTATGCAGACCGAGTTTGAGATGAGCATGATGGGGGAGCTCAACTACTTTCTTAGGCTACAAGTCAAATAAATGTCAAATAGAACCTTCATCTGTCAATCGAAGTATACAAAGGACATGTTGAAGAAATTCGACCTTGACAGCGTCAAACCAATCAGCACTCCAATGGCTACTTCAACCAAACTTGAACCTGATGACAGCGGCGAACCCGTAGATCAACATAAGTATCGAGGTATGATAGACAGTCTACTCTATCTTACTGCTAGTTGCCCTGATATTATATTTAGCGTTTGCCTGTGTGCTAGATATCAAGCAAATCCTAAGGAATCACACATGACCGCTGTTAAGCGTATCTTTCGATACCTTAAGGGTACGGTTACAGTGAGCCTATGGTATCCCAAGTCAACATCATTTGACCTTATTGGTTACTCTGATGCTGACTTCACCAGATACAAGGTCGACCGTAAAAGTACGAGCGGTACGTGTCATTTATTAGGAAAGGCTTTAGTCTCTTGGTTTAGCAAGAAGCAGAATTCTGTTGCACTATCCACAACAGAAGTTGAATACATCGCAGCTGGGCGTTGTTGTGCACAAATTTTGTGGATGAAGCAAACTCTTGAAGACTATAACTTATCTTTCATGCATATTCCAATCTTTTGTGACGACACTAGTGCTATAAATCTTACTAAGAACCCCATTTGTCACTCACGCACGAAGCACATTGAAATTCGTCATCACTTTTTGCGTGATCATCAGCAAAATGGCATGATTAACTTAGAATTTATTGACACTGATCATCAGTTAGCAGATTTCTTTACAAAACCATTATCCGAAGAGCGCTTCAATTTTCTTTGTCGTGAACTTGGAATTTTAGATGAAGATGTAAATTAAAATAAACCTGCATAAATATCGAGTATATCTTGATTCTCTTATGATGAACTTGCTATGGGTACAAACCGAAAGGGTCCTTCTGACAACAAGGCGTAAAAGCCTAAGCGACACGGTGCACTAGTCCTTAGGACTACCGCTAGCTGGGATCCGGCCCCTGCAGCTAACCCATGGCAGCTTCAAAATATTGAATTGTGATATAATTCCTTGTTTATTATACGGTTCATTTTTATTTATCACATGCTGAAATACTAATTTTTCAACTTCATATTGCTGCTTCGAGTTCTCTTTCTGTTATTCATTTGTTTACTTCTTGGATCTTTTCTTGTATTTATACTCTTGTCTTATTTTGGTCTTTCTTACTTAACCATTTTTTTATATCAGCCTGATTCCTATTCTGTGACCAGGATCCAGAATTCGGGCCGAACTCTGCCCTTACCAGAGTTCGGGCCAAATTCGGCCTGACTGTTCCAGAACCGGGAACAGTCTCAGCCGTTGATCAAAATTTAGATCCAATGGCCATTATTTGCTCCGACCACTTGAAACCCTTCCCATATTTTTGGGTTCTCCTCCCTCTTCTTCTTCATTACCACCTTTTTCCAGTTCTCAAACACCTTTCTCTCAAAACCCTAACCCTAATTTCTTCCTTATAGAACTCTTTTCTTCTCCAAACTCAAGAAGAAGGCCTCTTTTTCAATTCTCCTTCATTGTAGTTTGAGGTATAACTTCATACTTTTCTATATCTCAAATTTCCTTCATTGTCTTTATTGTGTTATGGCTCCACGTTTGTTCAACCGCGGAAAGAGACTTCGGACCGAAGGAGCATCCTCGTCGAATGCTCCTCCTCGCGTTGAACCGCCCGTTGCACCACCCGTTGCACCGGCCGTTGAACAACAACCACCAATCCATCCGTTGTTCAATCCTCCACGTCCGCATGATCCAAACATTTTTGACGACCGAATTTTTGTATCACTAGACGCATCAAATGATTGGTTTAGTGATTTTTGGACACGTCCGGTGTTTGCGGGACACCCCATCAACTTTACTATATTCTCACAATATGATGCACTTTTTCATGACCTTTGCCTTGATGAACTTGTTACTACAAATTCGGTCATTTATCGTAGTGCTATTCAAATGTTCTACTGCAACCTAACCCATGATAATACACATATTTATTCACGGGAATTGATGTCTCTTTTGACGATTTCGAATTGGCCGAATATCTTGAACTTCAAGAGCCTAACTCATGGAAAAAGCTTGTTGAAGCTCGATCTTTTCAATTTCCCGAAGGAATTTCACTTGAAAGCTTCAAGGACGACTTGTGTAGCCCTAACACACGTCCTCGTAAGCTTTTGGCTAATTTTCTTAATCCTTATTTCTATGAACTTCATCGGATCATTTTTAACACCATTCTACCCAAAGCGGGTTCCACCGATGAAGTCACTTATTTTGAAATCTCGGTATTGTATCATCTCCACTTCTATGTTCCCTTTAATATTCCACGCACAATGATGAATTGGATGATTAATTGTAGGAAGAAACCAAGATCTTTAGTTTATGCATTATACCTTCCTATGATCTTTCGTGCGTTTCATGTACCCCTTGATGAGTGTCCATTCTTACCTGCCCCTGCCTTCCTCTCTAAGGCAAGGAGGCTTTAAGCGGCTGTTGGCTCACCAGTCGTGTCTGAGCATTCTGATGATGAGCCAGATGCCCCTCCTCTTGGACAGGATCCTCCTCCTCCTGCGACTCTCGAATCTCTTCAGACTATGCTCCGAGATCGCTTCACCTTGGAGGACGATCGTTGGACTCAGCTGGATTATCGAACTACCTTGCAGATGAGTGCCATCAGCAACTCGCTGCATGATATTCGGTATTCCATGTCTCGCCATCCTTTCATGCCCATTCCTATGGAGCGAGACCCTGGTCGTGAGGGATATCGTATCGATGGCCCTTGGATCATTCGCTACTTGGATCCAGTTGCAGCCTTCGTGGACCCTCGTCGCTCCTTTACTGATCCATCGGACGACGTTGGGCCTTCATTAGCTCGATGATGGATATGGCCTGCTCCCTGCTACTGCTACTGAGGATCATAGATTATGGTTTATGCATTTTGCTTTTAGTTGCTTTTATGTACTTGGTTTGTATTAGACTTATTATGGGTTGTGACTTTTGAGACTTTGGTAGTTCTATCAGTTTATGTCATTTCTATTATGACTCTTGAGACATTTGGTCGTTATATCAGTTTATATACAGTTTCTTCTCTTATCTTTTGGTGTGCCTGCCAGTTATTACTTGTTTATCTTAAATTGCTAAATGCCAAAAGGGGAAGATATGTATATTCTATATTCTTTTTGTCTATATGTGCTTTTGGGAGAATGTTCTTATCAGGCCAACAAGATGCATTATTTATGGGGGAGCTATTTTTAAAGCTCGGCACTGATTATGGGGGAGCTATGCTTTTTTTTACATGTATCCAGGTATGAATATTGAATATACAATTATTATTTTGTCAATTATCAATATGGGGGAGATTGTTGACACAAAGTCACTGTCAACCAAATATTGATAACATTGACTAAATAATACTTGTAATAATTCAATACGACACACGACGACTACATCCAGCTCAAGTCAGACGACAGCTCAGTTTTACAATTTCAAGTCATTGTTGAGTCTGTATTTTTATATTTATTGAGTCTAGACTGATGTAAGCTGAGTTGTGCTGAGCTCTTGAGACTTAACCTATAACCTACCCAAAATCCATAAGCTCCACACATCCAAATAAGCCCATTTGGACCTTAAGGCCCATTCTGTGCTCTGGAGACAGAGTTTGGACCGAACTCTGCCTCCACACAGAGTTCGAGCCGAACTCTGTCCCCTAAAAATCAGCACCCTAATTTTTAGGGTTGGCTGGTTGCTAGTTGTCCAACGGCCAAATATTTAAAAAATCCTACCAGAATTCTGGCCGAATTCTGCCTGCTAATATCCTATAAATAGGCCATGAATTCTCTCATTTTCATTCATCCAATCTTCTCTTCTCTTCTCTCTAAAGCTTAATATAAGCCATACCCTTCTTCATCTACTAGCCACAAGCTTCCTAAGCCTCAAGTGCTCAGCATTTTTCAGTTAGGAGTTTTGTGCAAGAGTTCAAGAAGTCGCTTGGAAAATTCCAAGCATCGCCACTGCAATCCTTTGTAAGAAGTTGACGTGCTCTTCTGAAGAAAAGGCACAGGGTGTAACTACTATTTCACAAATAGTGGATTTAATCCTGAGCTAGAGTTCTCAGGCCTGGACTAGTCCTCCACGAGGGAAACCAGGTTAAAATCGGCTGTGTTTGCGTATGCTTTCTTGCTCCTTATTTATTTTCGCATTTACTCTGATTATTTTTAGATTGTGAAAGAGTTTAATTTTTAATTGGCTATTATTGCTATAAACTCATTTTACCCCCCTCTAGAGTTGCCATCTGTTCTTCACTGGTCCCCTGATCAATATTGTTAAGGTAAGCATACATAAGCAGGACAATATATGATAAGATAACCATGGAACTATTCAGATAGCCACGTTACAACCCTTAAACCAAACAAGGACTGGGGTTGTAACTCTTCATCTGAACGGAACTTGGTTTCTCATCATTTATCGATAAGTAAAGCACAAGGAATCAGGTCATGTTACAATCTTGTACAGGATCAGGACAAACTAGACTGGACTAGACTCCATCCAATCAATCACGGCTAAGCAATAAGTACGGCTTGATACTTTAACTAGCTAGGATTAGCACAGGCCTAGTTGCTAGCAAAATGCAATGAGATTATTCCAACAGTCACAAGCCCTGCAGACCATCCAGGTTATCCAGATGCAATTAGGGGATTGAATTCATGTGGGTACATCGTCCAAGAAATGCATGTATCCTTAAGTAATTCGGTGGTTGCAACACATAACAGCGTGCTGGAAATGTGCCATACTCGACGGTAGGCTACAAATCCTATGATGGGGCACCCAGATAACGAGATTGCCTATAGCTGGGAAATCTCTCCATGACTACTAGATTTTCTAGTTATTAGCCTTAGTTAATTTCAGTAGGTACTCCTGACCGTGGTACTCAGGGGTCCCCGTCCTAGACATAATACAGGACAGTACTGATTTATTTGTACAAACACAATCGTCCATGGTGTCCAAACCATTTATTATAGTCACGTCATGCAAGCCGTCATAATAGCTTTCAATAGTTCCCATCATGCTTGCTTGTCATATCCTGTCAGGTCATGTCATGTTTACTCCACACCATGCCATGTATCATTATTGATTCGGTCACATCACTCAATCCGTGCTTGTCAAGTCATGAAAAGTGCAAGGCTTCAGAAAGACAATCGGATGCAGAAGAGCTCAAAGCTCTATGCGAGTGAGCCTCTACGTTAGGCCAAGGGCCTCAAGCGTAGAGTGGCTCTACGCTAGCGCGAGCAAGGGTGCACGTGGGTGGTGTTTTACGCTAGCCGGGCTTTACGCAAGCGAGATTATACGCGCGTAGAATTCTACGCACGCAAACTCCCGAGCGAAACTCTACGCGAGTGAAACTCTACGCGAGTGAGCTCTACGCGAGTGAGCCTCTGCGCTAGGAAACACTCGGGTAAAAATTTACGCTCACGAGAGTCTGCTCGAGCCAGGGGTTTTACGCGAGCACGATTTTACGCGAGCGGGAGAGCCCCGAGCGTAAAATTCGTAGGAACTCAGCGTAAAATGGAGTACGCTGGCACGCAAATACGTAGGCATAAAAGGCTGAGATAACACGCTGACACGTAAAAACGTTAGAACGTGTGCGTAAAACTCCGTCTTCTCTCCATGGCTAATACAATCATGCGTAAAAGCTCAGGAACTGGAGGAACTCCATCTCGGCCAAGACTTGGTAAAATTCGGCCATCCCAAATCCAAACTTGTGTAAAGTCAAAATGCCTACTACAAGGAACTCTTAGTTTTCGAAAACAAGCCATTTTAGTAGATCAAAACCAAGAAGAACAAAATGCTAGAAACTTAGATCTACATGGAATGAGCCATGAAATTTGAAAATGCTAACTACTAAAGTGGCTTAGAATGTTGTGGAGAAGAAAATAGAATAATAAAATTGAGTTCCTCCATGAAGCAAGTTGCACTTGCCTAAACCTCCTGTTAGGTGGAAGAGAGTAATGGTGAGGAAAAGTAATGAAAAAGAAGTAATGAGGAGAGAGAGAAAGAGTGGGTGGCTATAAAGGAGAAGAGTGGGGGTAGGTGGGGGTTTAGTCTACATGAAGAAAAACTAATACAAACCGATCCAAGCCAACCAAGCCGAACCAAGCAAGAGAAATACTAAGATAAACCATGCCAGAAAACATGCAATATATGTATACGTATACCAAAATACGTAATACGAACCACGGTCGTTACAACTCTATCCATCTTAAAATAATTTCGTCCTCGGAATTTAATCAAGATGCTAGAGAAGCAAGGACAAGCTATACTAATCACATGCAAGCTATAACAAGGCAATCATTCAAGCTAGGAACTGAGAGCACAAGGCATAAGAAAGACATTATACCTTACGAGTCAAACAAGTCGGGATATCGCGATCGAATATCATCCTCACGCTCCTATGTTGACTCACCCAAAGAGTGATGACCCCAAGCAACACGGACTAAACTAATAGTCTTGTTCTTGAGTATCTTCTCTCTCCGGTCCAATATAGACACGGGCCTCTCATCATACGAAAGGTTGGTACCAACAACCAATTTCGAGTGATCCAGGATGTGGCTCGAGTCTGGGATATACCGTCGTAGTTGGGATACATGGAACATGTCATGCACCTCACGTAAGGATGGCGGAAGAGCGAGACGATAGGACACATCTCCTACTCGCTCCAGAATATCGAACGGTCCTATATACCTAGGACTAAGCTTTTTCCGTACGCCGAAATAAATGACGCCACGGTTAGGCGAAATCCTCAGGAATACATGGTCGCCGATCGAGAATTCAAGGGAACATCGATGAGAATCGGCCCAATGACGCTGGCGATCTTGGGCAACTCGAAGATGATATCTGACTCTCCTGACCACCTCAACAGTCTGAGCAATTATTTTCGAACCGAGCATCTATCTCTCTCCAACATCATCCTATGGTAGCGGGGATCTGCACTTCTTACCATATAGTGCCTCGATGCCATCTAGATACTGGCCTAGAAGTTGTTGTTGTACGAGAACTCTACCAGGTGCAGGTGATCCTTCCACGGGCCACCGAAGTCAAGTGTACAAGATCTCAACATATCTTCCAAGGTTCGTATGGTACGCTCCGACTGACCATCTGTCTGCGGATGATAAGCTGAGCTGAACTGGAGGTGAGTTCCCAAACTCTCTTGTAGACTACGCCAAAAATGCGACATAAATCTAGAATCTCTGTCCGAGGTGATACTGACTGGTACTCCATATAACCTGACTATATGCCTGAGATACATCTCTGCTAGCTGAGCCGTCGACTGACTAACTCTGAAGGAGAGAAAATAAGCTACCTTCGTGAGCCTGTCTATAATGACCCAGATAGCATCTCTACCGGCCGGGGACCGAGGTAAGCCAGTCACGAAGTCCATGGTTATATGCTCCCACTTTTATTCTGGAATCAGCAATAGATAAAGAAGTCCAGCTGGCCTCTGATGTTCAGCTTTAACTCGCTGGCAAACCAAACATCGAGAGACAAACCGGGCTATCTTCCTCTTCTTGCCATTCCACTAAAAGTGCTGACGGATATCACGATACATCTTCGTGCCACCGAGATGCATGGAATACTGAGAACTGTGAGCCTCTGCCATGATCTCCTTTCTGATATCTTCGCTGGGTACACAAAGACGCTTTCCATGTCAAAGTGTACCGTCTTTATGGATACATAACTCTGGCCGTCGTCCTGCCTCACACTCGGCTCTGGGTCGCTGAAGCTTAGAATCTGCTGACTGTGCCATCCGGATCCTCTCGACTATACTGGACTGAACTTGCATACTGGCCATCAATGCCACACTGGTAGGAAGGACAACTTATATACCCATTTTCTGAAGATCTGCTAATAGCTCTGGTTGTGCTGTTAGAAAATAAACTCCGGCTCTCCTACTTAATACATCTGTAACGACGTTGGCCTTCCCAGGATGATACTGCAAGTTGACATCATAATCCACAAGCAGCTCTAGCCACCTCCTCTGACGCATGTTGAGATCCTTCTGAGTGAACACATACTTCAGGCTCTTGTGGTCGGTGAAAATCTTCACCCTATCTCCGTACAAGTAGTGCCTCCACAACTTAGGTGTAAACACTACTACTGCCAGTTCCAAGTCATGGATTGGGTAATTCTTTTCATGATCACGAAGTTGACATAACGCATAAGCTATTACCTTCCCATGCTGTATCAGAACACATCTTAAACCTCTGTTTGAAGTATCACAATACACGGAGAATCCTTCGGTCCCATCTGGAAGCGTGAGAATAGGAGCCGTCATCAAACCTCGCTTCAACTTCTCAAAAGCATTCTGGCACTCTCCTGTCCAAGCAAATTTCACATCCTTGTGGGTTAACGGGGTCAATGGTGCTGAAATCCGAGCAAAGTCTGAAATAAATCGTCGGTAGTAGCCGACCAAGCCATGAAAACTGCAAACTTCTGTAACTGTGCTAGGTACTGGCCATGTCTCAATAGCCACGATATTCTGGGGGTCCACTTCTACTCCTCCTCTGGTGATGATATGACCCAAGTATGAAATACGATCGAGCCAGAACTCGCATTTACTAAACTTGGCATACAACTGGTGCTCTCTGAGAATTTGGAGGACAACTCAGAGATGCTGCTCATGCTCCGTTTTACTCTTACTGTAGACCAGGATGTCGTCTATGAACACAATCATGAACTGATCCAAATAAGGCATAAAGACACGATTCATGAGGTCCATGAATACGGTCAGCATATTGGTTGCTCCAAATGGCATAACAAGAAACTCCCAATGCCCATATTTAGATCTGAAAGCTGTCTTCGGGATGTCCTTCTCTCTGACTCTGATCTGATGGTATCCTGACCGCAAGTCAATCTTCGAGAATACTGTTGCCCCCCTTGAGTTGATCAAACAAGTCATCTATCCTCGGAAGAGGGTATCGGTTCTTGATTGTCACTGAGTTCAAGGTACGATAATCTACACATAACCTAGATGTACCATCCTTCTTTTTTATAAAAAGCATCGAGACTCTCCAAGGCGATCCACTAGCACGAATGAATCCCTTGGTTCTAAGTTCTTCAATCATCTTGTACAATATCTCCAACTCTGACGGTGCCATCCTGTAGACTCTTTCCGACACTGGGGCTATCCCGGGGATCAAGTCGATAGTGAACTCGATTTTCTGCTCTGGCGGCATCCCTGGAAGCTCTTCTGGGAAAATATCTAGAAACTCTCCGACTACCCGGGGTAACTGCACTGCTGCTACTGCCATCCGCAACACTGGAGGAGAAGGTTCAACTTCGCTTCGGGAAAAGGAAAACTCTGGCTCGCCTGGAATGCTAAAAATAACCCTGCCAATGTGGCAGTCTATCCTAGCATACTGGTCCCTCAACCAATCCATCCCTAAGACCACATCATAATCGGCCATCGGAAACTCTATCAATCTAGCGGGGAATTCTCTACCGCAAACTACGATCCGATACGAGAAAAATACTCTATCTACTCCCACAAATCTGTTACCAGTAAGTATGTTGAGCCTTACTGATAATGACTCGGGCTCCAGTCCTATCCATGTCGTAAATCGTGCAGACATGAATGAATATGATGTACCAGAATCAAATAATGCTGATGCTGGGAAGGAGTTGACGAGAATAGTACCCGCTACTACCTCACCTGGTGCCAATCCTTCCTCTCCCATGGTCAAAGCTAGCACTTGACCATGTCCTCGAGGAGCGGGTCCCCTCTGCTGAAAACCTCTCTGTCTGCTCTGGATCAGGGCTTGGGCTTGGACATACTGCTGCGGTCTCTGCTGCTGGAATGCCTGGGCCTGCGTCGGCAATGGCCTCGGGAACGGGTACTGCTGCTGCTACTGGTCTGGAGCTGGTCCTCTAACTAAAGGACTAGAGAAAGCTGACGAAGAAGAACTTTCCCTGTTCGGGGAGTTCCCAACCCTGTGGTTCGGGGCACCGCAAACCAAGCACAACCCCTGTGCTTTGCGACACTCTGATACCACATATCCCGGCTTCCCGCAGTGTGAACATCCCACTGCGGAAGAATGCTTCTGCTTCTGCTGCTGAGGGTACGTCGGGGTTGAATGCTGAACCGACGTCATTGAGGCCGTCCGCCTCGGAGCTCCAATGATCAAAGTCCTAGCTATCGGGGCTGGTGCTGATGACTGATTCATCTGGCCATGGGATCGCTTTCGATCCCCGGTCCAATCCACAATCCTCTGGAAGGTATACTCGTACCTTCTGGCTGCTCTCAACACCGTATCAAAAGTCTGATGCTCAAACTGCTCCACCGCCAATAGAACCTCTAGATGAAGTCCCTGCTGGAACCGCTGGGCTCTGTCGAACTCGGTCGCTACCAAGGTGGGAGCTAACCGACTAAGTCTCAAAAACTCGACCGCATATCCGTCGACCGTCCTGCCCATCTGCTTTAGATCGGTGAACCTCGTTTGTAGATCGTATCGAGCTACAGCATCAAAATACCTGGTCTGGAATCTCTCTCGAAATACTGCCCAAGCAATAGGTGCTACTAATCCAACGGCCTGCGACACCCACCAGCTGCGGGCAAGATCCAATAATTGTAGGCGCACCATGGCCACCTTCTCATTCTCGGACGTCCTTGCCGCTTCTAGAATCACTTCTGTGTCCTGAAGCCAAGCATCAGCGGCAATAGCATCTTCGCTACCATCGAAGAATGGAGGGTTCAAGCGCTTGAAGCTGTTGGCTGTACTGTTATCATGATGACCTCCTCTGGTCAGAGCATCTGTCACTGTCTGGTGCAAGGCATCTCCTCGCCGATCTTGGGAAGCTAATAATGTCCTGATGAGACCTACCAAGGTGCCATCATCAGGTTCTGCAGGCTGGACGGGCTAAACTGATGGCTCTGGATCCCAGTAGGCATGACTCTGGAGGCTACTCCTGAATGCTGAGCTTGATCTCCAGGTTGCTGCCGGTCCACGGGAGGTGCTCCGTCTTGCCGATCGGTAGGACCAGGAACAATGTCGCTGAAGAAGACGACATAGGGAACAATAAGGAAGGACCATGACAGATCAAAGATACAAGCATGTGATCAGGTCAAGAATCCAGGGATTTAGAGGATACGAGCAGAGATCAAGGGCGAATACTGATTGAGACATCTATTCGCTAAACCCTCACATATCTTGATTTACAAGACCTGCATGGGCCACCACTTAAACCATGTAACGCCCCAGAACCAGAATATTGAAGAGCGGGGGCGTATATAGCCAGCTACGTATATTGAAGTACAATCCACCTCGCTATATGGTCACGGCTGTCTAAATACATGAGGGTTTAACTACAAGCCATCAGTCTCCTACGGTCATGAACAAGCCTATTGTCTCAATCTCAAGCAATTAATAACAGTTTACAAGATGTCAAAGCACCCAATATATAATAGCAAAGCGTCCAATACATTACATACTTGGATGATCGTGAAGCTAGTCGTACAAAATCTCAAGACTAACAAGAGTTTCAGTCATACATGATCAACCCTAGGATTTATCAATTATGTTATAGCCCGTAGGCAGACAGTAAATAAAGGTGCAATACGAGTTAACACGTGCTCGCCGGCTAAACGCCTCAAAAGAATAATTTTACATTAGAGTGGGAGAGCCAAAAATAAATCCACTCGTTGCCAGGATTACGCCTGATGGTTACCATCTGGCTGGAAGGTAGGTAGATCCTCTGGAGCTGCTCCGATATCTGGTCATACAAAACCAGCTGGGTCAGACCCCAGAAAGAGCAAGTGCCACAAAGGAGGCTTCACTTAGGAACTAAAACAAGCACATCATAAATGGATATTAAAGATAATTATAAAGATACTAATAATAACAGGTGCAACAATAATGAATTGAGTACGAGGAAACCATTCAAGTAGCCAGGTCGCAACCCTTAAACCAAACAAGGACCGGGGTTGCAACCATTCACCTGAATAGAAACCCGTCTCAAATACTGAGTGTAAAGTAAAACATGATGAGCTCGACATAGGGTAAAATAAGACAATAAACGAAGAGAGGATAAAGAACTGCTCCGGGAGCCAGGTTACAACCCTTAAACCAAACAAAGACCGGGGTTGTAACCCTTCGCCTGAACAGAACCTTGCCCCTGATCTTTATTGTTAAGACAAGCATAGGTAATCATGTCATGTCACAATCTTGTAAAACATGACGAGCATGACACGGGGTGCAATAGGACAATAAATGAGGAGAGGACACAGAACTGCTCCGGGAGCCAGGTTACAACCCTTAAACCAAACAAGGACCGGAGTTGTAACCCTTCACTTGAACAGAACTGGTCCACTGATTATTATTGTTAAGGTAAGCATACATAAGCAGGAAGATATATGATAAGATAACCATGGAACTATTCAGATAGCCAAGTTACAACCCCTAAACCAAATAAGGACCGGGGTTGTAACTCTTCATCTGAACGGAACTTGCTTTTTCATCATTTATCGATAAGTAAAGCACAAGGAATCAGGTCATGTTACAATCTTGTACAGGATCAGAAAAAACTAGACTGGGCTAGACTCCATCCAATCAATCACGGCCAAGCAATGAGTACGGCTTGATACTTTAACTAGCTAGGGTTAGCACATGCCTAGTTGCTAGCAAAATACAATACGATTATTCCAACAACCACAAGCCCTGCAGACCATCCAGGTTATCCAGACGCAATTAGGGGATTGAATTCATGTGGGTACATCATCCAAGAAATGCATATACCCTTAAGTAATTCGGTGGTTGCAACATATGACAGTGTGCTGGAAATGTGTCCTACTCGACGGTAGGCTACAAATCCTATGATAGGGCACCCAGATAACGGGATTGCCTGTAGCTGGAAAATCTCTCCATGACTATTAGATTTTCTAGTTATTAGCCTTAGTTAATTTCAGTAGGTACCCCTGACCGTGGTACTCAGGGGTCCCCGTCCTAGACATGATTCAAGACAATACTGATTTATTTGTACAAACACAATCGCCTACGGTGTCCAAACCATTTATTATAGTCACGTCATGCAAGCCGTCGCAATAGCTTTCAATAGTTCCCATCATGCTTGCTTGTCATATCCGGTCAGGTCATGTCATGTTTACTCCATACCATGCCATGTGTCATTATTGATCCGGTCACGTCACTCAATCCGTGCTTGTCAAGTCATAAAAAGTGCAAGGCTTTAGAAAGACAATCGGATGCACAAGGGCTCAAAGCTCTACGCGAGTGAGCCTCTATGCTAGGCCAAGGGCCTCAAGCGTAGAGTGGATCTACGCTAGCGCGAGCAAGGGTGCACGTGGGTTGTGTTTTACGCTAGTCGGGCTTTACGCAAGCGAGATTATACGCGCGTAAGATTTTACGCGCGTAGAATTCTCCGCACGCAAACTCCCGAGCGAAACTCTATGCGAGTGAAACTCTACGCGAGTGAGCCTCTACTCTAGGAAATACTCGGGCAAAACTTTACGCTTGCGAGAGTCTGCTCTAGCCAGGGGTTTTACGCGAGCATGATTTTACGCGAGCGAGAGAGCCCCGAGTGTAAAATTCATAGGAACTCAGCGTAAAATGGAGTACGCTGGCACACAAATGCGTAGAAGTAAAAGGCTGAGATAACACGCTGACACGTAAAACGTGGGCGTAAAGGCTAAACACTACGCTAATACGTTAGAACGTGTGCGTAAAACTCCGTCTTCTCTTCATGGCCAATACAATCATGCGTAAAAGCTCAGGAACTCGAGGAACTCCATCTCTGCTAAGACTTGGTGAAATCCGGCCATCCCAAAACCAAACTTGCGTAAAATCAGAATGCCTACTACAAGGAACTCTTAGTTTTCGAAAACAAGCCATTTTAGTAGATCAAAACCAAGAAGATCAAAATGCTAGAAACATAGATCTACATGGAATGAGCCATGGAATTTGAAAATGCTAAGTACTAAAGTGGCTTAGAATCTTGTGGAGAAGAAAATGGAACAATAAAATTGAATTCCTCCATGAAGCAAGTTGTACTTGCCTAAACCTCCTGTTAGATAGAAGAGAGTAATGGTGAGGAAAAGTAATGAAGAAGAAGAAGTAATAAAGAGAGAGAGAAAGAGTGGTCGGCTATAAAGGAGAAGAGTGGGGGTAGGTGGGGGTTTGGTCCACATGAAGAAAAACCAATCCAAACCGAACCAAGCCAACCAAGCCGAACCAAGCAAGAGAAATACCAAGATAAACCATGCCAGGAAACATGTAATATATGTATACGTATACCAAAATATGTAATACAAACCACGGTCGTTATATGCCACTGGTTCCTATGCGCAGCTGGTATAACCCTCTTCCTACACCTTATGTTTCGTTTCATTGTGAGCACGTTTGATTGGTTGAATTCGACGCCAAAGTTGGTCGTCCGAATTCGTAATTTCCAAGTTGTAAAATTCTATTTTTGAACCCGGGACTCCGGATTCAATTTTTGACACCACCAGTAGACTCTTGGCGTCGTTTTGGCACATTTTCATATATAGTTTGTTAGATTCGGAAGACATGGGCCCTGTGGGTCACATAGTCCGGATCAATAGGACTTTTTGATGTCGGCTCATCGAAATCCAGTTCTGGATATACCATTGAGTTCGTATCGTCATTCTGGACTCTTTGACATATAATTTGCTAGGTTTTATTGGACATTGGTTCTGGCACGCATTTTCGGTGCAAGTCGGATACCAATATCCGGGTCAACGGGTCATTTTGAGATCGGCTCATCGGAATCCAATTCTGGACATACTGTTGAGTTCGTATCGTCATTCTGGACTCGTTGACATATAATTTGCTAAGTTTTAAGGATATTAGCTCCGACACGCTTTTTTGTGCAAATCGGAATTTTAATATCCAAGTCAACGGACCAATTTGAGATCGGGTCAACGGAATCCAATTCTGGATATACCGTTGGATTCGTATCGTCATTCTGGATTCGTGGACATATAATTTGTTAGGTTTAGTGGACTAGTATTCTTGCACATTTTTTGGTGCAAAGCGGGTCCGACACGGACACCGTTTTGACCCAAAATTATCTTTTTGTCTCTATGTCCAAATTGAACTTATGGATAGGCTATCCTAGCTAATTTGACCATTCTGGACACATTGGTGATGTTTATTTCATCATCCGACAATTTTTGTAGATATTTTTTTGTGTATTACCTTTTATTATAATTAATTCTTATTAAGTTCGTATTTCGGAATTAGTACAACGGAACTGAGATCAGTCGATTCCAGTTATCTCACATCGCTGAAATTGATAAGATGATCATGTGGATCACTGTGACAATATTATTAACTTTACCGTTGATTATCTTATCTCGATTTATGTGTCGTAGGTTTCGATGTACGAATAACGAGGTACAACTTGATATTTTAATTCTTAGATTAGAGTTGATCATGTCTGACCAAGATATATGGTATCTTGGTTGGTAATGGTTAAGATTAGTGCTCTTAGACTAGTTTTGACCTCGCTTGACCGTTTTGACCAAGAGTCAACGAAAGTCAACCAAAAGTCAAACTTAGCCTAAAAGTGACTAGAATTGACCCGAAACCAAACCAGAGTTGACCAGTTGATCAAAAGTCAACTGTAAGTCAACCTTTGACCCAGTTTGAGCTAGTTTGACTTGGTTTGACTTCTTTTGACCTAGTTTGACCTAGTGTGATTCAGTGTGACCTAGTCTGACTTAGTTGGACGGAGATTGACCTAGATTACATAGCTTATACTATATAACCTGCCTAACACTGTTGAACCCTAATTAGCTTATATATATCTCATCTTTAGGTTTGTGGCATCACTCTGAGCATCGACACCATTTGACAGCTCAGGACCGTAGGTGAGTACATTCACTGATAGTTTTTATTGTCTTGATATCTGCTATATCCGATTCAGTTGTAGTATCTTACTTGATTTCCAGGCACGATAGTTCACGGACTAGTATATGTTAGATCATGACATGAGATGTTGTTCCTAGATTTTCTTGGTATATTGGTACATTTCCTGTCTTGTTTCCTGTACTTGTATAGACACCGATTCATGAGAGGGAGTAGCTACCCTCTTAGGGAATCCCGTGTCATAACGTGTCATGTCTGGATCCATTATACTATTCGAGGATGGAGAGTTATTAGTGGTTGTGTGATCAAATTCCCTACTTGTTCTTCACACTTGTACTTGTTACTTGTTCATAGCTATACCCTCGCCTCACGATGGGTAAAGCCTGACCCTACTTGTTCATAGCTTTCCATGGTGGTCGGCCTAATCCTGCTCCGTTGTACATTTGTTCATAGCCGGTCAGATGGAAAGCCTGATCATGATTCCCAAGCCGATCACATAACGCTCTAATAATTCAAGGCACATTTTATATTTATTTATTATAGGAGGCTAAGTTCAGTTCAGAAGAAGGGTTGCAATCCCGGTCCTTGTTTGGTTTACGGGTTGTAACTTAGTTTCCGAATAGTTTCCAAGTCATCTTATAAATTATCGTCCTATTCAGTACTCACATCCTGCTATATATTTTCTATTAATTTAGTCTTGTATTTCACATGTTCTACATGCTCTTATGCTATACCTTCATTGGAGGCTAAGTTCTGTTCGGGAGAAGGGTTACAACCTCGGTCCTTGTTTGGTTTAAGGGTTGTAACTCGACTTCCGAATAGTTCCTAAGTCATCCTACATCTTTGTCTTGTATTTCATTATAATTGTCTCTTATAGAATTTGTCAACTCATATGGAACTGTTGTTAGTGTTTGTACTTGTTCATTTTTTTGACAGGATAACCGTTGATGTTTATAGAGTACATGTTAGCTGATTGCTCTACCTTTTACAGGTATGGCCAGGATAGAGTTTGATGAGACATTACCCCTGGAGCCCGTAGATGATATAGCCCCTGTTTAGACTGTTAGATAGGCTTTTCTGGACTGCGATCCAGCTAGTGTTTTCAGACTGTAGTTTTTATATTATATTTGGGTTTCTGTGATGTGTTTATCTCTCTGAGCTTGTGTTGGATCTTGAACTCCTTTCCAGTTTTCCTTTCTATCATATTTTCATTTCGTGCTATCTATCCTAGTTTGTCTTGTGATTGAGTTATGCCATATTATACCTCAGTGCGGAGATGACAAATACCCTTATATTTTGTCTAGTTGTAATATTTATAGACGACCTATACAGCGTTCTACCGCCGATTCTATGGCGTAGGCTGGACGTAACCACGTACTCGTGCCCCTAATCAGGGTGTAGGTCGTGATACCTATTGAAAATATAGCATGCTGTATTGACAGCTTCAGCCCAAAAGTATCTGGGTAGACTAAACTGGTTTAACATTACTCTAGCCATTTCAGATAGAGTCCTGTTCTTATGTTCCACAACTCTATTTTATTATGGAGTCCTAGGGCAAGAGAATTTATGCAAATAACCGTGTGTGTCACAAAATTGCTTGAACTCTATATTCTCAAATTTGCCGCCATGATCACTACGAATGCGAGTAATCATGAACCATTTTTCATTCTGTACTTTCTTGCAAAAGGTGACGAATTCTGATAATGCATCGTCCTTGCGTGCAAGAAAATACCCATGTATATCTAAAAAAATCATCTACAATGACAAATACATATAACTTACCACCTAGACTAGCAATTCTAGTAGGTCCAAATAAGTCCATATGCAACAATTGTAGAGGTCTAGTGGTACTTACAGCGTTCTTGGATTTAAATGCGGATCGGGTAGCTTTGTTCTTTTCACACTCACTACATACCGTATCCTTCTTAAAAGATGTCCGGTAAGCCACATACCAACTTCTTTGTAGATAGTTTTGAGATTGTATCCATGTTTGCATAACCGAGTCTCATATGCCATAGTCGACTCTTAATGCTTTTGGCCATCAAACATCTACCCGCTTTGTTAGCATCTTCTAACAGATAGAAAACATATATGTTGCCTTCCATGATACCTTCAAACATAGTACTACCAGTTGAACTATCAACTATAGTACATTTGTCTTTGACGAAGTTAATGCTATAACCGTGATCAGCTAAATGGCTTATGTTGAGCAGATTATGTTTTAACTCGGTAACTAGACAGACATCTTTAATCAAAGGATAGGGAGCCTTACCAATGTCACCGATACTGAATTACGTACCCTTTTAAATTATTATCGAAGGAGACGTATCCTTCTTTATTCTTCTTCGACAGTGTTACAAATAATGAAGCATCATCAGTCATGTGCCGTGAGCAATCGTTGTCGAGGATCCATTTCCTCCTAGCATATGAAGGGCATTCCACCTACAAAATAATTTGCAGATGAAACTCTTGTTACCCATTTCTTGTAGGGTCCTGACTAGTTAGTTTTTGGTATCCATGCATAAATATTTAAATCTACTAACTTTCTGATTCTACATGCAGAGGATATATGACTAATGAGGCCACAATAATGACATTTTGCATGTTGAGTGTTGAAAGTTGTGTGAGGTGCATGATTGGTAGGTTTTGGTTTTCTAGTATAGAAGAATGCATGCCTATTAGTCTTCTTGGGCATAGGTTTGGTATGGTTTGGTCTGACAGTATTTGATTTGGGCGTGTTTCGATGATTTGGTAATTGACACGTGTTAGAATAGGAAGCAGCAACTTCAGGCCGTTTTTCTAAACTAATTTCCAACTTTTTGGAGGTGTCATATAATCTAGTATAGTCTGATGTAAGTATTTCTATTCTGACTTGTGCACACTGGAGACTCTTTCTCTTCTTAGATAGGTCTTCCTTTAGCTGGATGATGGTTTGGTCTTTTTCTTCGGATAACTTAATATTCTCATGTAATAACAACTTAATAGATGAAAGCTCACCAGACTCAATTAAAGAGTCATTATTTCTAACATCATCTAGTTGGTCGATAAGTCTTTCTATCTCACCTTTGTACTCTTTGAGTACCTTCTTAGAGGTTTCATATTTACTACGTAGTTTTATGTAATCATTTAACAGGTCACTGAAAGCCTCTCCTAGTTGCTCAAAGGTAAAATTATCATAAGGATCAAATAGAGGATTAGTGATTACCTGATCGCAAGCCATCAAGCATAGCAGTGTCATCTGATTATTCATCTTCTGAATCGCTGGCTTTGCTTTCATGCCATATGCTTGTGTTGGCGTACTTCCTTGATATAGATCTCTTTAGGTAGCCTTTATCATATTTGCTGCTTTTTTTGTTGATGATGATGCTGTTGGACAATCTTTCTTCATGTGTCCTTTCTTCTTACATCAGTAGCAAATAGGATCTTCCTTGTTGTTATTGTTGTTGCTATCTTTTATTCTCCTATTAAATCTCATGAACTTCTTGAATTTTCTTACCAAAAGAGCTTGATCTTTATAGTCAGAGTCGCTATCGTCAGAATCATCTTCGACAGTTCTTCTATGTTGAGCCTTGAGAGGGATCGACTTTTCTGACTTCTCCTTTGGTGTAGCATCTTCAAAGTCTTGAATTTCTAACTCGTGAGTGAGTAGCTTACCCATGAGTGTTTCTAGAGACATTGTTGAGAGGTCGTTTCCTTCAATGATTGATGTAGCCTTTGGAATCCAGTTCTTTGTGAGAGCTCGTAGAAGTTTGCGAATCTTTTCATGGTTATTGTATTCCTTGCCTAATGAAGACAAAGGAATTATAATATCCAAGAATCTCGTAAACATCTGAGGGACTGATTCACTTAGCTTCATTTTGAACGCCTCGTACTCCTGAGTAAGTCTGCTGATCTTTGACTCCTTGACTTGTGTTGTTCCTTCGTGGGTTACTTCGAGAAGTTTTCACACTTCATTTGATGTTGTGCAGTAGACACCATGTTGAATTCAGTTCTGTCTAAAGCATAAAATAAAGCGTTAATAGCACGTACGTCAAGACTGGCCTTTTTTTCATCCTCTGTATATTTGTCATGGGATTTTTCAACTAAAACTCCATCAACATTAATACGAGAAGACTTTTTGTAGCCATCAATAACTACAGACCATAAGTCAAAATCAAGAGATTTTAGGAAAAAAACTCATACGTGTTTTCCAATAAGTGTAGTTTGTGTCGTCAAATAGTGGAGGTCTGTTTGTGGCTTGGCCTTCACTTGTGAATTTCACAGTTTCTATGTGTAATACTATAATCTATATAACAATTGAAGAATAACTGAATATAGCTGCAATTTTATCTTGCTTTACCTGTATAACCCACTCTGATACCAATTGTAGGAACGAATTCGTAAAGCAGAATACTCTAGAGGGGGTGAATAGAGTAGGCAGCGGAATATTGCTAATTAAAAACTCGTTAGCAGTTAGATCATAGAAATAATAATAATCACAAAATAAATAACTGTAATGAAAAAGAGTGATCAGAAGACAAACGCAAATACAGAGATTTATACTGGTTTTTCTCTTGTGAGGACTAGTCCAGTCGGAAGAACTCTAGCTTCCAGTTGAATCCACTATTGGAAAATCCCGCAAGTTTTCATACGAAGTCCTTCCAACTTCTACAAACGCGAGCTTTGATACGAATAACTCGACCAACTTCAATTGTGAAGAGTCTATCTTCAATCAAGCCTCTGATTACAATCGCTCTGAAACTTCTAGACCGTACCGCACTGGCAAATCAACTAGAGGATTGTAACTGGCTTGGGATTTGAAAATGGAAGCTTTTTAGAACTCTTTGGAAGAAATGTAAGCTTTAGCAGAGAAGAGATGAAAGTGAATTGGTGTGTTGAAAAGATCGAAATCCTTCTCTATTTATAGTTTTTCCAAAGGCAGAACTCTGACAGAATTCGGACAGAATTCGGACAGAACTCTTTGTAACCAACCGCAACTGAAGGGAGACCAAGTTCAAAATTAAACGTTCATATAACATTCACCATGGCCGAACTCTGGCCGAGTTCTGTCAGGGTTTGGTCAGGTGATTTTGTGAAAATAATTTTTGGCTTTTTGAAAATCCTTCAGAAGCTTTTTGTAAAATAGATGTTTTCAAAAACATAGGTCATTTTAAAAAGATAGGTCAGTTTTGAAAAACGATTTCGGATAGCCTATTTGCCAGTCTTGGTATATAATGTATTTCTAGACTCAATAAAAATGAAAATTACATTGCTTTAAGAAAATACAATTTTGAGTGGCAAACAGATCTTCTTGAACTGAGTCTTGAACTGAGTAGATATCCATCGTATATCGAGACAGAGTTTAATCAATTATTAAAATCAGGTTTGACCATGACCAATGGGCCAACAGAAATCTCTAGGAAATGCCTGTCCGAAAGTCAAATTCTGGAACGGGGACAAAATCATAATTTCGGGTCAACACGATGTCCGCTGTTGGACCCGCTTTGCACCGAAATGTGTGCCAATATCTACGGTCTTTAAAGTCATAAAACTATATATCTATGGATTCGGTTTGAGGAGACGAACCCAACGGTATGTCCAATTTTAGATTTCGATGAGTTGTACACAATTTTGCCCGTTGGATCGGGTCGCGACCCGAGAATTTTGGCGTTCCGATCAACCTTCTCAGAATCGGACCAAACTCGGCATACAGGACCAAAAAATCGATGCGCTTCTGCTGGCGTAAGTTTCGTGTCGATCTGACGAACATGCACGAAGATATGGTCAAGTTTGCAAAACGTCGATACGGGGGTATCTTGACGGATACGCATTGATTTCGTCGCGCACACACAACGAAATCGAGTCCCGTCAGTTCCCACACGTCTGCAACATCCATACGCGCCTTTCGATGCGTATAGTGCACGACCACGTCGCCCAGTTTGTCGGGGCGCACGCCATATCGGGAAGAATCTCTAAAATTTTATAATTTTAAACATGGTTTTTCATGATCTTTAAACTCAAATAACTTTCTGTGAAATCAATAAAAAATAATTTCTTCAGAAGGGTTTTTGAT
The DNA here is from genome assembly GCA_029216955.1 of Iris pallida. Classification (NCBI taxonomy): domain Eukaryota; kingdom Viridiplantae; phylum Streptophyta; class Magnoliopsida; order Asparagales; family Iridaceae; genus Iris; species Iris pallida. The sequence goes on from JANAVB010037620.1 coordinate 12,858,362, forward strand.
CCTCTACAAGTTGTCTACAGCCGTGTTTAATTTATTTTTGAAAAAGCCCAATGGCTAGTACGAAGTCTGCCTTCCAAACAGGGGGTTGGGACTAAATCTTAACTATGTCTTGAGCAAGTTTTTGCTCGACTTTGAGTTTAGTCATTGAACAACCTAGGAAGTTATAGCAAATTCCTTTTGAAGGAGTTTGCAAAGGGATATAAGGGCATTCTAAAATACTTTGTAAAAGTAAAATCGATTGAGTATATTGAAATTAAATTATACACGAAGTGGGTACCTTGCGGTTGAAGACTGCAGCGGAGATGGTCGTGTTCGCGTGCAGAATACGGGGCTCTGGCGATCGTTGGCGAGGTCGTCGACGTGCAGGCTGCGGGGCAGGTGCGCGAGCAGCCTAGGGTTGCTCTGGGTCGAAGGTTGCTAGATTTTTGATGAAGATTTGAAGATTCCTAGGTTCGATCGCGGGTTACTATATAGGTTTAAATCATATTTCTCTTTGGATTTGCTTTCCGCAGCACATAGGTATTACTCATGGGTTAGGTTGATTAGATTGGGGAGAATCCAGTCGGGATTAATCTCAAAAAATATTATTATTATTATTATTCTTAATGATTTGGCCGAAGAATTGTGAGTTTCCATTTCCTGGATTTCACAAATTCCGCGGGCTTACAGAAGAGAAGGGGTCAGGATTAGTCGAGTACTGTAGCTTCGGCTACTGTACCGGCTATATATATTTACTTTTTTTATACACTAACTACATATATATATATATATATATATATATATATATATATATATATATATATATATATATATATATATACTCATAATCTTGGGTTTTATGGAAAAACAGGAACAAATACAGATTCGAGGGCCGTCAGTTCCCACCTCCTCAACTGTTCAGAGAGGTGGTTCGGCAAATCATCAAAAGAAAGAGGTGCTGCTCTCACACCTCGAGCCAGTTTTGGGCCGCCCTTGGCTGCTGATGGGAGCAGGGTTGATGTTCCCTCGGGATATCGCTCTGACCGCCTAACCTTCTGATGCTCGGTCCGGTTACCGTTTTGTGGGCAACACTTTGTGTTTCTCCCTTTCTTTCTTTCTTTCCTTTGTTTTGGGTCGGTCTTCGCGCGTGGCGCGCTTACTTGTATAGGCTTCGGCTTTTTGCGCCTATCATTCAATAAAGATTCTCTTTCTCCAAAATATATATATATATATATATATATATATATATATATATATATATATATATATATATATATATATATATACTCATAATCATTCTACAACAAGTAAAGTAGCTTATAGAAAATTCTAAAAATTATAAAAATATCTAAAATTTCTAAATTAGAAAACTGTTTATGTATACAAGTTATAGTTTGTGGAAATAAAAGTGTGTTTTAGTATTATCTGTATTTCTATCCTAGAATATTATAGGCGACAATCGCTAATACGGGTATAGATGTATCCGTATGGTGCGTAGCCTAGAGATATATCAATGCACCTGGTTTCCGTTATTTGGAGACGGGACGTGACAGTTAATTATGGAGGCATAGACAGTACTACGTCGACACCACGACATAGGCTAGAGGCTAGACTTAGACACGTACTCGTACCCAATTATTTGTAAGTGAGTCATGACAATCACCATCAAAAGAGAGGAAGGGAGGTGGTTGTGATCATTTAGAAAACAAAATGAGATGGCTTATACTTGACTATTAGGGTTATTTATGGGCCTGGGTTACTTGTGGGCATGATGGTCGAGCTAATTTAAATAAAATAGAAAACTTAAAGCGTACAATTTCTCGTACCATGCGCCTACCTACGCTCAGTCGTGTTCCATGAGTGGTGCTGAGGCGCTGCAATATACTACGGAATGCCTCGTTTCAATGATGTGCATCTTGACGCGCTATTAATTACATTGCTTCTACCTTCTTTTTTCTTCAATGTATCTTCTTAATACGTTCTCATTTTTTGGGATATTTGAACCCTTAAAATCTCTCGAAACATATCTACATTAACTCTTTGGAAGAACGACCACCATTTTCCATCCTCTCGTTGTGTTCTTTGAGGCGGAATTATCTCTAAACTCTTTATAGCCTTTCTCTACAATCTTCCACATATGTTCTGTGAGATCAACAATTCTTTCATCTACAATCTCCAAGTTAAAAATTTTCAGGCTCTGGCAAGTCAAACCATATATCTTCCATCTTTCATGAAATTTGATGTGGAACTTGAACAACGAAAGTAGCTTGGCAATGATTGCTTAGTAAAAAAAACTATTAAATTTGATATTAGACTTATTATTTTATGGGCTTTAGTCCCACATTGCTTAGAATAATAGGAGAGGGGCTAGCCTCTCCTATAGATATGTAATCTCTCATCAATAATAAATCATCATATTATTCCAACTTTACATGGTATCAAAACCAAAATCCTAGCCGTCATCCACCACTCTCTCTCCCTCGACAAAACTCTAACCCTAATCTACTACTATTTCTTTTCCCCTCTTTTCTAGCCGCCATCTCCCCATCCTCTACTACTGCTGTCGTGCACCCTACTGCTAATGCCGCACCCCACCTCCCTACCTTCCTCACCCCCCCGCCGCACCCTATTTCTACTGCTACCGCCCTTCTTCCCCACCTCCACCCCGTCGCACCCAACTTCTGCTGTTGCTGCTACTACTGCTACCGCCCTTCCTCCCCACCTCCATCCTGCCGCACCCTGCTGCTGCTGCTGTCGCACGCCCTCACCCACGCCACGTTTGCCCCCGTCGTCCGTACCCTCCTCTTCCATCTCCCCTCCTTTCCATGGATCAAAACCCTAACCCTTCCCCCTTCCACCTGCCGCCCAACCACTCCAAACCCTAACCTAGTTCCAAAAAAATCAAAAAATAAAAATAAAAATAAAAATTTGTTGGGATTCTCATAGGGTAAACATATGATTATTTGCTGGAATCTTTGACTCTCAATGACCAATTCAAAAATTTAACAAAGAGCAAACATATGGTTTATTTTGCATGATTCTTTGTTTCTTTTCTTGATCTTCACACCAGGATCTAACAGAGGTTAACCTGGGTTATCTCTCTGTCTTGGCTTGTGATCCAATATCTCTACTTCCTATGCGCGCGTGCCGATTCTGGCTTCTTTTTTGTGCATTGGCAGAGTTGATGTGATTATCTAGTTGGAAAGATTAAATCGATAAGTCGATTCAGGAATCCTGAAACATGACAGACACTACGACGAATAGCAGTACCACCGACACTAGTGTTAGCAACACACTAGAGGGACAAACATGCACTAGCATGATGATTTCCTCTATTCGACTTGTCGATCGACGGTTAGAAGGACCAAAGGGCTACTCGACATGGAGAAAGAAGGTCGAGAAGGCGCTTTGTGGAATGTGATTGTCTAAATATTTGAATGACAATCTTCGAGCAGAAGATGTTCCCATATTTGAGCAATGGGAGACAGATGATAGTCGAATGTTTACACAGTTGTTGAATTCAATGGAACCATCGGTGGAAGACATGGTTCAAAATATAGACTCCATGAAGGAGTTATGAGAAGTACTGACAGCGACGTTTGATGAAAAATATAATTTATCTCATATATATGACTAGATTGTTGGTGTCCACAGAGCAAATCAAGAAGACAAATCTCATAAAGACCATTTCTGGGGTTTTTAAGGCTATGTCTGATGAGATCAGCCGCGTATTACCACTTACGTCGGATATTAATGGAGCAAGGGCTTAACGTAAGCAGTTTTATGTCATGGCTTATCTTATCTGTCTCTGCCCTGATGCGGATTTTGTTCGCTCTCAGATTATTGTTGGATTTGAAGTTTCGTCCATGTTGGAAGCGTACGATCGTGTCCTTCAGGTAACAAAAGTCGTTAAGACTACTCCGGGTGATACTCATGCCATACAAGATTCTGTGGTGGTCATGGTAGCCGACGTAATGGCCAAAATGCTGGTCGAGATGGAGGACGTGGCAATGGTGGTCATGATGGAGGAAGACCGTGCCCATGTTTTAATTGTGGTCATCTTGGCCATTTCTATTGGCAATGCACTAAATCATCTGCTGCTAATATCACAACTGATGCTCCTGATGATGGTGTCCGATCTGTTCAGATGACTTCGGACTCATATACAAAGTTTCTTGATTTCCAGGCTCAACATCATGGTGAAGCTTCCATGTCTGGATCGCGGCCGGATACTTAGCAACGTGCATAATAAAGCCCAAGCAGTAGATAATATTGACTATGATGCGTCCTCTTACGTGACTAATGTAACACCCGTAGTTCGTATTACGTATTTTGGTATACGTGTACGAAATCCCGACCCGTAATTAGACTTGTCTTGCTTAGCTTGATCATGGTTTAATCTTGTCTTAGTTTATTTTGAGTTCATCCTGGTTCGACTTGTCTTGACTGGCTAGTCTTGGGTCTTGCATTGGCATGGTTAGTTAGCATTTTCTGGTTCATGTGGTTTATCCTGGCCTTGGCATGCATTGGGTTCGGTTGGGTTTGGCTTGGTTGGGCTCGGTTTGGCTTGATATGTAAATCCCTACCTACCACCATCCCTCATTTATTAACCCAACTACCATTCTCTCTCTTCATTCATTACTCATTTACTCCTCTTCTCTTCTTCTTCCTCATCTCCTTCTCCACCCACACCCCCGTAGGCAAGTGCAACTTGCTATCACAAGAGAACACCATACTTTTATGGATCATTTAGCTTCCTTGCCTAATTTTAAACTACCTTAGAACTTGGCTTTTCTCATTTTGATGCATGGATTTTTGTAGATCTAGGTTTTAGCATTCTTTCATTTTTATGGTTTTGATCTACCAAATTGGCTTGTTTTTGAAAACTAAGAGTTCTATGTAGAAGGCATTCTGATGTTACGCAAGTTTGGTTTTGGAATGGTTGGATTTCATTGAGTCTTGACCGAGATGGGCTTTTCTTGAGCACTTGAGCTTTTACGCCTGCTTGTACCGGCCTTGGGGAGGAGATGAAGTTCTACGCACATGTTCTTACGTGCTAGCGTAGCTTTTAGTTTTACGCTCACGTTTTACGTGCCAGCGTGTCATTTACCCCCCCCCCCCCCTTTTTTTTACGCACACGTTTTACGTGCCCGCGTAGTATTTACCCTTTACGCACACGCATTTGCGTGCCAGCGTAATCGCTTCTACGCCAAGTTCATTCGAACTCTACGCAGGGGCTACTCCGCTTGGGTGGAGTGCCTACCCGCGTAGAGCGTTTTCCCGCGTAAAGCGTTTACTCGCGTAAAGCGTTTGCCCACGTAGAGCGCTTCCTCGCGTAGAATCTTGCTTGCATGCACTCTTGCTCGCGTAGAGCTTCTTATCCTTAGGTCTTGCCCGCGTAAAACTATTTTACGCTCGGGGTCTATTTGGCCAAGCGTACTCTTGCTCGCATAGAGACTTTGAGTCCCTATGGCGTACACCGTTGCCCTTTTATATTCTTACGCCTTTTGTCATGAACTTGATAATCACGAATTGATTGACATGATTGGACTGATAATTGTACATGACACGATATAACAAGTGAATTGACATGACAAGACATGACAAGCAAGCATGATGGGAACTATTGAATGCTGTTACGACGGCTAGCATGACATGACAAGAATGAATGGCCTGGACCCAATGGACGATTGTGTTTGTGCATATGAACCAATACTGTCTCGCATCATGTCTAGGGCAGGGACCCCTGAGTACCACGGTCAGGGGTACCTACTGAAATTGACTAAGGCTAATAACTAGAATAACCCAGTAGTCATGAAGAGATTTTCCAGCTACAGGCAATCCCGTTATCTGGACGCGCAAGTAGACTTATAGCCTGCCGACGAGTAGGGCACATTTTCAGCACACTGTCATGTGTTGTACCCTTCATGAACGAATATTCGACCTGGATAACCTGGATGGTCTGCAGGGCTTGTGGCTGTTGGAATATCTCATTGCATCTTGCTAGTAACTAGGCATGTGATAACCCTAGTTAGTTAAAGTATTAAGCCGTACTTATTTCTTGGCCGTGATTGATTGGATAGAGTCTAACCCAGTCTAGTCTTGCCCTGATCCTGTACAAGATTGTAACTTGACCTGATTGCTTGTGCTTTACTTTATCGATAAATGGTAGGAAACCAAGTTCCGTTCAGACGAAGGGTTACAACCTCGGTCCTTGTTTGGTTAAGGGTTGTAACTTGGTTATCTAAACAGTCCCATGGTTATCTTATCGTATATCCTCATGATTTTCCACATTTCCAGTCTTTTATTATAGAGTTATGTTTTGTGCTAATTGCTGATTTTAGTTCTTAAGTGAAGCCTCCTTTGTGACACTTGCTCTTTCTGGGATCTGATCCAGCTGGTTTTGCGTGGCCAGATACCAGAGTAGCTCCAGTGGATCTCCCTACCTTCCAGCCAGATGGTGACCACCAGGCGTAACCAAGGCAACGAGTGGGTTTCCCTTTTGTTCTCCCACTTTATTGTAAAAATATTCTTTTGAGACATTTAGCCGACGGACACGTGTTAGCTCGTATTGCACTTTACTTATTGTCTGCCTACGGGCTGTAACATGATTGACGAATCCTAGGGTTGATCATGTATGACTGAAACTCTTGCTAGTCTTCATATTTTGTACGACTAGCTTTATGATCATCCAAATATGTAATGTATGGGATACCTTACTATTGTATATTTGATGCTCTAACATCTTGTAACTGTTATTCCTTGCATGAGATTGAAACAATAGGCTTGTTTATGACCATAAGAGACTGATGGCTTGTAGTTAAACCCTCATGTATCTAGACAGCCGTGACCGTATAGCGAGGTGCATTCCATTTCAATATACGTAGCTGGTTATGTATGCCCCCGCTCTCCAGTATTCTGGTTTCGGGGCGTTACAACTAATAATACAGGTATGATACATGATGGTATTACTGTTGCCAATGGAGGTTCCCTGACAGTCCAAAAATGTGGAAGTGCCAGTCTTTCTTCTGGACTGTCACTCAATTCTGTGTTGCTTACACCTGGGAACCCGTTCAATTTAATTTTTATTAGTTAACTTACTCATGAACTGCATTGCTCGGTAATATTTTTCTCTGATGGTTGTATTTTCAGGACCTGAAAACTGGAAAGACTATCGGTAAGGGACATGTGGCTGGAGGATTGTACTTGTTTGACACACCTTCTTCGGTGGTCTGTGCCGGTGTGAAACTCGATCCTTACGAGTTACATTGTCAGTTAGGCCATCCATCAACCCAAGTTCTCCAGAAAATGCACCTTTCTTTATATTTCCCTACTTTCTTTCATTGTGAGCCGTGTTGTTTAGCTAAGCATCACCAGATTCCCTATCCGGTAAGTCAAAATAAAATTGCTTTCGCTCCTTTCGAGTTGGTGCATTCTGATATATGGGGACCTTGTCCGGTTGAATCATTAATGGGTTTCAAGTACTTTGTTACTTTTGTTGATGATTACTCACGTGTCACTTTTGTTTATCTGATGAAAAATTGTTCTGAATTGTTTAACATTTGGTGCAATTTTCATGCTGAAATAAAAATACAATTTGGTGTTCCAATAAAAAAAATTTGGAGTGACAATGGCCGTGAGTATTTATCTCGTGATCTCGATAGTCATTTGGCTCGTAACGGCATCATCCACCAAACTTCTTGTGCATACACACCACAACAAAGTGGTGTAGCCGAGCGCAGGAATCGTCATCTCTTGGAAATAATGCGTGCTCTTATGTTTCAAGCACGTACTCTCAAAAAATTTTGGTCGGATGCGGTCCTTACTGCTTGTTACCATATTAACTGCATGCCATCATCAGTTTTCAATGGTAGTACTCCTTTTTCTAGGCTATTTTTTGGACGAAAGCCATTTTCTCTACCTCTCAGAATCTTTTGTTGCTTATGCTATGTTCGGGATACCCGACCGACTCATTCAAAATTAGATCCTAAGACAATACAATGTATTTTCCTTGGATATCCTAAAAATCAGAAAGGGTATCGATATTTTTCTCCTGTCTGGAAAAAATATTTTTTCACTCGAGATGTTACCTTTGTTGAATCTGAATTTTCTCCACTTCCACAATCTACAAGTGTGGTTCCCCAAGTTTATCCAGAAGAGGATCTTTTGCTGTTTCCTGATCAACAACAGCAGCCCCCCTTAAGGGTGCCCTCCCTTACCGAGGTAGTCAAACGGTCTGATGGTCCACATACGCTGATTCAGTCAGCTCCGACGTCACCGGCATGAACATCGCCACTGGTACCTACAGAGGCCTGCTCCTCTGGCTCTATTGATTCGCCACCGCCTGTTCCACCAGCAGCTCCGACTATTCCACCAGCAGACCCCCTTCTCCGCCAATAGTTCATCCTCGTCGTGCATGTCATGATCATCCCTTGTATGTTGAAAGCTACAAAGGGTTACAAGTCACACTCAGGCTCTGGTGGCTACTGTTGATGGGATTCAGATCCCCAAAAATGCTGAGGAGGGTCTCAAACATGCTGGTTGGTGTGCTGCTATGAACGAGAAGATGAAAGCACTCTAGGAGAATCATACTTGTGACTTAGTCGACTTACCTACTAGTAAAAAGGAGTAGGTTGCAAACGGGTGTTCACGATTAAGGTGAAACCAGATGGCACTCTTGATCGAGTAAAAGGTCGTCAAGTGGCCAAAAGATATTCTCAGACATATGATGAGGATTACTTCGAGTCCTTCTCTCTTGTTGCCAAAATGACATATGTTCGTGTCTTAATGGCCTTGGTTGTTCGTTATGACTGGCTGGTGTGTTAGCTGAATATCAAGAATGTTTTTTTCCACGGGGACCTTGATGAAGAAGTATATGTATTGCAACCTCCCGAGTTCGTTGCAAGGGAGGATAAAGTGTGTCATTTATGAAAGGCCTTTTATGGTCTAAAACAATCACCTCGTTCATGGTTTGGTCGGTTTACACATGTTGTTACTCAGTTTGGCATGTGTCAATCAAAGAAGGACCATTCAATCGTCTATCGACACACATCTGCTGGAAGGATACTGCTTGGTGTCTACGTTGATGATATTGTAATCACGGGAGACGACATTCATGGTATTGCAGGCCTCAAGAAGTTTCTGAGAGAATAATTTCAAACCAAGGATATGATATCCTTGAACTATTTCTTGGACATTGAGGTCACACGGAGTAAACGAAACTTTGTAATATCCCAGAGAAAGTATGTGCTGGACATACTAAGTGATGCAGGCATGATGCAAGCTAAGGGAGCAACCTCACCTATGGATCCAGGGGCAAAGTTACTTCCATACGAAGGGGTCCTGATGACCAATCCAGATCAGTACCGTCGAGTAGTTGAAAAACTCAACTACCTGACGATCATGACTCGTCCGGACATTTTTTTGCAGTGAGTGTTGCAAGTAGATTTATGGCTTCTCCAAGAGTTCCACACTGGCAAGCAGTTCTCAGAATCTTGTGTTATCTAGTCAAGAATCCAGAAAAAGAAATTCGAATGGAAAATAATGGACACACTCGTATTGAGTGTTTTATTGATGCTGACTAGGGAGCAAGTCTGACAGATAGACGATCTACATCTAGCTACTCAGTATTTATTGGCGAAAATCTAGTGTTATGGAAGAGTAAGAAACAAAGTGTGATAGCACGCTCAAGCTCAGAAGCAGAATATCGAGCTATTGCTCATGGTACATCAGAGGTATTATATATGAAGCATCTTTTATAAGAACTGGAAGAAGACACAGTATCTCAAGCGGCAGATTATGGTGTGATAACCAATCTGCTATTCATATTGCCACCAACCCAATATTTCATGAACGGACGAAGCATATTGAAATTGATATCCACTTTGTTTGTGATGAGTATACAAAGGGAGTGATAAAGTTTCAACATGTGAGGACCGGCGACCAGATAACTGATATCTTCATAAAGCCTCTTTTAGGTCCTCGGGTTCAATTTCTATGTAACAAGCTAAGCATGATTGACATCTATGCTCCAGCTTGAGGGTATTAAGTGTGATATTAGAGTTATTAGTTATTGAGCTTTAGTCCCACATTACTTAAAATAATAGGAGAGAGGCTAGCCTCTCCTATATATATATAATCTCTCATCAATAATAAATCATCCTATTATTCTAACTCTAAAAAAACCATCGTTATGACTCTAACGATAAGCAACGTAGACTTATATTAAGACACGAAGATAATTAATTTAGTCCTCTGCCTAACACAAGAAAATTAAATAGGATTCTATAGTATGGCCTTTCCTTGTTATGACTGGATTAATATTTCCAACATGGCCAATATTTTGAAAATTTAAAGATGTTAACGACGCATTTTGAAAGCAACCAAAGGCTACTTATAAGATGACTCATAGATAATATATATACTTGACTATTAACAGTACTAAAATGTATTTTCTTAGAAAAGATTGAGGGATGGTATATGACTATACAGGTTGACATCTTGTGGCAAATGAATTCTTACATTGATAAATGTACTTATGAGACCACATTTATCAATATACTACAATGTGTCCTTAGGGCAGTTGTTAACAAAACCCTTGTATATAAGCAAGAACCATAAAAAATACGAAAATGATATTTTGCCCGCGGTTTGTAACTGCGGACGTAACCGCCGGCCGATGTGTCGGCCGGCCATTGCTCCCCCCCCCCCCCCCCCCCGCCCCCCCCGGGGCTATTTCGGGTTCCACCCGGATCAGGGGACCAATAGTCGGCCGACACGTGAGCCGGCGGTCACGCCCGCGGCTAGCAGCTCTGTAAAAAAATGTGATCATAAAGGTCAATGCGTACTGTGTATCAAGTGCCATTGCTTAACAATTCAATTGAAACTCATTAATTGATGCACACATAATTTCCAAAATATTACAAAGGTGCAAACCCCCCGGTTTACAAGTTCAACAATTTCAAATTTTGGGAGATGGCCATGCAGCAATGAATGAGAAAAACAAAACAAACAAAATAAGCTGCCTAAACAATAAACTTGCACAAAGGGATATACAAGTATTATAAACAATACCCTCACATTAGCTACTAGTACAGGTAGATGCTAAGTTACCTGGTAAAATTTCCAGTAAGTACACATTACTACGACATAGAAGTTTAGAGCCCCCCATCACTGAATGAACACAAAATATAATCAGATACACGCCTCAGTTTACAGCTGAATCATTCCTTTGCCCTTCGACACCTAAATCCAATTGAATTTAGTCAGAGTTCAAACAGGAACCAAGTGGAGTACTCTGGTTACCCATCTGAAAGATGAATAGCACAAGAATCTGCCATCCAAAGTCACTAAAACCTGTATATTCTTGTTGTTTTATCCAGAGAAACTGGAACTTTACTAGAACTGCTGCCAACTTCAAAAGGTATTGATGAGTGAATCACTCTCGCATTATCTTGGTCTGTACATTGACTGGGCTTTAGAATATGCTTTGCTCCTGCACTCAATTTGACAGGCCCTGATTTCAACTTGCCATCGAGTTCCAAAGAACTGAACTTCAAGGAACTTCCAAGTGAGCTTTTATTCTTGCTGATTATTGGATGGTTTACATCCATTCTTTTATACCGAGAACCAAGCTGCTTGGGACTTTCTGCTCTGTAAGGAATGTATTGATGTAGTTCTCTTCTTCTTGGTTCTATTGGAATGTAAGTGTTCCAATGTGTTGTTTGATTAGGCTTCTTCATTGGTCTCATCAATCCGTAACTTCTATCTGCATACCTTTTTCTTGATTTATCAGATTTCTCTGGATCCTCAACATATTTAAAATTGGAACTTGCATCTTTTTTGCACATAATATTGCTCGTGTACGAATCGTTAGCTGTAGGATAGGAATTGCTTGTTGGATAGGTGGGTACAAGTGAAGGTTGAGCTAAAGATGCTGGACTAGATGAGGCAACTGCATTTGTGTGATACACAGGAAAAGAAAATGTTGTCGTCGGATATGAAGAAGGGAAGGTAAGGAGGTTAGTCGTAGTAGTTGGACAAGGTTGGTGTCTAGCAAATTGATCTGAATAAGGACAAGAATTATTTTGATTTTTCCTCTGCTCTTTTGGATTTAAGATCCACTGAGGAATGTGGGAAGATGATGGAGCAGACGATGGTCCGACAAAATTTCCATGACCCTGATTTGCAAACGAGGGACGCAAAATTGATGAGGATGCGCTGTAAGGAAGGTTCCGGCTGTGCTTGCAATGCGTAGAGCTTAGCAGCATATGCCGATAAACATCACGAGCATGTGATGTAACTCCAGGAGTTTGATGACCCATTTCAACTGGCTCAGTTGCTGAATTGCTGTTAAACATGGATTTGGATGACGCACTAAGCAATGCTTCACGATGATTGTAAATTTCATTCATCGACATCCATTTGTCTCGGCAGTAAGGCATATGATAATCAAAAGGCATTTTCTCAGATCCAGATTGAATTTCTGAAAATTGAAGGGTACCTGGAGCTGCAAATTGCTGAAAATGATTTCCATGTGATGTCCGAGGTGATGAATGCGCAACCCATTCCTGCTGGGGCCATCTACTGCATTGGGGCTTGTCAGATACTCTTACGAAGGAACATTGTTGAGTTATAATTTCTTTCTCTCTCCACATACTTCCATCACGGTAACCTTGGCATTCATTACTTATTTTACCAACAGTAACATCCTTTCCCATCAAACGCATTGTTGGTGGGCTAGCAGGCTGATTCCTATCCAGATTTCCCTCTTTATGAAACTTCTCGCTGTCTCTCGAGTTATGAGTTTGATAGTGATCCAAGCACCCATAATCAGAAACATTTATCTGGTCAGGGTTGCGATGGATAGATTGGTTCTGATCCTTCAGTGATTCATGCCTCTCGATTTGCCTTTTGTCAAAATTTTGCATCCCTGTAATACCTAATCCAGATACCAGTTGTCTGCTAGCAGCACAGTGCTGATCGGGGAACCATTTCGATCTATCTTTTTCACATAGTGGTACACCAGAAAATTTTGCCTTCATGTTCCCGATATCCTTGTTACTTTTAGCCTCAGAAAATCTAGGGATTTGAAAGTCTTGGAAAGGACCCACTGCTGTATTTTGCTTCTTCAATAGGTCCCTAAAGCCATGCTCACTGCTTGAATACAACTTCATGAGTTCTCCCTGTGAATTGAGAGGCAAACCAATAAAATCCTCGTTGATGCACTTGTCTCTGTGGTTGAGTGTAGAATCTGATGAGCGCCTTGGTTCCCTAAATGTATTCGATGCAACAGAGGAGCATATACTACTCATAATATCATTTGATGAGAAATTACCCTTCCGTTTGAGATCTGGAATGCAGCTGATATAATCCACCAGTGGCCCTACACATAGATGTGATCTTTTCCCATTTTCATGCAGACTTGTAACCAAACAAGATGTTTGGGGCTGTGAAATTAAATTGCGAGTGATATTGAGAGAACAGGTTGGATCAGGCCTTGAAACACAGCTTTCAGTGGAATAAGGAAAGCTTCCAATAACATGTGTACCCAGACTGCTTCCATTTCCATTAATTCCACCAGCATCTACACCCTCTCTGCAGATCGGACTCAGAATCTGTGTATTGCCTGAATATGAACAATCCAAATCACTAGAAATTTGCAGGGTGCTGTTTAGATCAACAGTTTTACCCAAAGGAGTTTCCTCTGAGGCAGAACAATTCCTTTTTGTGAGACTGATAGAGGTGGCCTCATGATTACACGAATCAGAGGACCTGGCAGTCTTTTCTATAACATCAACAGCAACATCCTTTTCACTTTCACTAACCAAATGAGCACCTGTATCGTGTGAGGCTGTGTCATCTTTTTTTGAATCATTTGTAGCTGAAGATGCAGTCAATACATTTGAAAATATTTTGCAAAGAGTTTGCAGCGGAGGCAGCTCCAAGCGAGAACCTACCTGGTTGTGACCAAGTATATCATCTTTTCCAGAAAAAGTAACATGCTTTACTAATGTGCGACAAGACTCTAATAGATTTTCACCCTGTGTATCATCAATTACACTTCTCTTCCGCACAGAAGTAGCCCTATTTTGATTCTTGAGAATGCCATGAGTAGGAAGGATCTTCCCCACCACCTGCTTGTTAGAAATCAACTTCAAAGTCTGGATACCTTTGCTGTTACTTTTACTTGGTAAACCCTTAACTGACGGCAACTTTTTCATTCGTTTACCAGAGAGATCCCTGAAAGTCTTTCCAAATCGCTTTTTACGAATTAGCTCTCGAAGAAGAAGAGATCCATCAGCAGAATATGACATTTTTCGTTTATGAATTTTCCCCTGAGACAAAAGGGCAGCATAACATATTACAGTTAGAACTTGTTTACTCTGCAAGTCGATTAGAAGTAGAAGGGCATTACTACTAGCTGCCTCTTCTACAAAATAAATTGGAGCTTCCTAACAGTTACTCAAAAAATATACCCTACAAATTGATACAAAGTATTGAATCATGGATTATCGGACCATATACCATATCGTAGTGTATCTAACAAATATGTTTACTGACCTAAGAAATTTGATTGGTAACTAATATAATACTGCATACATGAATAAATTGATAGCAATGACCAACAATAAGAACATCATCAAGCATTAAGCAACAAGTTCATCACAAAGTCAATTATTAAAAACACAAAGGGTAACATTAATATTACATAATCATTTATGAATATAGAACATCATCAAGCATTAAGAGACAAGTTCATCACAAAGTCAATTATTAAAAACACAAAGGGTAACATTAATATTACATAATCATTAATGAATATAGCATCATTGGAGCAACTATCAAGAAGAACTTAACTATTGACAATCATTGATTTGGCAGTCACTGAAATATTTCGTTCTATGGTTTAGTTTCTAAACTATGTAATGTTAAAAACATAGAAACAAAGGTGGCACACGACCCAAACAAAGCATAGAGAACACTCAAGAAATCCAAAAAGATCAATATTGCAAAATAAAATATTCTTTGTTAGGGAAAATGGCTGTATGAGTGGCTGACTCCAGATAATGGCTGAGTCCTCCCGATGAGCTAGATGTCATTGACCGAGATGTTGGATATCGTTAATGAAAATACTAGAATGGAAGAAATGGCATCATTAGAAGTCAATACAAAGCGTCAAAGACAGACGCTAATCCAACTCGCTCACAACAGGAGGTTGTTTGAACAGAAGAAGCTGAAAAGGGCTTAAAAGGGTTAAATAGGTCAGCTTAAGGGCTATATAGGTATCTATATATAGTTTTAGAGTTGTAGTGTACGGTAATAAAAACATTCTTTCAAACCTCATAAATTCGGGTTTAACCCCTTTTGACTCAAGTTAGCCCGATAATTCTTGTATCATTTGATATAGCATACCAGTTTACATGTATCCTATTGTATGATACAGAAATTATACTGTAAGATTTTTTATTTAATTAACTGAGAGAGAAATATACTGTAAGAATTGTTTCCTTTGTATCATTCAACAAATCATATTACAACTATGGCTTATAGATTGCACTGTATGTCTGTA
The DNA here is from genome assembly GCA_029216955.1 of Iris pallida. NCBI lineage: Eukaryota > Viridiplantae > Streptophyta > Magnoliopsida > Asparagales > Iridaceae > Iris > Iris pallida. The sequence goes on from JANAVB010037620.1 coordinate 12,873,912, forward strand.
CCGTATCAGGTTGTACATATCGTGTACCGTAAGATACTGACAACAGAGGCAAGCGAAGGTTCATGGTGGCATTGTCTTTGATTTCAAACTTGAAGGGGGGGGGGGGGGGGGGGGGGGTTATATATCCCCAAAGGATTGAGGGGGGAAAAATAAGCAGGGTTAAGTGAGTGAGAGGGAGTAGAGTCAATACATATAACCTTCTTTGGATTGAAGAGAGAGTTAAGTTGGTTGTGTTTAATAACTCTTGCTTGGATTAGAGGTTTTGAGTGAGATTATGATTAATAAAAATATAATAGTTACCAAAATACCCTTATTATACATGTCATAAACTTAAATTTGGTTGGAATTTTAATTAAAACCTGTCAAAATATCTTCACAGATGAGGGAGCTACGGAACAACATGTTGAAAGCAAAAAAAAAAATATATGGAGAAAAAAAAATCATAATGTGTTATAGGACAAATAAGGGTATTTATGACTTTTTAAACATAACCCCTCAATCCCCCTCGTTAACCTTCCGATTTGGGGGGTTAAAAAAATAACAAAAGATGTTAAACAAACCCTCGCTTAACCCTCTATAACTTCCCCCCTAAATTCCCATCCTGAAACCAAGCATGGTTTTTATCCCCCCTCACTTAACTTTCCCTCACTTAACTGTCTTAACCCTCAATCCAAGTAGACCCTTAGGGTGAGGGGAGTTAAAGTGAAATTCAAAATCAAAGAGATGTGAACATGAAGGGATGGTTGAGAATACCTCTTGGGAAACGGAAAAGTCCATATCAAATCTTAACATTTGTATAAACCATTCGACCTCTCATTTACATGACATTCCAACATTGACACCAACAATGGTAAAGGTTAAGATAGGTTAGAAAGCTATTGCTTTTGCTAATAGACTCTTCCCTTATTTTCATTCCTGGCTTGTAAAAGTTATTGAGTATGCCAGTGAAGTAGTCAAGTAAGTTAGTCTAAAGAGGTCAGTTGAAGCATATGGTTTGTGGTTGCACAGCTTGGAAACAGACCCCATACTGTCCTCTTATAGCCCTGTACCAAACCCCTCTGAAGATAATTCTTTGTTGGACAATTTTTCTCTTTTTGTTTCAAATTATATCTATCTTATGTAAACCAAAATTAAACTAGCCTCACTGCGCTTCCCTTGATCTAACTAATTTCGGCATTACAATTTATAGTCAAAGGTATCTCATAATATCCTCATTTCCAAAATACTCTGGTGATCAATTGTCATTCTATGTCAATTCACAAAGGTAGCATCATCTATTTTCAACTATTCACAAAATTTTGTTACTAAATTATATGGCTAAATTGGAATTCCAAAATGAAGACTCTTCAATTTCCAAGATCTCTCTGAACCTGATGAGGATTGCTTTGAAGAACCAGAAAACCTAACACTGGAATCATGGAGTAGGCCAAGCAGGATTATACAAAATAAGGATGCCAAGACAATTCCTTCATCCTGCAAGGAATACTCGGAAAATCTATCTTCCTTGAAATCCTAACTGGCTGAAAATCAAAATATGCATTGGGATCACTTGAAAAAGAAATCCCAAGATCCACTAAGTTAGTCCATATTAAACATTGTTCTGACAGATTAAGGATATGGACATTTATAAATAAGTATAAAAGTAATTATATATCTTGTAGAAATACGGACACGGATCCTGACATGGACACATAAATGGGTACGAGCAAAATACTGATACTGACAATTTCCCATGTCCATGCAACATAGGGTAATATAATGATGAAGAATGATCTATGAGAATACTTCTCTGAACTTTTAGATGAAATAAGATATAGGAAGATAAAAATGATGATAAGAAGATAAAGTAAAAATTATTGAAAAGATTACCAGCTAAGGAGATAATACTATACGTGGCTTTCTGTTAATTTTAACTCCCATGAACTACTAGGTTATTTGGAGGAGCAATATGAAAGTGTTTCAATCAAACCTTAACATTGTCAGACAGGAAGGAGGATTTGATATTTTGATGTTACCAAGTATTGATATAAGACCATCCTTTAAGTCCCAACACTGCAACCAGGAACCATGGTAATAGCTTTTCTTTAGCCAACATTGAGCTCATAGAGAAAATGATCTAAACCATTTAGCCCACACATTCATGAATTCCATGCATCATTTTCCAAGACAAACTCATATCCAGTTAAGCTTAGAAGTTAAATTTTATATATTACCTTTTTCTAACATCTCTATAAATGACCTTCTTTGTGCATATGATGATGGGTGGGGTTATAGACAAGCTGAGGGTGATCAAGCTAACATTGTTAGGTTCACCTTCAAATGGCCCATCTTGGAAACATAAAAGGACCAAGCTCAAGCTAGTAGATAGTTGAGCTTAAATTATTTTTAGGCATGATTACACAATATAAATTTTACTAACATTTACAGTTGTGCCAGAAGAGTACCAGCCTTGGAGCATACTCTTGCTTGGGATCATGTACTCTTGCCCACTGGCAAGCATCCGGTTAGTTGCAATTGGGTGTACAAGGTCATGACTTTGGTTGATGGTACCATGACCGGTACAAGGCCAAGTTGGTCTCTCGTGGATTTCTTCAGCAGCATGGCATTGGTTAGATGAGACATTTGCTCGTGTTGCTAAGATCAGAGCCGGTACAAGGGTAAGCTTGACAAGATCTCGGTTGTGGGCAACCCACCTCCATAGGGCAACCCCCCAAGCCATTTGTTTTCTAAGGATCGGCCGAGTCCAAATCCAACTTAAACATATATCTTTTCAATAGGGGAGAAGGCAACAAAAATTAGCTCCAGCTAAAGCAACCGACTCTCCGGGCTGGCCCTGGCTAAGATAATGACTATTGTTCAAACCCTTTTAGTTGTTGGTACATAGCTGGCCTATTTTTTAGATGGATGTGAAGAATTCACGGTGATTAGGCTGAGGATGTCTACATGATTATGGATGTTAATGGGTCGGGTTTGGGTCAGATTTATGTAAAATTCAAACCCGACACGGAAAGTTTTCGTTCTCCATTTTTGTACCCGAAACCCAACCAAATTCTGTTCGGATTCTGGACCTGATTGGCATTTTTTCATTTAGAAAAAGTCAAAAATATGAATGTGGCCAAGAGGAATCGACTCATGGACTTCAAAGGCAAACAATCAAAGCCTCAACCAACTGAGCTACCAACAACTTTTGTATATAAATGAAGGATGATATTTATATAGGGCAAACTCGAAGCAGACCCAGAATTATTCGGGTTCCATATGTTGTACGAGAACCCCACCCGAAATTCATTTGAGTTACTTTTGACATCCAAACCCGATTTTTTTAGTGAGAATTCGGGTCGGGTTTTGAGTCTTTTGACAGGCCTATACATGATACCTCCTCTTGATTTGCCTCATTCTCCATGTATGGTTTGTCATCTTCGTAATGCCTTGTATGGCCTTAAGAGTCATCTCGAGCATACATGTCGCCGAAATTTCTACTAGTATATATGATCATGCCTTCTTTAATCATCCCTTTAGGATATTCCTTGTATGTTGATGATATAATGATTATTGATGGTGATTCTAAGCATATTATGCAAGTTAAGCAATACTTCCATACTTAATACTTTTTGGTTTTTTTTTTTTTTTTACCAAAATGCCATGTCAGTTTAAATTCATGTCTTTCATCCTTCTCCAGAACCCTAAAGAAGAAACCCATGTCTAAAAATGGCGGCTTGATTTCATGCATGGATCACATGAAAACTACATTTTGATGTTTGGTAGCTAGCCAACAATGTTAGGTGTAGAAAACTTTTACTTACACCTACTCATTATTACCTACCAATTCATTAGTTTGCCTATAAATAACCATTTATTTTAATCTATAAAGATCATGAAGAATATAAGAATTGAGTTGGAGTATTTGTGTGTTTGTTGCTAGGCACTTAGGTCTAATCAGGTATTGGGCATCTATATCGAGTGTTTGATAGTCATTTTCTATTCTCCATTTTTTTTGTTCCTTGGTAGAGTTTTTTATCATCATCGCCCATCAAGTAGGCATCCAAAAGCTGAACTGCGTCAATATCTTAAATCTCCATGTCTTTCTATTTTCTGTTATCTCCCATCGTAGTTATACTTTTTCAATTATCAACAGCAATTTGGGCTCTTTTTTAACAAATTGGTCTCATAGTCCTATTAAAGAGAAAACAAATGCATATTTTTTAACAAATGGGGATCATGAAGAATATGCATTTGTTTTCTGGATGTTTTCCTATAAATATGCATTTGTTTTCTTTCATAGGGAACATGAATAATATAAGTAATTGATTGAGAGCTTTTGTGTCTTTTTTAACAAATGCATATTTTTTAATCCAGATGTCTTTTTTACCAACATCTGGATTTGTCAATAGACACACACAAAAGCTCTCAATCAATTACTTATATTCTTCATGATCCCTATGAAAGTAAACAAATGCATATTTATAGGAAAATATTATTTGGTGACTGTAAGTAGGTACAAGTTTTCAACATCTACCATGTTTAAGTACCAATGTCAAAAATGTAATATTCATGTGATTCGTGCATGAAATCAAGCCATCATTTTTTTACTATTAGTTTTTTATAGGGTTTGGAGAATAATGAAGGAGATGATTTAAACAAACATGATACTTTGATAATAAACCAAAAAAGTAATTTCATCATGTTTGTGCATCAAAGGAAAAAAAATGATTTGTCCTTTCCTGGCAGGGACGAAAGTGTTCTTTAATTTAAGGTAGTTCTATAAAGTATATATTATATGCATCATAGTGTACTTTTATATATTGTAGTTTTATAGGTTGACTTGGACACCTGTGAGAGTTGAAAAGTGATCACGAGGGACACTACTAAAATTGCAGGTATAGTGATGCCGGATATAAGCGTCGCTACTAGCGATGTACCTGCAACACGCATGAGACTATGAGTTTCGCTACGTCTTACTGATGTATATTTGCGTCACTATTGAATCGCAAGATGTCGAAGGTACTTTGCAATATATGTGGGTAAACACGTGAATAGGATACAAACAAAGCTGCCGCAATGTACACCGGCGTACTTAGCAACAAGCTTAGCAACGTAACTGCACGCCGCAATGACATTGCTAGTTCGTCGCAAAATATATATGTGCTCTACGTAAGATAGCCAAAGTACGGTTTAGCAATTCACATGATATATTTGCTCATATTCTGAGGGAGGGTCATATTTAGCAAGAACATCCTATAGTCTTAGTCAGAAGAGGTAGAGCGAAAGATTTGTCAAGTGTGAAATCCCATTGCATTCGAGGAGTCAAGGATTTGCTAGGTATTTCGGATTGGAGAAGAGACAAAAGGAGTCAAGAATTTGCTAGGAATCCTAGATTGGGAAGAAGCAATCTAAATATGTTGCGGAAAAACCTAAATATAAATGAATGGAAGATGCCTCTAGAATGTCGTTTTGGAGAAAAGGTCATATCCTTCAATATCATGATTGGGTCGGCCAGGCCACATCATGAGTATTACGAATATCAAAGAAAACCATGAATACAAGCATTTGACAGTTCTTAAGTGATATCCGAGAGAGATTTTGATGATACTGGGAGTTCCATATATTTCCCTTATCGGTTTTATTATTTTTCATGCACGTAACTAAGAGGTTTAATTGAAAACAATACGACGGGAAGACTAGAGGCCTATGTTTTAATAATCCGAAAGAACTACTCAATTCAAAAATAGCATACTGACGAAATATATATTATTCTGATAATTCAAAAAAGCACACCAACCTATATGCCCATGCACAAATGGGACTAGAGCGAGTCTTCCTTATAGAAGGGTTCTTGACACCATTTATTGATGACGCACGATGACTACTCCTAAGAACCTAACATAATGATAGCTTTTTAGAAAGGTGGAAATCTATCGTCACTCTGATTTAGAAAAGTTGATGTTTACAACACCCTAGAGGATAGGGTGGCGTTGGAAGAGCATCCATGCACGGGTGATCTGACCTGGTTATGATCAAGGACATCAGTAGGACCGAATAGTTTTAGTAGGCAAGACAATATTTATAGTACAATAAGAAGATTGACAAAAAGAGAATCCGTTGCAGCTATGACCAGGTCTGTAGCAAAAGGCATTGCCACACACTCATTCAGAAGAAAAAAAAAATCTAGGAAGCGGCAACCAAGAATGCAATGGAAGATGGTCAAGGTAGATAGCACTCTGACAATCTAACACTAGTGAAATTTCATTTCTAGGGGAGCCTAGGTAAAGGACGCCAAAAGAGCAGCAGGAGGGGGGGGGGGGGTAAGATGATCAAGAAAAGCAAACAAGAAATGAAGCAGTCAACGAATTGGCGATAGCAACAAGAAGAATACGAGCTTCAGCAGGGATTTCATTATTTCATCCCCTTCATATTGATTACTTTCAACAATGCAAAGACCAGAAACATAGAAAAGGAAAAGCTAATAGTCGGTACATAAAGGTGTTTCCCAAGGCAGAAAAGCACGCGACTGAAGGCTTTCATTATCATGCCATAGTGCAAGTGATCACAACAAAAAAAGATACGTATATTAGGAAGCTGAGAAACGAGCTTCCGCAGTTTGACGGAGCACAACTAGATGTCCAAACCATTCTTGGGTTGCCCTGTGTGAATATGTTTTGAAAGAAGACAAAGAACCCACAGTTTTGGAAAAAGCATATATCGAAGAAGCCAAACAGATGATACAAAAAGACATAATTATGAGGCAAAAAGTCAACACTAGCGAAAGAAGAAACCATTCAAATGTTGCACGAGGCATCGAATTGGCTCGATATTTATAAAGACGAAAAGTTGGCGAAATATAGATTAACATACTACTTCTCGATAAGAGTCGTGTATGACGATTTCCAAACTGTCAAAAGAAAGAGAAGAAAATGCATTTCAATGCATTCGCACTTACATAGAGCAATCCTTCAAGACGAGGAAGACTATAGCATAGAATAAGAGCACATCATAGACCAGCTACAGAAAAAGTATGTAGCACTTGAGTGGTTGGTATGTCAATTAATGTTCCATAAGCCAATCAAAATGAAACGCAGATATTTATTTACAGAGCCTCCAACACACAAAAACCCTTTTATTCTTTCTACTTGAGCTAGTGTTGAAGATTTATTACACTCAGGAGAAATGTTTTCACGGGCGCATATTACATTTATGATCTATGATTGTTTGATAAATTCCACGGACCGGAGGGACAAGGGCTTACTGCGGTATGGAATTAGGGTCACCCCTATATAACACATTACTCAAATATTAGATGAACTTGTAAACTTAATTCGAAGTACTCGAGGGTATTCACAAAAAGTTCCAATCTTTACAATTTGAATGCGTTATCAAGATGTACGAAGGTGTCCTTTTAAGAAAGATTTACCCTCCTGCAATTTAAGAAAAAACTAATAAACCTCAAGCAAGAGAGAGTAGTACTCACTCTTTGGGGGTGCAAGGTCACGAGAATTATGAATAACTCCTTTAAGATGGTAGAATGATCGACGACGTGCTTCTCAACAATAATGAGAAGCTAAATGACAGCCTAATGCCCCAAAACGGAAAGCCAATATAGTCACAAGATAGACTATGGATCAACGTCTCATAGGGGACAAACTCAAGCCAATAACACAACTAAAAGGGTTCTATTTGTCATACAAGCAAGAGAAGGTAAACGTAGAAATATTACTCACATTACTATTGGGGGATTTGCTATGATGAGGACAAAATGAGCAATATGAAAAAGATGAGCATATTACAATACCAAGTCAATCAAAGATAAAAAGGGTCATCCGAAAACACACGGAATAAATAGTTGGAACTTGAGAATTGAATTTGTCACCATACTATAAAAAAGGAACCAAACCATAGACAACTCAGACTAGCATCACAAAGCGTATGCTTGTACCCAAAACAATATAATTTGCTCTACGAGTTCAAATCAATACTTGTTTTTAACACTTTGACCGATGGTATGATGCCTTGGAGTTTATAGGATTATTCCTTGGGAGGAAGAAGATTATGCGGTTTAGCCAGTCCAAGTCCAAGTATGCTAGAAAGTAAGATTTCCTACAAAGGTAAGACAAGTAATATCCGAGGTAACTAACCCACAAACAATACAAATAATACCTGATTTAGGAATGACCAATTCCTGACTACGTGGAAATAATAAGCGAAGAGGGAATATGAAGAACCCAATAGAAAATACAAAGGGCATTTAAAAAACAAGTCAAAGGTCTCCAATTCTAGGATAATCACGAACCAAAAAGGAATACAAACTCAAATCGTATTGTCTTGGGATAAAGATGATCCCCGGGATCACAACAGAGAACGTGTACCAACTTAGTGAACACAAAGAATGATCGAGAAAACAATACCGAAAGTGTACGAAAAAGAGAAATATACCATACAAATAGGTCAGAGAAACTTATGCACACGTCGGAAAAGACTTTTGTCGGAACACTAAGAGCATATTGTTGTCGAATAAAAGACAATTAGAAGTTCTTGTCCCTAAAACCCAGAAAAAGTCCATTTGCTCCGCCTTTCATTTCATAAGTACCCACTAAGCTATCCTTACTATTTGTTTTTCCTCTTAGATTTGATTCCAATTCCAAGTTCTATCTGAGGCATCTAGTTAATAATAATTGAAATTGTAATCCTCCCAGGATAGGAGTTCGTTAACGGCTATGCACCCAAGTACTCCTTGGCTTGAAGTCAAGTGCATATTATGTGGCATTTGGAAATATTAAATGCAAATAAGGGACCAAAGGTGGTCCTTCAAGAGCCGATTTGGGACAAATAGCAGATGTATAGGATACCTCTCCCCCTTCGATAAAGGGTATGAGACATATCCTACTCCTAGTGAGTAGATGGAGCGGTCTACCCAATCATAGCTGTGATTGTGCACAAAGCCAATCTTCTCTACGATCTTGAAGTTGAAACAACTTTCTAACCTAAGTATGAAAATTTTAGTAAATAAGCTTAAGTGGTCGATTCTTTAGTTTAATCAAGGATCCCCGGTCTCGAAATGGGAATACAAATTGCCGGATCAAGTATGTCGCTAAATTCGTCGATATGAGTCGCTAATACATTGTCGTACTCATGAAAAACCGAAAAAAATTAACTCCCCCTAAATACATTCTCTCTCCCCTTTCTCTCTCTCTCTCTCTCCCCCTCTACAAGCCCTAACCCCCAAATCTTTTCTCCTCCAATGGGGATCCTTACCAAGCCCAATCGGTCACCCTAACCGTTGATTCCACCACCTCTTTCTCCCTCTTCTAGTCGTCCCCACCGAACCGGGCCTATTCTCTGCCATCTCCTCCTCCTCAACACCACCACCAAGCACCACCACCTCGACTTCCTCCTTCCAAGCCCGGCCCCTCTGCCTCCGCTTAAGACAGAGCAACACCATCTCCACCTCCTACTCCTCCTGAGCACCACTAACACAACCCCAACTATAAGATCGAGCACCCCGAGCCCGAACACTTCAACCTATAACCGTACTTCCTAATTTAACTTTTGTTTTTGAAAAGTTAATTGTTATTGTTAGCATTAATTCTATGTTTTATTAGGGTTAATTTCATGTTTTAGTTTGCAAGTTCATTATTATTATTATTTAACATCTTCAATTTGACTAATTTATAATTATTTTACTTTATAGTAGGATTTTACTTAATGTTAGTTTTAGAGTAAATTAATTTAAACTATTTATATTTATATATTCATTTTAGGTTTGATTTAGTTTAACTTAGCTTAATTTAGTGATAATTTTTCATGAACAAGATGCAACACGATATGGTGCTATTGGTATTCATCAATCGATACCGATATTGACTGATACCTAAGTGTTATTAGTATTCATATATTGATATCAATTAATACTTGAGTGTTATTGGTATCCATCGATACCAATTGATACTTAAGTGCTATTAGTATCCATCGATATCGATCGAAACTTAATACCTAAGTTCCATTGGTATCCATTAATACCGATTGATACTTAAGTTATATTGGTATCCGTTGATATTGATACCTATTGGTACTTAACTTGCAATTGATAAATATTTTATGTATTGATGGACGCTTTTATACAGTAAACAATGTGTATGCAAGTTATTGCATAAATATCAATATATCTATAAAATGGATATGAATTATTGTTTGTGTTATCGTTTATGGATATACAACCGTTGCCACTAGGACATGTGAGGTATGATGGAAGAATTCAAACAAGGGTTAACGCGTTTATCCAGTTTGCTAAGGGGTTCCCTGTTACATAATAGACGACACCAAAATCAAATGTCCATGATGTCACAATAATTAATATCATAATAAAGTTGATTTAACATTCTATCTCTACACAAAGGGATTCACATCAGATTCCTACTACTAGATGTCATTTGGAAAGCTTGTGCTTTTAGTACATGGACCAGAACCGTTATATAGACGTCAATGACGACAACGAGGTAGACGGGACTTTGAACATGTTTTTTAATGCTGCAGATCATAGTTTTGATCGGACTGTCTTGATGTAAAGGAGGTGGTGAATACAGATGCTGTGACGTTATAAACCTCCTAAATTTTAAGATTTTTTATTATTTTTATTTAATATAATTGAAAGTATTTTCCTAATTATTAAATAGCTAGTATTTAATTTATGAATTATTTAATATTATAAGTAATAGGTATTAGCTACTTTATATATAAAAATAGATTATTTTTTCAAGATATTTTTATTAAATTATTTTAGAAAATATTTCTCAATTTTAGAAAATTTTAGGAATTTCTATTGGATTATTTGTGTAGGAATCATCGATTAGGACCAAACTTCGTCGAAAAACTGTTTCGCAAACAGCGAATAGGACTGTCCAAACACCCTATTTAGAAGCCTGTTTTCTGTCAGGATATTAGGTTTTCTAGAATTCTAATTGAATACAGTTTTAGACAACCTATATGGCTTTGAAACCTTTTTGTAGAATTTAATTTCGTCGACTGTGCGTCGAGAAATGAATTTCCAAAATCAAGTAAAACAGTTTTCGAAAATAGTAAATTTTTAGAAAATTTTCCCGACACGACATTCGTCCCGACAAACTGGACGACGTGGTCGCGAACCGAAAGCATCAAAACATGCGTATCAACTTCGCTGATGTGTAGGATTCGACGGAACTCGATTTGGTTGGGTGTGCGCGACGAAATTGAAACGTATCAGTCGAGATACCCCGTATCGACCCTTTTCCAAACTAGCCCACAACTTCATGCAAGCTCGTCACCTTGAGACGAAAGTTGCACCACTGGACTCGTATCGTTTTTTGGTCCTGTAAGCCAAGTTTGGTCCGATTCTAAGAAGGTCGACCGAAACGCTATTTTGGCGGACCCACGATCCGATCCAACAGACAAAATTGTGCATGGCTTACCGGAATCCAAATTTGAACATATGATTGAGTTTCTATCATCAAATTGGACCCGTAGATATATAACTTGATGACTTTAGAGACTGTAGGATTTGGCACACTTTTCGGTGTAAAGCAGGTCCGACGGACACCAATTTGACCCAAAATTACATTTTTGCCCTTATGCCCAATTTGGCCCAATTAGGCGATCTTAGACATTTTTCATATGCCAAAAACGTTCGCGATGTTTATTTCAGCATCCTAAGATGTTTGCGGAAGTTGACTTTCATTGCTTCTTTGATTCTGACGAGTTGAGTTACTAGACATTGTCATTTCTGCACACCACCTACAGGCAATATACCTTGCCGCTATATGTTGTTTATTTACTGTCATTTTATCATGTTTTTTTTTTTTTTTTGTTTACTTGTTCTATCAAATTGTGTGTTCAAGTTATACTTGGGTGCGAGTGATTGAGTTAGTCGTTTTGTTTGCTTTTAATTATTTTTATGCATGATGAGTAGTGCTAGAGGACCACCCCAATGATGTAAGGTATTTGTATATCTTCTATGACCTTAACACTTGAGTTTCCACGAGTTGTGAGTCACATGTAGGATACGGACTTGCGTAGTCGGCTAGCCACCGATACGTATGAGACGTGCGACGGATAGGATATAACTGATAATAAAAATTGCATGATTAGTAGACTTTGTAGCTATTATAGGTTTATACGTGTTGTGGAGATGACACAGTTAGGCATGGGATAGGAAGAACATTTCCTTAATGTATGGGCCGAGTATGCACTATCCTTTTGTACCCGGAAGCTCCGCTGGAGGTACGGACATGACTACCCCATTTTACTGATCCTGCTGGCCTCTGATATCCAAGAAATTTTATGCTTTGAGGCCCCTGGTGCCCAGAGAGGGGGCCATGCCAATCCCATACAAAACCAACATGTTCATTTAGTGAGTGCAACATATTCCTTCGATTGACTTTCTAAGCTTGTCTTAGGATCAGTTTTAGGACATAAACTACTGACCTATTTTGTGTCTCTAGACCATCACCGTGCCTCGAACTGATAACTTATTCTTGTGCCTCTAGACCATTCTGGCCAACAACATCAACGTATCGACTCGTGCTACAAAACCCTTTTGTGCAAACATCATGACCGTGCCATATGACCCATTTGTATGATACACATTGAGGTCGGACCTCGCAACACAGTATAACTTATTCATACTTACTATACGATCTTTCTTGTTTCAACATAAAACCGACTCGAACCATACTCATAAACTTGTGCCACTGACTCCAAAAACGAAGCCACATCTCGTGCCGAAGTCACATCTCGTTCCAAGCACGTGTCTCTACTATAGCCAAATCTTAGGCTCCATATTTGTATTGCAAACCGTGCACACATTTCTTTGACTCATTCATGCCTTGCTTACACTTCCTGTGACTCAACCGACACCATGCATGCGGATTGCCGCTTAGCACATCGACTCATCTATATGAAGGATCACTGGTAATTCAAGCTATCTTGGACATTAATGGGTTAGACGACGATCATTCAGCACAAGGTATCTAGCCCCACTGAAAGTCCCGAATCACCAAGCATTTCGGATTCGAACCACTCTGAAATGCCACGTGCCAGTACGTCGGACACGGCGAACTTGTTCCCACTAGGTACGAATCGATTCCGGCGTCCCGACAATCGTTCGAGGAACGAAATCTTGTGCACAAGTTGTCCATGACCATGCAAGACTCTACTCAATCTGACGTACTTGTAAGACCATTTCTTATGTCATATTTACATCTCTATGTAGCTCTACGGTTCGGAGACTGCCTCAACGACTACCGGTCCTGAGAAGTTTCTATGTTACTAGATCATTTTGACTCAAACTCAGGGACGACTATTTTGATAGCCCTCATGCTCAACTTGAACCAACCATGTTCCACATTAGTGCCACGACTGTGCCATAAACCATGTGATAGAACTTAATTCATAGGACGAGCAAAGGCTATGCCAAACCTTGCGCCGTGGAAACGTGCATTGAGACTTGTGGGACAATTATGCTATACCAAGCATTTGATAGTGGGACGGTGCATACTTTACCAAACATTGGACAGTGAGACAGTACATGCTTTCCCACGCATTGGACAGTGGGACGGTACATGTTTTACCAAGCATTAGACAGTGGGACAGTGCATGCTTTACCAAGCATTTATATCGTGCGACGTATATGACTATGCTAAGTTCATAGCCTTGTGGCAACATAGACCAACTTTTCCTTCCCCCGAGCCACGAGACAAAGGACCGAGTGTCAATTTGAAAGCACGTTGTGCAACATTTCTAAGCCAACCGTGAGACATTTTCATATTCTAACTCAATCTGACTCAAACTGGGATTATTCTCTTAGCTATATGGATTCATCTCTTTTATTATTAAGCCTACTCAGTGCAATGAAAACATCATTTTATTAGTGTGAAGGCCAAGCAGATGCAAGTTCACCGAAGTCACCCACCTGAGCGAGGAGTTGTCTCGGCAGAGCGGAACTTCGAGCAAGCTGTTGCATAGCTAAGTCCAAACGTCGTTGCGTTTCGATTTCTCCGGTTGAACTGAGTGGGACGGGGCATTACATAATATACCTCTCAGAATAAGTTTCGTCCTCGAAACTTACTGAGTACACACTCATCAACTTGTCACTTGATTCAACATTCAATGATTCTCGCACACACTCCTCCTATGCGTTTTTTCAATCTGAGCCACACTCACGCCTTTGTTTTTTTCCACATCAAACAAACATATCTCAAACTTGGGGTAATTCATACTCGTCGCGCACATGGACAACTTAGTTCTAGGGCAAACCACCTGAGCGGTATCCTCAACAATTTTCTGAATCAAACTTTTATCAAGTCATTCGTTCGTCGTCTCGTAGTCGAAACACAGTATTACCCATCCTTAACCAATCTCCGAAACCTGACGTGCATCAATGCCTCAATCCATATTCGCACGTATCCATATTCAAGTATTTCGCCTACCAATTTTACTATCTTCTGAATTCATTAATTTCGATTCGCTACAATCAATACACTGGTTCTATCGATCACTCTCGTATGATATAATCATCCCGAGTATCCAGCCTAAGCAAATTCGACTTGTTTACCTCGAACATGATCAATCAACATTCAAGTTCATTTCAAATCCAACGACCGCACTACCATCAATATTTTCTTTAAATATATGATTTCAAAATCCTCGATACCTTTCCGTTCATTTAGTCTTACTTGAATTCAACGTATCACTTAATTAGATCGTGCACATATTTAAGGCGTCTCCGAAATATATGCATTTTAGGCAAGCCTCGTGATAGAGAATCCACCATTACTACTCGAGTCGGGTTGTACACATATTTAAGACGTCCCCGAAATATATGTATTTCAATCAAGCCTCGTGAGTGGTGTCTCCACATAATTGAATCATTCTATCCACCAATATCAATATCCAATCCTATCAATCCTCAAAATTTTCAAGAATACTTCGGCAACTCTCACTAGGGGCGCACAATTTCTATCTCTCCGCACAGTAACGTCTGTCTAACCACTAGGCTATCTTCACTAGGCTAAAGCCAAAGTCAGTGTTGGGATCACCATTCCCAAACAACAATATCAAAACACTCACCTTCCAATTCTAAGGTCAAACCGTAGTCGATATTACAGGGTTCTCCTACCCAAACTCGCATCACTCCGGTTTCTAAACTTCGAACATAGATTTCTCCTATTCGCATTCGCAACGTTCAATCCAGGGGTCCGAGTCATTCAGCAAAGCCATTCCTAGTAAATCATTTCATGATTATCCTCGATCACAACATGGTTCAACGATGCAAACTCACGACTCTCACACTCGTAATCCCTAATCCGTTCAATAGACCTGTCAGTCCAAATTGGTGTACCTCGACTACAAAATCCTAAAGTCATAATCCCCGATCACAAGTCACAATGTCGATTCTCAATTCTCAAGTCGCATAACATCAATCATGATTCATCTATGGTAACATCACTCAAATTTTCAAACCTAATAATCATCAATCTCGTGCATCTATCTCATCGCACAATCGTAAGATCGCCTACTATAACTCTCCGAGTCATATAATTCTCACATCAATGATCATCAACTTTGTTAACATTTTCATTTCGCATATTCCGACTATCATTTATTCACGTATACTTCAAGTTCATATAATCAAGTAATCCAAACATTCATTACTATCAAATCCCAACTATAGCATCCATCTGAACAATAACATTTTACACAATCATCACTCCTCGAATCAGAGTACCCTCGAGTTACCACACATCGATCTTTGATACGCCTCAATACCATCGATGATATACATAACCTGACGATATACCTTTGCAACGAACTCCGAGTCGTGCAATTGATGCCAGTGTTCTAAAAATCGCTAGGCGGACTCGGTGCGGCGGAGGTCCGCCTAGCACATAGCCCGCTTAGGCGGTCGCCTAGATTTTTTTTTTAAATTTTAGAAAATTTGAAATTTGAAATTCCAACATTTTAAAATCCAAATACTATCTTAAAACCCAAACAAATATCCAAAATACAACTAAAAATAAATTAAAAAAATCAAAAAAGTCAAAAATATCAAAAAAAAATACGGCCGCCTAGAGGCGCCTAGGCGCCTAGACCGATTTTTTGGTGCCTAGCCCACCGCCTGGGGTTTTTTGGTGCGATGGGCCGGCGCCTAGACCGATTTTTAGAACATTGATTGATGCTATCATTCGAACTGGATATAACCACACATTCAAGACCAAATTCAATGATTATCCCTCGAACTAGTCACATGATCAATTCGTTCAAACCAAAATCACGTATTTTCATCTGTCTATCTTAAATCATCGAGCAACGTCTATTCCAAATTCTTAAAATCATTCTCGTATATTCAAATCATTTCCATGCACGCTAACTTCCAATCATGCTAACTTTTCATATACGATTCATATCGATTCCTCGACTGAGTCATTCGTTCGTTACACCTTAACTTTTCTTGATTCAATCTATTTAATTTTTCCATCAACATTTCATAACCGACGTAATCCCAAACCGCATAGGCGTCGCCTTCTTATTCGTCTAACTCAAATCTCGCATGAGATATATATAATAATGACTAATTTTGTCATACTCGTTTATAAGGCTTTGCACTACTCGTATTGCTTGCTGATAGACCTACCGATACCCCGATCCTCAGTTGATCAACATCCCCAAGGCTATCCTATAAATGACTCAGGGATGAAATTACTCGATAAATCCTAACAAATTTTGAACCACAACCGATTACTTCGAATCTCCGTTCAAACCATTCCTTAAATTCCAAGCACGTTCATCTATATCGCATTGATGATAACATCGACCAATGGCACCCCTATCGATAGTCATCCTGAATTCTATGAATCAAGTTAAACTCATTCCCATTTCGAAACGATTCGAATCCCGCACAGAACTTGCTATTATCGACGCAAATCTTGGTTATATGTCCAGTCCGACTTAGCCAACCGTGCCTTACATGGAACCATCCTTTGTTCAACCAATTTCCCTTGTGAGATTTTACAAAATATATAGAGTTATTGTATGAAATATCCCACAGAACATTAAGAGAGGGCCAACAACATCGATTGTGAAAAAAACTTTTTAGTACGAAAACAACATCAGAGTTAAAGAATTCAATGAAAGTCCAAGGACGTAAAACCGTGCTCTAATACCATTATGTCACACTCCGACTCTGCAGAACCGATATCCCTCGCTAAGATGTGATGCCGCGCGAGCCTAGGTTGCACTCGCGTAAGGTGGGTTCCATAATGGTCGATTACAGCAGCTTGTGACGAGGTCGTCGTACAGAAGTCCCAAGCAGATAACAAGGTTGTGAAAAGCGCTAGGCGCTAGTCGGAAGGGCACCCGCCGTCTAGCGCCTAGCCTGCCTTGGCGGCCGCCTAGATCTAGGCGGTTCAAAAATAAATAAATAAAATTTATTGAAAATTATAGAAAAAGACCATAAATTTGTGTCTCTAGACCATCATCGTGCCTCGTACCGATAACTTATCCTCGCGCCTTTAGACCATTCTCGTGCCAACAACATCAACGCATCGACTCGTGCTACAAACCCAGTTGTACGAACATGATGGCCGTGCCATAAGACCCATTTGTGTGATACACATTGAGGCCATGCCTCGCAATACAGTGTAACTTATTCATACTTGCCTTACGATCTTTCTTGTTTCAACAATAAAACCAACTCGAATCATACTCATAAACTTGTGTCACTGACTCCACAAACGATGCCACATCTCGTATCGAAGCACATATCTCTACTTAGCCAAATCTTAGGCTCCATATTTGTGTTGCAACCAGTACACACATTTTTTTGACTCATTCGTGCCCTTCTTACACTTCATGTGACTCAACCGACACCGTGCATGCGGATTATCGCTCAGCACACCGACTCATCTATTTGAAGGGTCACTAACAATACAAGCCATCTTGGACATTGATAGGTTAGACGGCGATCATTCAGTGCAAGGTAGCTAGTCTCATTGAAAGTCCCGAATCACCAAGTATTTCAGAGTCGAACCGCTCCGAAATGCCCCGTGCCAGTACGTCGGACACGGCAAACTTGTCTCCACTAGGTACGAATCGATCCCGGTGCCCCGACAATCGTTCGAGACACGAAACCTTGTGCACAAGTTGTCCATGACCATGCAAGACTCTACTCAATCTGACATACTTGTAAGACCATTTCTTATCTCATCTTTACATCGGTATACAGCTCCACGGTTCGGAGACTACCTCGACAACTACCGGTCCCGTGAACTTTCTATGTTAGCATATCATTTTGACTCAAACTCAGGGATGACTATTTTTATAGTCCTCCTGCTCAACTTGAACCAACCGTGTTCCAGAATCCACATCAGTGCTACAACTGTGCCATAAACCATGTGATATAAATTAACCCGTGGGCCGAGCAAAAGCTATGCCAAGCCTTGCACCGTGGAAACATGCATTGAGACTTGTGGGACAATTATGCTATACCATTTGATGGTGGGACGGATATATACTTTACCACAGTGCATGCTTTACCAGGCATTAGATAGTAGGACAGTACATTCTTTACCAAGCATTGGACAGTGGGACAGTACATGCTTTATCCAAGGTTGTAAAAGGCGCTAGGCATCAGGCGGGCGGCCACCCACCGCCTAGTGCCTAGGCGGCCTTCTAATATTAGGCGGTTGCCGTATATATAAAAAATAATATAGGAATTGAAAATATGCTTAAGTAAAAAATTATACCCCAAATTCAAAGACATTTTTTCTGTTTCACATAACAAAAACATACCTCGTATTAGATCCACTTCTAGACATTTTTCAGTTTCACATAACAAGAACATATTAAACAAATTAAAAAAATTTAGTGTCTCACTAACTAGTGTTCAATATATCTATTGTAACTGTGGCTATGATTAATATCATTTTTTAAATATTTTTTATTTACTGATTTTATTGACTGTGATTGAACTGTGACTGTGCTTATTCCTTAATATTTCAGTGTAGGAATAAAAGTGAATAAAAGGAAAGAAGCAGCAGAGCCGCTCAAGCCAGAAAGAAAGAAAAAAAGAAGGGAAGAAGAAGAGAGTTGCTCAAGAAAAAAAAAGAATCGACTGAAGAAGCAGCCGCTCAAGTTGGAGAAGGAGAAGAAGAAGAAGAAGAAGAAGAAGAAGAATAATGAAAAGAAAAAGAAAAAGAAGAAGCTTATCTCTCTTGTTGCTGCTACTGCTGCTTTTTCTTCTTCTCTTGAGCTGCTGGTGCTGAATGATGCTGCTGCTGCTCTACTTTTCCTTAATTAGGTATGTAAACGGGTCGAGTTAACGGATCACGGGTTTGTCACTTAAAAAAACATTCAAAAATTTTCAGGCGGCCGCCTTCTTCCCCGAGCGTCTGCTCGTAGTCGGCAGCTAGGCTGCCTGGATCCTCCTAGGCGGCCGTCTGGAACCGCTTTTTCACCCCCAACCGCCTAAGAGCCGACTCCGGCCGAATATTGGACGGTGGGTGCCCGCCCAACGCCTAGGCGGCGCCTACGCGCCGCCTAATACCGATTTTTAGAACACTGGCTTTACCAAGCATTGGGTGGGACAATACATGCTTTACCAAGAATTGGACAGTGGGACAATGCACGCTTTACCAAGCATTTATATCGTGCGACACCTATGACTATGCTAAGTTCATAGCTTTGTGGCAACATAGACCAAAATTTTCTTCTCCCAAGCCACGGGACGAAGGACCGAGTGTCAATATGAAAGCACGTCGTGCAACATTTCTAAGCCAAGCGTGAGACATTTTCATATCCTAACTCAATTCGACTCAAACGGGAATTGTTCCCTTCAGTGTTGTAAAAATCCCTCTAGGCGGCCGACTAGTCCCCGACTAGTCGCTAGTCGGCCGCCGCCGACTCGACTAGGGGCTAGTCCCCGACTAGTCACTTGTCGGCCACCCTCGACTCGATTAGGGGCTGGTCCATCCAAAAATTAGCTAAATTGGTACTAGTCTGGGCTGCCGTCGACTTCGTCAAGGCAGCCGTCGTCGACTCTTTACTTTGTTGCTGCCTTTTTCTATTTTTGAAAAAAGTGACTAGCCTACTCTCTTTTTTTATACTTTTGCTTTGTTATCTCTTTGCTACTGTTGTTGTGGCTCTTTTTTTAATTTTTGCTTGTTACTTTTTTTTTGCTTTTGCTTGCTACTGCGGCTGT
Source organism: Iris pallida (assembly GCA_029216955.1). NCBI lineage: Eukaryota > Viridiplantae > Streptophyta > Magnoliopsida > Asparagales > Iridaceae > Iris > Iris pallida. The sequence goes on from JANAVB010037620.1 coordinate 12,894,130, forward strand.
AACTCTCCGTGCAAAATAGTAAGTTGTTAACATATTATTTAAATATTTATCGAAATAGAAATTTATGCAAAATAATGAATAAAAAAATGCATTGTAGTCTGCGATAATTGAAAGTTCAACAATTAACATATTATTTTTTAAAATATTTTTATAACATATATATATATATATATATATATATATATATATATATATATATATATTCATTAAAATTTCTAAACCGACTAGTCCTCGAGTAGTCCGATTAATCCGTAGTCCCCACGAACCGACTAGCGGCCGACTAGCGCTTTTTACAACCTTGGTTCCCTTAGCTATATTGATTCATCTCTTTTATTATTAAGCCTACTCAGTGCAATAAAAATATCATTTTATTATTGTAAAGGCCAAGCAAAGGCAAGTTCACCGAAGCCACCCACCTGAGCGAGGAGTTGCCTCGGCCGAGCGGGACTTCGAGCAAGCTGTTGCATTGCCAAGTCCAAACGCCGTTGCGTTTCGATTTCTCCAGCTGAACTGAGCGGGACAGGGCATTACAAGAAGTCATGGTCAAGTGACTTGCTTCGAATTTGTATCACTGTGTTGCTTTAAGAGTGGGTATTCCCCTTGCGTCAGAGCTAGGGTGGGTATATCGGTTATGACAGATTCGATTCGTATATGTGTTTAATATGCTATCTTTAACATGACATAAAAGGACGGTAAACATTCACCTTATATTAGTGCAAGAATGAGTACCACTGTGTATGGTAAGAAGTCGTTGCGATATGACGCATTTGAGATGTGTTTACTACTTGTTTTCGTTATCAAATATAACATGATTACATGCTTTACTGCTTTTATAATATGTCATGAAACTGATCCTAAGGCAAAATAGAAAGATCACTAGTAAAATGTATGATTCGCACAATTATTTAGAGTCGGTTTTGGCGAGTGGATTTCCACTCACCAGTACAAGATGTGTACTGATAACAACACCTAGGTACAAAGCTTCTTGGTCGTGTTGAGACGTTGGAGCTCGAATTGCAACATGAAGATGTTCGGCCGAGGATTGCTTGCTTGGATATAAAGGACATGATGTATGGAACGGTAAAATTCTTTGTGAACTAGAGATATCATGAGTGTTGTAAATCAATTCAGCATATTCATTTGGGGCTATTAAAAGCCTTTGTAATCTGTTTCATTATCAATAAAGTGCTTTTCTTATACTCTGATTTGTCTCAATTTCTTTCGCTGCAATTGTTTTAATTTGAGATAATCATTTGAAGATTTATCGTCTTGTCTTGTACGGGTGCAACTCCATACTCGTACGATATTACGTTCCAGTGAAGACGATCATTTTGGCAAAATCGACGCGATGACCAACGATTTCGCTGGTCGGATGTGACAAAGAAGTTGATGAAGCACCACCCATCATAGAAGATGAGCCGGATACAGATAATGAAGACTGGTCAGACGAGCTGCCATAGGCCATTGAAACAAGTCATAAACGGAAAACGTAGTCAACCAAAATGTCTCCCCTACCGAAGAAACAAAAGATGATGCAAAACGAATCTGGGTCAAAACCCACTCTTCGAAAGAAGACTGTACGGAAACCGGCTGCACAGGAGTTGGAGAAGCCTGCTTATTCCGCTCTTGAGGTAGATCCGGTTATTCGATTCAATGGTTGAAATTATATTACCTATTGTATTTATACCTGCTAAATCTTCCTCTGATACACATAAGCTAACATTGCCGAAAAGATCATTACGAGGATCGTCTTCACGTCAAAATGATGAAGACATTGAAATAGTAATATCATCTCCTGAAGCGTCATTAACAGGAGATGCGGAATCCCCAAAGGGAGTTGCAGAATCCTCAAAAGGAGATGCAGAATCCGGTGACTGGGATCTTTCTAAAGATGTTGATGATGAAGCCCACATGGTCATGATACTAGAGGATGTTGATGTCACTTCTTCATTTGATGACATCAATCTGAATAACTTGTCAGACATTCAGGCGACTCTTGATGATCCCGTCGAATCATCTGCACCACCACCCTCAACGGGTACGTCTTTTTTGCATTTCACAAAAGACGAACTCTTCCATGTCCATTTTACTATACTTCCTATAAAAGTGAGCTCATTTTGTAGGCGGGCATAGAGAAGAGCAAATTGAAACCCTGGCTGAGGGAGAGAAGATGACTCATAAACCCGAGGCTACAGTAGCTAAAGAATCTGAAGCTTTGCCAAGCTCCTCTGTTAAGGGCAGATACTACAAGAGTGGATATACGAGATTATTGATGAGACTATCAGGTATGCACAAAGTGTCATAGGTAGTGCTTATTCTCCTACAGCTCCTTAGACGTCGTTTTGTTGTGTTGTATTATATTATATTCTACCCTAGTTGCATCATATTCGAGTTGTATTTGACCATAGTTAGGTAATTATGAGACTTCGGTGTATGTTGATGAGATTGTATTGTTTGGTTGTATTGACATATACGTTCGTGTATATGGAGACTTTAGTCATGTTTATTTGATTTTATTAACTTTGTTATTAACGTATTGATATATATATATGTTTAATACACATAAAATTGAATTATGTATAACTGAAAAACAGGTTCATTGTTGATTTTTGCAATTACTTTTGCTTTTTTGTATTTTAGCGACGCATTACTGACACTTAACGACACAAATGTGATGATCTAGTGACGCAACATTAGACCTGTCTAATGGGCCGGACACGAGCCCGGCAAAAAAAATGACCCATGTGCCGGCCCGGCCCGATTAATTGTGTGCACGGGCCGGCACGGACAATAAATCGGGACGTGTCGGGCCTCATATCTCGGCCCATATGAGAGGCCCAGCCCGGCCCGACCCAAAGCCCAGGCACGTACCGGCCTGTGGCCTGGCCCGATATTAATGTTTAGATATATAGAGAAGTTCATATTGGCATATATAGTGTTCTTTTCTTGATTGAAAACTTATAGTAATAAACTGATTAGACAATTAGTTTTTTTTTCGGTACTACAACTCAAAGCAGTGAGCAAAAAAACACAACAGTCAGAGGAAAAAAAACTAAGATGTCCCATAATACCTTGTCACGAGGTACACAATTATATTGTAATAATGTTGACAGTATATCAAAAAAAAGAACATATTGTTAGCAAAAAAAACCTAAGAGCAAATATGAACAAATTATCATGTTCAAATTGGCATGCTACTATAAGTTCATGTTGGCATGCTACTGTAAGTTCAAAGCAGTGAGTAAAAACTTAATGTCAACAAGGAAACTATGAATAAAAATTTCAATACAGCATCAAAAGTTAAAAAGGTTACTCACAGCAGAATACGTCATACACTGTGTTTAATTATTCAAATTTTAAAGTCTATATTTTTCCAGGCCCGATTCGACTCGGCCCGGCCTGATGCCAACCATGTCGTGGGTCATGCCGGACTGGGCTTATATTTTTACCCTTAGGCCCGGCCCCGGCTCGCTCTATTGTATGGGCCTGTGAGGCATGGCCCAGGCCTGGCCCGGCCCACCTAAATTTGGGCCTGGCACAGCTCTACACAACATTCACTAACTGGTATCGGAATGTTGCTAATTGTTGCTAGGCATCGCTAGCTACATTCACTAACTGGTATCGGAATGTTGCTAATTGTTGCTAGGCATCGCTAGCTAGTATCGAACGTCACTAAAATATTGATACTATAGAGTTTAATTGTCAGGTTACTTTGTCATTATACGTCAATTGTCATTGATGATTGACTTGTCACGTCATATTGACTAGTTCAAAAATAACATTGCTAATTTGTCGCTAACACATCGCTTATTTTTGTGACACGTCAGCTAAAATTGATGAAATACTCAAAGTTGTGGCATCGCTAGGATATCGCTGTAGTGGCATATTGCCAACTCCATTCCATGCCGCTATGGTGATGTTATAGCAGTGTTGACTGCATTAACGACTAGCATATTGATGACATGGGACAAACGTCGCTAAAGACGTCATTAACACTTTTTAGCGACACCAAAAGCGAGATTAGCAACATTTTTGACGTTGCTAATCCCGCTTACTTTTATAGTGGTATATATAAACAAATTAATCTCCCACATCATATTGTAATCGAGCAACCCCAGGTCAAATCTTTTTCTACACCTGAATTTTTTTAAAACACATGATTACAAACTATATTCCTATTAACGGATCTTCTATGGTGTTAGTTTCTACCAAAAACATGTCCTATATCACACAAAAAGAAGCCTATTCGTACCTATTATATCACCTTCCATAACTAAATTATTCTCCAACCAACAGACTATTCACGAACACATTAACAACACAACTTATTTTAACTTAATAACACAAGCCTCCACGAAAAATAACCAGAAATCATTAATCTAAACATCACCTTCATGAACTATATATTAATTTCCAACCAACATAGTGTTTTAGGCTAAAAACCTTTCAACTTAAGGCCGCATCCCTTCATTAAGAGAGAACCTTTTAATAGGCTAATTCTAAGGGCACTCCACATTTTACTTGGGGCTAGCCCTTACTAGGGGACAGCTCATGAAAGTGGAACTTTTAATGGGGACAACCCAAATTTTACTTGGGACTAGCCCCCCCCCCCCCCCCCAAAAAAAAAAAAATCATTTCTAACACTTCATTTCATTAATTTATTTCTCTCTCTTCTACATTTCTAAAACCTAAATCATATTTCTCTTCTCCATAACTCTAATCCCAAATTCCAAAACCCTAAATTCCTTCTCCATTCCTCCAATTTCAAGCAATAGCATGGTCTAAACCTTCATCACAATCTAGATATGTTTTGACATATTTTGCTATTTTTTCGTTTTAAATTTATTGAATCTTTGGTAATGCTCAAAATAGTTTGATAAAATATGTTAAAACAAATTTAAGGTTCATGTATGTATCTTTCGTACACAACAAATCAATTTTTTGCATCAAATCCCAACCCTAGAATAATTGGTTTTGGCCTACAGTTGGCCACAAAAACGACAAGACTGCATGCAGTCTTGCAGTCCTGAAATACAGTAGGACTGCATGCAGTCTGACAGTCCTCCAATACAGTAGGACTGCATGCAGCCCTGCAGTCCTGGTTAATATTAGGACTGCATACATTCATGCAGTCCTTCCTATTTTGTGACTGATAAAATGGACTGCAAACAGTTCCACAATCCTACTGTATTGTAGGATTGCAAGACTGCATGCAGTACTATCGTATTGCAGAACTGTAAGAGTTCACACAGTCCTACTGTATTACAGGACTGCAAGACTGTATGCAGTCATGTCGTTTTCGTGGCCGACTGTAGGTCAAAACCAATAATTTTAGGGTTAGGATTTGATGCAAAAAATTGATTTGTGGTGTTCGAAAGATACATATATGAACCCTAAATTGATTTTCGTGTTCGAAAGATACATACATGAACCCTAAATTTGTTCTACCCTATTTTATCAAACTATTTTGAGCATTACTTATCTGACCTAAAAAAATTTGGAAAAGAAGAGATCAAGAGAGGGTGAAGAGAAGAGGGAGAAAAGAGCAACAAAAGAATGTTGAATTTTATACCCATATGTGGGCTAGTCCCAAGCAAAGAATACGAGTGGCAAACTTGTAAATATTTGGAAAAAATTAGACTAGCCCCAAGTAAAATGTGGAGTGCCCATAGAATTAGCATTTTAATATCACAACCTTTTACCAAAAAAATACAAGAAACCATGCATTAACTTTTTGACACTATTCACTAAGTCACTAATCCAGAAAGAAGTTCTATGCTAACACTTTTTGCCTTATATAGATAAGGTACTTGTTTAAGGCATACATCCTTTTGGTCACCTAGTTCAACACCTTTTTACCTTGTTTACAGAAGTAAAGTATATATGTTTTACCTCATATTTTATGTACGCAAATTTACAAAGTCGCATTTTACTATTATTTCTGTTAGTGCTAAACTCATCACGTACACATTCCGAAAGAAGTTGGCACCAAAGTAGCATTCAAGCTGAAAGAGGTAAAGGTTCCTACGTGCACTAGCTCATACCAAAGGGATATTTACATTCACTCTTTCTGCCAAGAGTACTTACCAACTAAGCTTTTCGCTAGAATTATATAACAATAACCGCAATTTATAAGTATAGATCATAATACTCAACACTTATGATTCAAGTTTGAGAAGCAACCAATGCAAACATTTGAACCACCCAATACAATCAACCAAAGTATGATGTTGTATATACGCATATAAACTAGATTATGCAAACGTTCCTACTCTCATCTTCTTTAACTAAAAACAAGTAATGAGTACTATAGCTTTTGCAATAACAACCAAGCACTGAATGTACCATTTCCCCACATTAAACATGGAGCACCATGATACCACATGCATCAACACCACCCACTAGTACTACAAATGCTCTTTGGTGTCATGGGCCCTTAAAGCAACAATAACAAGAAGAAGAACAGCAAAGCCCTTGTCCCAGTTCATGGGCCCTTAATTAAAGTCATACCCAAATGTTCCTTTTGGTCTCCCTCACCAAAACCAGTATACCACCAAAGTTCACATGGCAATGCCTCCCAATATGGTCATATCCACCATGAAATATAGCTATCCAGTTCTAGCCAGACTACCAAAAGCTACTCCAATCTAAATGGCAGTTCTCTAAACAAGAATCTCAACTCAAGTAACATCCATTAACATCCATTAAATTATAGAGTTCCACCCACCCACCTTCCAATTATTTCACTTAATTTCTAATATGATTCTCGTTCCCGTAACTCTCTAAAAAATGGTGGAGTTTTACTCGGACTCGTATCCAGCACGACATACACTCTAAATACGTGTTGTGTCCTCGTGTATCATTCTGTATTCGTGTCCAAGTCCGTTTAACCTTCCAAATTCCCTAAAATATACAGTAAGAAAAGAGGGAATAATTTTTTCTTTCTTTTTAGTACCTTCTTTGTGGCCAAGCTGTTCTTCTTCTTCTTTTTCTTCTTCTTCTTGTACTTGATCCAGATCCTCTTCCTCATCATCTCCTTCTTATCCTCCCCTCCCGATCCCTTGTCCCCCTCCACCTGCGGCGCCACCGCGAAGATCTCGACGATGGACCGCTTCTTCGGGGCCTTTTGCTTCCCCCTCGCGCTCCTGCGCACCGGCCCCTCCGGCCTCTCGCGCGATCTCGCGGCCTCGAGCTCGTCGGCCCACCAGCTGAACTTCCTGATCTGGATCGGCGGAAGCCTGATCCCCTCCGCGTCGCCGCCGAACGGCCAGCACTTGCGCGCATCCGCGGCCCGCGTCCTCGACGCGTACTCTCTGCGACAATCCATCAAACATTTAGCATGCATACGCCGACCAACGAAAAAAGAAGAGAGAGATAGAGGGGAGTACCGGATGGAGAAGGTCTCGAGGAGCACAGCCATTGCGGAAGCTCGAGGCCTTAATTCTTCTTCTGACAAGACGAGAAAATTGGAGCGTGGGAAGTCAGAAGAGGGAGCACTTGGGGGCTTTTTTGGTGATGGAATGGGTCACTTTCCATTTTCCCGCTCTCTTTCTCTTTCTTTCTTCTTTTGCATTCAAGATTCAATGATGAAAGCGACGTGTTAGTAATAGTTTAAAGCAACCGGGGCGGGCGATGTGTTATGATCATGATAGATCCAGCATGGCCATACCCCATACCATGTATGGATGGATGGGGAGCGAGGGGACCAGTAGAGAGTGGGCCCCTCCCGCGCTTCCGTGCAGCAGTCCCATCCTGACGAAGCGTTGGCAGTAGTCTGTCAGTAAAGTAACGGTGACGGTAACGTTGGGGTTTCAGCAGTTGGCTTGCATCTGTCCGTGCATATTCAAAGAGGGGAGCGTTCGTAAGTTTGAAAAGAGAGAGTGGGGGAGCTTTCACGTACACACTATATCATTATGAACGGGCCATTGACATGAATGGGTGATGATTTCCAGTCCATCAATAGTCATCTTAGTTCAAAATAGTCTCTCTCTTCTTGGGGGGACCAGTCCGGACCCAATTGCTATGGTTTTGACCGGGTTAGATTCGGATCTGGCGACTCGGTCAAGAACAGCGATCCGAGTCAGACTGGACTTACCGGATCTTAGATGTACGGAATATATATATATATATATATATATATATATATATATATATATATATATATATAGGGAAGGGATATTGCACCAAACTTATTGCATCAATTGTTGCACCAAACAATCTCAACCACACATTTATTTCTATCATGTGGTTATAAAATATTCTATAAAGTTGTTGCCACGTCAGCATGCTTTATAACCACATGATAGAAATAAATGTGTGGTTGAGATTGTTTGGTGCAATAATTGATGCAATAAGTTTGGTGCAATATCCCTCCCCATATATATATATATATATATATATATATATATATATATATATATATATATATATATATATATATATATATTCTTTTCTTTTTTTGGAACCTGTTAAAATTATTAATACTTCAAATAAAGCGGTATACAATCGTAGGGTCCAACAATCCTGCTCATGCCCATACCCTCTACATCATAATCAATATTGTGTGAAATGTTGATACTCACTGTATGAGAGTCTTTGTATATCCTATTGTTACGTTCCCTCCATATATGCCAGACTGATGATGTTAGCCTTGCACACGCTTCTCGAACCCAATTCGAGCCTCGGCCTCTATTATCCCTGATCATTTGGATGTAGTCCTCAATATCTCCATCTGAGCCATGTTGGACGCTGAGTTTGGACAGCTGCTCTCGCCATATTTTACTGGATACGGAACACTTGAAGAAGAGGTGTTCTATAGATTCGGCTTCTGTCGTGCAACAGGCATGTCAACTCATCGAGGGGAACTCCAAATCGATGCAACATGTCCTTCTTGAGTAGACGACGTAGGACGAGCTTGTACATGCTTACTTGCATTTTGTGCGGGATACCTTTCATCCATACTACATCTTCATACGCCACCTTCTCCTCATGCATTCTTGTCCAGTCGTACACCGCACCTGCATAAAATCCGGCTGTCATAGAGTCCGCACAAGCCCAGGTGTCTTTCCACGCGGAGCGGTCAATAGGTACCTGTGTAATCTCTTATGTCAGCGCCCTCGTCCGTCAGTGTACCTCTGGCTGCCACCGTCCGTTGATGAGGATCCTAGAAACCCGCTCTTATATATATATATAAAAGAGAATTTATTAGAAAGCAGGAAACCAACAACACAGTACAAAAGAGCCGGGCCCACACCAACGGCTAAAACTAAAAAATTGAAAAAAGGAACCGCACACAGCCCGGGGGGTGCACGAGGCAGACTAACGCGTGGCCCGAGGGGGGCTGGTCCTGGCGCGGGGCCCGATGGGACACCGGGGAGGGGAACGGCATGGGCGGGAACCGAGGGGTCGTGCGTGCCGCCCGGGGAAGCGCCAAACCCGAGGGAAAACGACGGAGGGGGGGGGCCTCGGCGAAGGGGAAGGGGGAAAGCCGATGCGGAGGGACGGTGGGGGGGGCGATGGCGAGGGATCCCCGGCGGCGGAGGAGCAGGAGGAGCTAGCGCGGTCTGACGAGATGGAGGGGGCTGAGACCGCCGAGGAGAGCCTCCGGGAGAGAAAGTGGGCTGCTGCGGAGATCCGCGGCTGATGAGGGATGCCCGGCGGAGGAACCAGCCTCAAGCGGCGGGGAACGACGAGGGAAGCCAGTCTGCCATGGCGGAGTCAGGGGGATCTGAGGCGGCGTCTGGGGGGCCGAGGGGGAGCGGGGGCTCCGGCGAGGGGGCTCAGGAGCTACGACGAAGGGGGAGCCATGGCGGCCAGGGGGCGGGCCGCGATGGCTGGGCCGCGGTGAGGAGGACCACAGCGAGGAGGGCCACGGTGGCAGGGTCACGGCGAGGGGACCACAGCCGGAAGGGGGGTGACGCCTGGAGGAAGCCGTGGCGCGGGGCCGAGGGCCTGGAAAGGCGGAGAGGAGACCAGGGAGGGGGCCAGGGAGAGACGACGGAGGCGGAGGGCGCAGGCCGAGGGCCCAAGGCGGAGGCAGGACTAGAAGTAGGGGCTCGACCCCCACGACGACGTCAAAGGGAGGCCTGAACCGCCGACGGCGGAGGAGTGCCAGTGGGCCGCGGCCGACTGGGCTGGGAGGGTGATCCAGTACCACCGTAGAGTGGTGGGGTCCTGGTAATAGGCCGCCGCCGAGGAGGAGGGAGGCGCGGCGTAATGGGCGGCGGGAGGGGGAAGGGGGGCCACGGCCGAGGCAGGGGGAGGCGCGGCGGTAGGGAGCTCCGGAAGGAAGGCCGCATTCCGAGCGGAGGGAGGCGCCTGCGAGGGAACCGAGGCGAGGGGAGGCGCGGGGGGCGGAATCGTCGGGGGATAGGTAACAGCTAGGGCTGAGAGCGCCCGGGCCGGGGGAGATGGAGGGGACGATCCTGACGGGAAGGAGGAGGGCTCCGTGGCCGCGAGGACACCGAGCGCCGGGAGGGGGGAGTCGGATTGGGATCCGGGGCGGACGCCGCTCGGGGCGCAGAGATCCGCCTCGGGGAAAGGGAAGCGGAGGGAGGGGCTGCGACCGCAGGTGGGGGCGGCACGACGGCGGAGACGACAGCCGACAGGGGCGACGGACTTGGGCCGAGGAGGGAGGGGGTCGAGGCTGCCCGTGGACACCGAGCTCGGCGACGCCGACGAAGCCGCGGGCGACGGCAGTGCTGAGGAAGAGCAAAGAGGGAGGAAGGGCCGCCGCACGTCGGGCAGACGCCGGCCGACAGCACCGAGGAAGGAGGAGGGGCTCCCCACGGGAGGAACGGCCGGGGGAAGCCCGGCCAACCTCCGAGACCGGGGTGGCCGGGAGGGAATGGGGGCCCATTGTCACGCCCCAGAAGCAGAATACTGGAGAGCGGGGACAGACATAGCCAGCTACGTATAATGAAATGAGATCCACTCCACTATACGGTCACGACTGTCTAGAAATATGAGGGTTTATCTACAAGCCATCAGTCTCCTATGGTCAATAACAAGCTAGTGTCTCAATCATAAACAAGTAAGTAAATGTTACAAGATATCAGACCACCAAATATACAATTGTAAGGCGTCCCAAATATTACATATCCAGATGATCATAAAGCTAGTCGTACAAAATGTGAGGACTAGCAAGAGTTAAGTCATACATGATCAACCTCGAGTTGCCAATCATGTTACAGCTCGTAGGCAGACAGAAGGTAAAGTGCATCGAGCTAACAAGTGCTCGTCGGCTAAATGCCTCAAAAGAGTAATATACAATAAAGTGGGAGAACAAAAGAAACCCACTCGTTGCCCTGGTTACGCCTGGCGGTCACCATCGGGCTGAAAAGCAGGTAGATCCCTTGCTGCTGCTCCGGTATCTGGCCATACAAAACCAGCTGGGTCAGACCCCAGAAAGAGCAAGTGCCACAAGGAGACTTCACTTAGGAACTAAGACCAGCAATGAGCACAATAATATAATTGCAAAATAAGAGACAGTAATTTAAGAAAAAGCATGACAGGTAAGTATAAAAGACAATCTTGTACAGGATCAATAAAAGACAAGACATATGGAATAGCATGACAGGATGATATACGATAAGATAACCATGGGACTATTCAGATAACCAGGTTACAATCCGTAACCCAAACAAGGACCGGGGTTGTAACCCTTCGTCTGAATGGAACTTGGCTTCTCCCACTATTTATCGACAAGGTAATTATAAGAAATCAAGACATGTAACAATCTTGTATAGGATCAAGACAGGACTAGACAGATTGAACCCCATCCAACAATTACGGCCAAGCAATAAGTACGGCTTGCTACTTTAACTAATTGGGGTTATCACAGGCCTAGTTACTAGCAAGATGCAATGAGAATTCCAAGTCCGGTTACCTGTTTGTTACTACCTGAGTGATCCCAGCAAGAAAAGGAAAAGATAGAAGGATATAGCAGACACACTGTAGTAAGATACATGTATTCTAAGGTACCACACTTGACGGCGGGCTGGAAGTGCGCTCATCTCGACGGATAGCAACAAATCCCATGTATATACATATATAGGGCCGGGACCAAAGGGGCAACAGGTAACTGGAAAATTCTCCAAGAACTAATTGATCAATCTAGTCATTAACCTAGCCAGATTCAGTATGAATCCCTGACCGTGGTACTCAGGGATCATGCCCTAGACATGATGCAAGACATAACAGGACTCGTAGTTTATACAAGCACAATCAATGCAACAACCACGGTGTCCAGGCCAATGAATCAATTAGTCAAGAGTACGCCACGACGGGCTACTATCATTATTACTTATCAAGAGTGCGCCACGACGGGCCACTATCAAGCATTGTCAGGGTACTTGTCAAGAGTGCACCACTATGGGTCACTGTCGTATCATGTGTAGCAGGTCAAATTATTAGGTCAAGTTATCATGTCAGGAGTGCACCACGACGGGCCACTATCATGTCATGTTCAATTATCATTTCTAAACATATTAAGTAAATTCGTGATTATCAAGTTCATGACAAAAAGACGTAAGGATATAAAATGGACGCAAAATATCTAATAAAATATCAATATTCAGGACTATAGAAGAGCCATGCGGCTAAGGCATATGCGGCCAGGAATGATCTCATACGGCTGAATAGAGGACAGCCCATGCGACTCAGATGGGGTCAGGCGCATGCGGCCAAGATGAGAATCCATGCGGCAGCAGCTCATGCGGCTGAGGGTCCAAAGTTCATGCGGCTGAGGAGGAGGAGGCATATGCGGCTAGCGGGAAGAGTGGGGTATTAGTCATATGCGGCTCGGAGATCCAGTCAGTCATGCGGCTGAGGAGGAAGGCAGAAAATATGCGGCTCGGGGGGGATACTTATGCGGCTAGCGGAGGATAGGACTCATGCAGCTGGGTCAAGGATATTCATGCGGCTCGAACGAGCGGGCACACATGCGGCTCGGGGGAAGAAGTTCTCATGCGGCTAGCGGGGAGTAAGGCCTATGCGGCTCAAGAGAAGCGGAGTCTTATGCGGCTGGGGTCCAGCGGGTTTATGCGACTAGCTGTGACTGGGGTACTGCTCAAGCCGATGCGGCTCAGAACGAGTTGGTAAATATGCGGCTGGTCAATCATGCGGCAGGGAAATTCTCATGCGGCTAGGGTATCACTTGCCGCATGAAATATTCATGCGGTCAAGTCAGCACTGTTCTTCTCTCCCAAATTTCTGAGAAGAAGAACACCATGAAAGCCAAGCTCCCAAGTTCCATAACTCCATCATCCGGAGCCCAAATTCGAACTTCCATAGGACAAAATGGGGTAGAATGAAATTTTCAACAACATGGAACCATCAAAACTTAGTAATAACAAGATTAAGTAGATCAAAACCCAAGAATTTCGAAAATAATATAATTGTAGATCTACAAGAATCTAGCCAGGGAAAGTGAAAATGTCCAGTACTAAAGTAAGTTAAAATGCTGTAAGGAAGAGAATGAAGTAATAAAATTTGAGTTCCTCCATGAAGCAAGTTGCACTTGCCTAGATCTCTCTCTCTCCCTCTCTCTGGTAGGTAAAGAATTAATGGTGGGGAAGAAGAAGATATTAATGAAGAGAGAGAAGGAGAAAGGGTTAAATAATGGGGATGGTGGTAGGAGGGAGTGGTTTGGTTCACATAAAACCCAACCAAGCCAAACCCACTAAATCGAACCAAACTAAGCCAATGCAATGCTATGATGAACCATGAAATACTCAATAAACCAAGCTCCATTAATCAGAATTAATCCATGAACGATAAATGACAACTAAACCACAATGCTAAATATGAAATAAACCATAACTAACTAATCAAAGAAAATAAGAAATACAGGTCAGAAATATGAACACGTATAAAATACGTATCACGAATTTCGGGGTACTACATCCTACCCACCTTAAAAGAATTCCGTCCTCGGAATTTTAATCAAGAGACTAGAGATGTCGGAACATCTATACTATCGCAAGCAATCTACGCTACCAATCAATCATACAATCATGCATGCAAGCAAGGAATCGAAGTGCAAGGCATAAGGAAGATATTACACCTCACGAGCCAAATCGATTGGGATAACGTGATTGGATATCATCCTCACACTCCCACGTTTGACTCTCCCAAGGAGCGATGAACTCAAGCAACACGAACTAAACTGATAGTCTTGCGCTTGAGGTCTCTCTCTTTGGTCAAACAGGGACACGGGCTTCTCCTCATACGAAAAGGTTGGTACCAATAACCGTTTTTGAATGATCTAGGAAACGGCTCGGGCCCGGGATATACCATTATAATTAGGATACATGAAACATGACACGTGTCCCGTATAACGACGGCGGAAAGCAAGATAATAGGACACAGATACCTCTCTGCCGATTCTGGATCTGGGCCTGGGCCAGAGCGAACTGCTGAGGCCTCTGTTGCTGGAAGGCCTGGGCCTGAGACGGCAATGGACCCGAAAATGAAAGCTGTTATGGTTGGTGAACTGGAGCTGGTTCTGGTGCTGGTCCCATAACCGAGGGACTAGTTACTGTCGACGATGATCTGTTTCTGAATGGACAAGATCCTACCATATGGTCCGGCGAACCACAAACCAAGCACAATCCCTGTGCTCTGCGGCACTCAGTAACAACATGCCCGGGCTTCCCGCAATGAGAACAACCGGTTGCGAAAGGCCGCTTCTGCTTCTGTTGTTGGGGATAGGTCGGGACAGAATGCTGTAAGGAGGTAACCAAATCTGTCCTCGTAGCTCCAATGGTCAGGGCCTAGCTGCTGGGGCCGGTGCTGAGGATTGGTTCATCAGGTCGTGAGACCGCTTCCGATCTCCGGTCCGGTCTGCTATCCTTCGGGAAGTGTACTCATGCCTCGTCGCTGCTCGTAAGACGGCATCAAAAGTTCTGTGCTCGAACTGCTCTACTGCCAATGTGATCTCCAAGTGGAGCCCCTGCTGAAATCGTTGTGCTCTGTCTAGCTCGGTTGCCACCAAGGTGGGAGCAAACCGACTCAACCTTGAAAACTCGGCCGCATATCCGTCGACCGTCCTGCTCATCTGTCTGAGATTACTAAACCTAGTCTGCAGGTCATATCTAGCCACTACGTCGAAGTACATGGTCTAAAACATATCACTGAATACCGCCCACATGACAAACGTACCCAAACTCGCTGCTTGCATAGCCCACCAGCTGCGGGCTAGATCTAGTAACTGCAGGCGCACCACCGCCACCTTCTCTGCTTCAGGGATCTTGGCTGCCTCCAAGATAACTTCAATGTCCTGTAGCCAGGCATCTGCAGCAATAGCATCTTCGCTACCGTCGAAGAAGGGAGGGTTCAGGCGCTTGAAATTGTTGACCGTACTATTCCCTCGAGGACCACTTCCGCTCACAGCATCTTGTACTGCTTGCTGCAAGGCATCACCCTGACGGTCCTGAGACGCGAGCAACTCACGGATGAGCCCTATCAAGACCCCGTCTTCTGACCCTGCTGGCTGAACTGGCTGGACTAGGGGCATTGGTTCTCCAGAAGGCATGGCTCGGGAGGCGGCTGCTGATGACTGATCTTGATCTTCTTGCTGTTGCTGTGCTGTCGGCCGAACTCCTTCTGGCTGATCAACAGGAACGATGCTACTGAAGAAATGACATCGGGAATATTAAGGAAGGACCAGGATAGAACAATGATGCAAGCATGTTATCAAGTCAGGAATCCAAGGAGATGAGAGGATACGAATGGAGATCAAAGGCGAGTACAGATTGAGACATCTATCCGGTAAACCCTCACATTTCTTGATTGAAAAGACCTGCATGGGCCACCACTTAAACCATGTCACGCCCCAGAACCAGAATACTGGAGAGCGGGGGCAGACATAGCCAGCTACGTATAATGAAATGAGATCCACTCCACTATACGGTCACGGCTGTCTAGAAATATGAGGGTTTATCTACAAGCCATCAGTCTCTTATGGTCAATAACAAGCTAGTATCTCAATCATAAACAAGTAAGTAAATGTTACAAGATATCAGACCACCAAATATACAATTGTAAGGCGTCCCAAATATTACATATCCAGATGATCATGAAGCTAGTCGTACAAAATGTGAGGACTAGCAAGAGTTAAGTCATACATGATCAACCTCGAGTTGCCAATCATGTTACAGCCCGTAGGTAGACAGAAGGTAAAGTGCATCGAGCTAACAAGTGCTCGTCAGCTAAATGCCTCAAAAGAATAATATACAATAAAGTGGAAGAACAAAAGAAATCCACTCGTTGCCCTGGTTACGCCTGGCGGTCACCATCGGGCTGAAAAGCAGGTAGATCCCTTGCTGCTGCTCCGGTATCTGGCCATACAAAACCAGTTGGATCAGACCCCAAAAAGAGCAAGTGCCACAAGGAGGCTTCACTTAGGAACTAAAACCAGCAATTAGCACAATAATATAATTACAAAATAAAAGACAGTAATTTAAGAAAAAGCATGACAGGTAAGTATAAAAGACAATCTTGTACAGGATCAATAAAAGACAAGACATATGGAATAGCATGACAGAATGATATACGATAAGATAACCATGGGACTATTCAGATAACCAGGTTACAACCCGTAACCCAAACAAGGACCGGGATTGTAACCCTTCGTCTGAACAGAACTTGGCTTCTTCCACCATTTATCGGCAAGGTAATTATAAGAAATCAAGACATGTAACAATCTTGTATAGGATCAAGATAGGACTAGACAGATTGAACCCCATCCAACAATCACGACCAAGCAATAAGTACGGCTTGCTACTTTAACTAACTGGGATTATCACAGGCCTAGTTACTAGCAAGATACAATGAGAATTCCAAGTCCGGTTACCTGTTTGTTACTACCTGAGTGATTCCAGCAAGAAAAGGAAAAGATAGAAGGATATAGCAGACACACTGTAGTAAGATACATGTGTCCTAAGGTACCACACTCGACGGCGGGCTGGAAGTGCGCTCATCTCGACGGATAGCAACAAATCCCATGTATATACATATATAGGGCCGGGACCAAAGGGGCAACAGGTAACTGGAAAATTCTTCATGAACTAATTGATCAATCTAGTCATTAACCTAGCCAGATTCAGTATGAATCCCTGACCGTGGTACTCAGGGATCATGTCCTAGACATGATGCAAGACATAACAGGACTCGTAGTTTATACAAGCACAATCAATACAACAACCACGGTGTCCAGGCCAACGAATCAATTAGTCAAGAGTGCGCCACGATGGGCCACTATTATTATCATTATTACTTATCAAGAGTGCGCCACGACGGGCCACTATCAAGCATTGTCAGGGTACTTGTCATGAGTGCACCACTATGGGTCACTGTCGTGTCATGTGTAGCAGGTCAAATTATCAGGTCAAGTTATCATGTCAGGAGTGCACCACGACGGGCCACTATCATGTCATGTTCAATTATCATTTCTAAACATATTAAGTAAATTCGTGATTATCAAGTTCATGACAAAAAGACGTAAGGATATAAAATGGATGTAAAATATCTAATAAAATATCAATATTCAGGACTATAGAAGAGCCATACGGCTAAGGCATATGCGGCCAGGAATGATCTCATACGGCTGAATAGAGGACAGCCCATGCGGCTCAGATGGGGTCAGGCGCATGCGGCCAAGATGAGAATCCATGCGGCAGCAGCTCATGCGGCTGAGGGTCCAAAGTTCATGTGGCTGAGGAGGAGGAGGCATATGCGGCTAGCGGGAAGAGTGGGGTATTAGTCATATGTGGCTCGGAGATCCAGTCAGTCATGCGACTGAGGAGGAAGGCAGAAAATATGCGGCTCGGGGGGGGATACTTATGCGGCTAGCGGAGGATAGGACTCATGCGGCTGGGTCAAGGATATTCATGCGGCTCGAACGAGCGGGCACACATGCGGCTCGGTGGAAGAAGTTCTCATGCGGCCAGCGGGGAGTAAGGCCTATGTGGCTCAAGAGAAGCGGAGTCTTATACGGCTGGGGTCCAGCGGGTTTATGCGACTAGCTGTGACTGGGGTACTGCTCAAGCCTATGCGGCTCAGAACGAGTTGGTAAATATGCGGCTGGTCAATCATGCGGCTGGGAAATTCTCATGCGGCTAGGGTATCACTTGCTGCATGAAATATTCATGCGGTCAAGTCAACACTGTTCTTCTCCACCAAATTTCTGAGAAGAAGAACACCATGAAAGCCAAGCTCCCAAGTTCCATAACTCCATCATCCGGAGCCCAAATCCGAACTTCTATAGATCAAAATGGGACAGAATGAAATTTTTAACAACATGGAACTATCAAAACTTAGTAATAACAAGATTAAGTAGATCAAAACCCAAGAATTTCAAAAATAATATAATTGTAGATCTACAAGAATCTAGCCAGGGAAAGTGAAAATGTCCAGTACTAAAGTAAGTTAAAATGCTGTAGGGAAGAGAATGAAGTAATAAAATTTGAGTTCCTCCATGAAGCAAGTTGCACTTGCCTAGACCTCTCTCTCCCTCTCTCTGGTAGGTGAAGAATTAATGGTGGGGAAGAAGAAGATATTAATGAAGAGAGAGAAGGAGAAAGGGTTAAATAATGGGGATGGTAGTAGGAGGGAGTGGTTTGGTTCACATAAAACCCAACCAAGCCAAACCCACTAAACCGAACCAAACCAAGCCAATGCAATGCTATGATGAACCATGAAATACTCAATAAACCAAGCTCCATTAATCAGAATTAATCCATGAACGATAAATGACAACTAAACCACAATGCTAAATATGAAATAAACCATAACTAACTAATCAAAGAAAATGAGAAATACGGGTCAGAAATACGAACACGTATAAAATACGTATCACGAATTTCGGGGCACTACATCCTACCCACCTTAAAAGAATTCCGTCCTCGAAATTTTAATTAAGAGGCTAGAGATGTCGAAACATCTATACTATCGCAAGCAATCTACGCTACCAATCAATCATACAATCATGCATGCAAGCAAGGAATCGAAGTGCAAGGCATAAGGAAGATATTACACCTCACGAGCCAAACTGATTGGGATAACGTGATTGGATATCATCCTCACACTCCCACGTTTGACTCTCCCAAGGAGCGATGAACTCAAGCAATATGAACTAAACTGATAGTCTTGCGCTTGAGGTCTCTCTCTTTGGTCAAACAGGGACACGGGCTTCTCCTCATACGAAAAGGTTGGTACCAATAACCGTTTTCGAATGATCTAGGAAACGGCTCGGGCCCGGAATATACCATTATAATTAGGATACATGAAACATGACACGCGTCCCGTATAACGACGGCGGGAAGCAAGACAATAGGACACAGATACCTCTCTGCCGATTCTGGATCTGGGCCTGGGCCAGAGCGAACTGCTGAGGCCTCTGTTGCTGGAAGGCCTCGGCCTGAGACGGCAATGGACCCGGAAACGAAAGCTGTTGTGGTTGGTGAACTGGAGCTGGTTCTGGTGCTGGTCCCATAACCGAGGGACTAGTTACTGTCGACGATGATCTGTTTCTGAACGGACAAGATCCTACCATGTGGTCCGGCGAACCACAAACCAAGCACAATCCCTGTGCTCTGCGGCACTCAGTAACAACATGTCCGGGCTTCCCGTAATGAGAACAACCGGTTGCGAAAGACCGCTTCTGCTTCTGCTGCTGGGGATAGGTCAGGACAGAATGCTGTAAGGAGGTAACCGAATCTGTCCTCGTAGCTCCAATGGTCAGGGCCCTAGCTGCTGGGGCCGGTGCTGAGGATTGGTTCATCAGGTCGTGAGACCGCTTCCGATCTCCGGTCCGGTCTGCTATCCTTCGGGAAGTGTACTCATGCCTCATCGCTGCTCATAAGACGGCATCAAAAGTTCTGTGCTCGAACTGCTCTACTGCCAATGTGATCTCCAAGTGGAGCCCCTGCTGAAATCGTTGTGCTCTGTCTAGCTCGGTTGCCACCAAGGTGGGAGCAAACCGACTCAACCTTGAAAACTCGGCCGCATATCCGTCGACCGTCCTGCTCATCTGTCTGAGATTACTAAACCTAGTCTGCAGGTCATATCTAGCCACTGCGTCGAAGTACATGGTCTAAAATATATCACTGAATACCGCCCACATGACAGACGTACCCAAACTTGCTGCTTGCATAGCCCACCAGCTGCGGGCTAGATCTAGTAACTGCAGGCGCACCACCGCCACCTTCTCTGCTTCAGGGGTCTTGGCTGCCTCCAAGATAACTTCAATGTCCTGTAGCCAGGCATCTGCAGCAATAGCATCTTCGCTACCATCGAAAAAGGGAGGGTTCAGGCGCTTGAAATTGTTGACCGCACTATTCCCTCGAGGACCACTTCCGCTCACAGCATCTTATACTGCTTGCTGCAAGGCATCACCCCGACGGTCCTGAGACGCGAGCAACTCACGGATGAGCCCTATCAAGACCCCGTCTTCTGACCCTGCTGGCTGAACTGGCTGGACTAGGGGCATTGGTTCTCCAGAAGGCATGGCTCGGGAGGCGGCTGCTGATGACTGATCTTGATCTTCTTGCTGTTGCTGTGCTGTCGGCCGAACTCCTTCTGGCTGATCAACAGGAACGATGCTACTGAAGAAATGACATCGGGAATATTAAGGAAGGACCAGGATAGAACAATGATGCAAGCATGTTATCAAGTCAGGAATCCAAGGAGATGAGAGGATACGAATGGAGATCAAAGGCGAGTACAGATTGAGACATCTATCCGGTAAACCCTCACATTTCTTGATTGAAAAGACCTGCATGGGCCACCACTTAAACCATGTCACGCCCCAGAACCAGAATACTGGAGAACGGGGGCAGACATAGCCAGCTACGTATAATGAAATGAGATCCACTCCACTATACGGTCACGGCTGTCTAGAAATATGAGGGTTTATCTACAAGCCATCAGTCTCTTATGGTCAATAACAAGCTAGTGTCTCAATCATAAACAAGTAAGTAAATGTTACAAGATATCAGACCACCAAATATACAATTGTAAGGCGTCCCAAATATTACATATCCAGATGATCATGAAGCTAGTCGTACAAAATGTGAGGACTAGCAAGAGTTAAGTCATACATGATCAACCTCGAGTTGCCAATCATGTTACAGCCCGTAGGCAGACAGAAGGTAAAGTGCATCGAGCTAACAAGTGCTCGTCGGCTAAATGCCTCAAAAGAATAATATACAATAAAGTGGGAGAACAAAAGAAACCCACTCGTTGCCCTGGTTACGCCTGGCGGTTACCATCGGGCTAAAAAGCAGGTAGATCCCTTGCTGCTGCTCCGGTATCTGGCCATACAAAACCAGCTGGATCAGACCCCAAAAAGAGCAAGTGCCACAAGGAGGCTTCACTTAGGAACTAAAACCAGCAATCAGCACAATAATATAATTACAAAATAAGAGACAGTAATTTAAGAAAAAGCATGACAGATAAGTATAAAAGACAATCTTGTACAGGATCAATAAAAGACAAGACATATGGAATAGCATGACAGAATGATATACGATAAGATAACCATGGGACTATTCAGATAACCAGGTTACAACCCGTAACCCAAACAAGGACCGGGGTTGTAATCCTTCGTCTGAACGGAACTTGGCTTCTCCCACCATTTATCGGCAAGGTAATTATAAGAAATCAAGACATGTAACAATCTTGTATAGGATCAAGACAGGACTAGACAGATTGAACCCCATCCAACAATCACGGCCAAGCAATAAGTACGGCTTGCTACTTTAACTAACTGGGGTTATCACAGGCCTAGTTACTAGCAAGATGCAATGAGAATTCCAAGTCCGGTTACCTGTTTGTTACTACCTGAGTGATCCCAGCAAGAAAATGAAAAGATAGCAGGATATAGCAGACACACTGTAGTAAGATACATGTGTCCTAAGGTACCACACTCGACGGCGGGCTGGAAGTGCGCTCATCTCGACGGATAGCAACAAATCCCATGTATATACATATATAGGGCCGGGACCAAAGGGACAACAGGTAACTGGAAAATTTTCCATGAACTAATTGATCAATCTAGTCATTAACCTAGCCAGATTCAGTATGAATCCCTGACCGTGGTACTCAGGGATCATGTCCTAGACATGATGCAAGACAAAACAGGACTCGTAGTTTATACAAGCACAATCAATACAACAACCACGGTGTCCAGGCCAACGAATCAATTAGTCAAGAGTGCGCCACGACGGGCCACTATCATTATCATTATTACTTATCAAGAGTGCGCCACGACGGGCCACTATCAAGCATTGTCAGGGTACTTGTCAAGAGTGCACCACTATGGGTCACTGTCGTGTCATGTGTAGCAGGTCAAATTATCAGGTCAAGTTATCATGTCAGGAGTGCACCACGACGGGCCACTATCATGTCATGTTCAATTATCATTTCTAAACATATTAAGTAAATTCGTGATTATCAAGTTCATGACAAAAAGACGTAAGGATATAAAATGGATGTAAAATATCTAATAAAATATCAATATTCAGGACTATAGAAGAGCCATGCGGCTAAGGCATATGCGGCCAGGAATGATCTCATACGGCTGAATAGAGGACAGCCCATGCGGCTCAGATGGGGTCAGGCGCATGCGGCCAAGATGAGAATCCATGCTGCAGCAGCTCATGCGGCTGAGGGTCCAAAGTTCATGTGGCTGAGGAGGAGGAGGCATATGCGGCTAGCGGGAAGAGTGGGGTATTAGTCATATGCGGCTCGGAGATCCAGTCAGTCATGCGACTGAGGAGGAAGGCAGAAAATATGCGGCTCGGGGGGGGATAGTTATGCGGCTAGCGGAGGATAGGACTCATGCGGCTGGGTCAAGGATATTCATGCGGCTCGAACGAGCGGGCACACATGCGGCTCGGTGAAAGAAGTTCTCATGCGGCCAGCGGGGAGTAAGGCCTATGCGACTCAAGAGAAGCAGAGTCTTATGCGGCTGGGGTCCAGCGGGTTTATGCGACTAGCTGTGACTGGGGTACTGCTCAAGCCTATGCGGCTCAGAACGAGTTGGTAAATGTGCGACTGGTCAATCATGCGGCTGGGAAATTCTCATGCGGCTAGGGTATCACTTGCCGCATGAAATATTCATGCGGTCAAGTCAGCACTGTTCTTCTCCCCCAAATTTCCGAGAAGAAGAACACCATGAAAGCCAAGCTCCCAAGTTCCATAACTCCATCATCCGGAGCCCAAATCCGAACTTCCATAGGTCAAAATGGGGCAGAATGAAATTTTCAACAACATGGAACCATCAAAACTTAGTAATAACAAGATTAAGTAGATCAAAACCCAAAAAATTTCGAAAATAATATAATTGTAGATCTACAAGAATCTAGCCAGGGAAAGTGAAAATGTCCAGTACTAAAGTAAGTTAAAATGCTGTAAGGAAGAGAATGAAGTAATAAAATTTGAGTTCCTCCATGAAGCAAGTTGCACTTGCCTAGTCCTCTCTCTCCCTCTCTCTGGTAGGTGAAGAATTAATGGTGGGGAAGAAGAAGATATTAATGAAGAGAGAGAAGGAGAAAGGGTTAAATAATGGGGATGGTAGTAGGAGGGAGTGGTTTGGTTCACATAAAACCCAACCAAGCCAAACCCACTAAACCGAACCAAACCAAGCCAATGCAATGCTATGATGAACCATGAAATACTCAATAAACCAAGCTCCATTAATCAGAATTAATCTATGAACGATAAATGACAACTAAACCACAATGCTAAATATGAAATAAACCATAACTAACTAATCAAAGAAAATGAGAAATATGGGTCAGAAATACGAACACGTATAAAATACGTATCACGAATTTCGGGGCACTACATCCTACCCACCTTAAAAGAATTTCGTCCTCGGAATTTTAATCAAGAGGCTAGAGATGTCGGAACATCTATACTATCGCAAGCAATCTACGCTACCAATCAATCATACAATCATGCATGCAAGCAAGGAATCGAAGTGCAAGGCATAAGGAAGATATTACACCTCACGAGCCAAACCGATTGGGATAACGTGATTGGATATCATCCTCATACTCCCACGTTTGACTCTCCCAAGGAGCGATAAACTCAAGCAACACGAACTAAACTGATAGTCTTGCGCTTGAGGTCTCTCTCTTTGGTCAAACAGGAACACGGGCCTCTCCTCATACGAAAAGGTTGGTAACAATAACCGTTTTCGAATGATCTAGGAAACGGCTCAGGCCCGAGATATACCGTTATAATTAGGATACATGAAACATGACACGTGTCCCGTATAACGACGGCGGGAAGCAAGACAATAGGACACAGATACCTCTCTGCCGATTCTGGATCTGGGCCTGGGCCAGAGCGAACTGCTGAGGCCTCTGTAGCTGGAAGGCCTGGGCCTGAGACGGCAATGGACCCGGGAACGGAAGCTGTTGTGGTTGGTGAACTGGAGCTGGTTCTGGTGTTGGTCCCATAACCGAGGGACTAGTTACTGTCGACGATGATATGTTTCTGAACGGACAAGATCCTACCATGTGGTCCGGCGAACAACAAACCAAGCACAATCCCTGTGCTCTGCGGCACTCAGTAACAACATGCTCGGGCTTCCCGCAATGAGAACAACCGGTTGCGAAAGGCCGCTTCTGCTTCTGCTGCTGGGGATAGGTCGGGACAGAATACTGTCAGGAGGTAACCGAATCTGTCCTCGTAGCTCCAATGGTCAGGGCCCTAGCTGCTGGGGCCGGTGCTGAGGATTGGTTCATCAGGTCGTGAGACCGCTTCCGATCTCCGGTCCGGTCTGCTATCCTTCGGGAAGTGTACTCATGCCTCCTCGCTGCTCGTAAGACGGCATCAAAAGTTCTGTGCTCGAACTGCTCTACTGCCAATGTGATCTCAAGTGGAGCCCTGCTGAAATCGCTGTGGCTCTGTCTAGCTCGGTTGCCACCAAGGTGGGAGCAAACCGACTCAACCTTGAAAACTCGGCCCATATCCGTCGACCGTCCTGCTCATCTGCTGAGATTACTA
Organism: Iris pallida; assembly: GCA_029216955.1. Taxonomy (NCBI): domain Eukaryota; kingdom Viridiplantae; phylum Streptophyta; class Magnoliopsida; order Asparagales; family Iridaceae; genus Iris; species Iris pallida. The sequence continues at coordinate 12,919,150 of JANAVB010037620.1, forward strand.
AACTAGTCTGCAGGTCATATCTAGCCCCTGCGTCGAAGTACATGGTCTAAAACATATCACTGAATACCGCCCACATGACAAACGTACCCAAACTCGCTGCTTGCATAGCCCACCAGCTGCGGGCTAGATCTAGTAACTGCAGGCGCACCACCGCCACCTTCTCGCTTCAGGGTCCTGGCTGCCTCCAAGATAACTTCAATGTCCTGTAGCCAGGCATCTGCAGCAATAGCATTCGCTACCGTCGAAGAAGGGAGGGTTCAGGCGCTTGAAATTGTTGCCGTACTATTCCTCGAGGACCACTTCCGCTCACAGCATCTTGTACTGCTGCAAGGCATCACCAGACGTCCTGAGAAGCGAGCAACTCACGGATGAGCCCTATCAAGACCCCGTCTCTGACCCTGCTGGCTGAACTGGCTGGACTAGGGGCATTGGTTCTCCAGAAGGCATGGCTCGGAGGGCTGCTGATGATGATCTGATCTTGTTGCTGCTTGTGGCTGTCGGCCGAACTCCTTCTGGTGATCAACAGGAACGATGACTGAAGAAACATCGGGAATATTAAGGAAGGACCAGGATAGAACAATGATGCAAGCATGTTATCAAGTCAGGAATCCAAGGAGATGAGAGGATACGAATGGAGATCAAAGGCGAGTACAGATTGAGACATCTATCGGGTAAACCCTCACATTTCTTGATTGAAAAGACCTGCATGGGCCACCACTTAAACCAGTCACGCCCAGAACCAGAATACTGGAGATGGGGGCAGACATAGCCAGCTACGATAATGAAATGAGATCCACTCCACTATACGGTCACGGCTGTCTAGAAAATATGAGGGTTTATCTACAAGCCATCAGTCTCCTATGGTCAATAACAAGCTAGTGTCTCAATCATAAACAAGTAAGTAAATGTTACAAGATATCAGACCACCAAATATACAATGTAAGGCGCCAAATTACTATCCAGATGATCATGAAGCTAGTCGTACAAAATGTGAGGACTAGCAAGAGTTAAGTCATACTGATCAACCTCGAGTTGCCAATCATGTTACAGCCCGTAGGCAGACAGAATAAAGTGCATCGAGCTAACAAGTGCTCGTCGGCTAAATGCCTCAAAAGAATAATATACAATAAGTGGAGAACAAAAGAAACCACTCGTTGCCCTGGTTACGCCTGGCGGTCACCATCGGGGAAAAGCAGGTAGATCCCTTGCTGCTGCTCCGGTATCTGGCCATACAAAACCAGCGGGTCAGACCCCAGAAAGAGCAAGTGCCACAAGGAGCTTCACTTAGGAACTAAAACCAGCAATGAGCACAATAATATAATTACAAAATAGAGACAGTAATTTAAGAAAAAGCATGACAGGTAAGTATAAAAGACAATCTTGTACAGGATCAATAAAAGACAAGACATATGGAATAGCATGACAGGATGATATACGATAAGATAACCATGGGACTATTCAGATAACCAGGTTACAATCCGTAACCCCAAACAAGGACCGGGGTTGTAACCCTTCGTCTGAAGAACTTGGCTTCTCCCACTATTTACGGCAAGGTAATTATAAAAATCAAGACATGTAACAATTGTATAGGATCAAGACAGGACTAGACAGATTGAACCCCATCCAACAATACGGCCAAGCATAAGTACGGCTTGCTACTTAACTAATGGGGTTATCACAGGCCTAGTTACTAGCAAGATGCAAGAAGAATTCCAAGTCCGGTTACCTGTTTGTTACTACCTGAGTGATCCCAGCAAGAAAAGGAAAAGATAGGGATATAGCAGACACACTGTAGTAAGATACATGTTCTAAGGTACCACACTGACGGCGGGCTGGAAGTGCGCTCATCTCGACGGATAGCAACAAATCCATGATATACATATATAGGGCCGGGACCAAAGGGGCAACAGGTAACTGGAAAATTCTCCAAGAACTAATTGATCAATCTAGTCATTAACCTAGCCAGATTCAGTATGAATCCCTGACCGTGGTACTCAGGGATCATGCCCTAGACATGATGCAAGACATAACAGGACTCGTAGTTTATACAAGCACAATCATACAACAACCACGGTGTCCAGGCAACGAATCAATTAGTCAAGAAGAGTACGCCACGACGGGCCACTATTATCATTACTTATCAAGAGTGCGCCACGACGGGCCACTATCAAGCATTGTCAGGGTACTTGTCAGAGTGCACCACTATGGGTCACTCGTATCATGTGTAGCAGGTCAAATATTAGGTCAAGTTATCATGTCAGGAGTGCACCACGACGGGCCACTATCATGTCATGTTCAATTACATTTCTAAACATATTAAGTAAATTCGTGATTATCAAGTTCATGACAAAAAACGTAAGGATATAAAATGGACGAAAATATCTATATAAATATCAATATTCAGGATATAGAAGAGCCATGCGGCTAAGGCTATGCGGCAGGAATGATCTCATACGGCTGAATAGAGGACAGCCCATGCGCTCAGATGGGGTCAGGCGCATGCGGCCAAGATGAGAATCCATGCGGCAGCTGAGGGTCCAAAGTTCATGCGGCTGAGGAGGAGGAGGCATATGCGGTAGCGGAAGAGTGGGGTAGTCATATGCGGCCGGAGATCCAGTCAGTCATGCGGCTGAGGAGGAAGGCAGAAATATGCGGCTCGGGGGGATACTTATGCGGCTAGCGGAGGATAGGATCATCGGCTGGGTCAAGGAGGATTCATGCGGCTCGAACGAGCGGGCACATGCGGCTCGGGGGAAGAAGTTCTCATGCGGCTAGCGGGGAGTAAGGCCTATGCGGCTCAAGAGAAGCGGAGTCTTATGCGGCTGGGGTCCAGCGGGTTTATGCGACTAGCTGTGACTGGGGTACTGCTCAAGCCGATGCGGCTCAGAACGAGTTGGTAAATATGCGGCTGGTCAATCATGCGGCAGGGAAATTCTCATGCGGCTAGGGTATCACTTGCCGCATGAAATATTCATGCGGTCAAGTCAGCACTGTTCTTCTCCCCAAATTTCTGAGAAGAAGAACACCATGAAAGCCAAGCTCCCAAGTTCCATAACTCCATCATCCGGAGCCCAAATCCGAACTTCCATAGGACAAAATGGGGTAGAATGAAATTTTAACAACATGGAACCATCAAAACTTAGTAATAACAAGATTAAGTAGATCAAAACCCAAGAATTTCGAAAAATATAATTGTAGATCTACAAGAATCTAGCCAGGGAAAGTGAAAATGTCCAGTACTAAAGTAAGTTAAAATGCTGTAGAGAGAATGAAGTAATAAAATTTGAGTTCCTCCATGAAGCAAGTTGCACTTGCCTAGACCTCTCTCTCCTCTCTCTGGTAGGTAAGAATTAATGGTGGGGAAGAGAAGATATTAATGAAGAGAGAGAAGAAGAGAAAGGGTTAAATAATGGGGATGGTGGTAGGAGGGAGTGGTTTGGTTCACATAAAACCAACCAAGCCAAACCCACTAAATCGAACCAAACTAAGCCAATGCAATGCTATGATGAACCTGAAATACTCAATAAACCAAGCTCCATTAATCAGAATTAATCCATGAACGATAAATGACAACTAAACCACAATGCTAAATATGAAATAAACCATACATAACTAATCAAAGAAAATAAGAATACAGGTCAGAAATATGAACACGTATAAAATACGTATCACGAATTTCGGGGTACTACATCCTACCCACCTTAAAAGAATTCCGTCCTCGGAATTTTAATCAAGAGCTAGAGATGTCGGACATCTATACTATCGCAAGCAATTCTACGCTACCAATCAATCATACAATCATGCATGCAAGCAAGGAATCGAAGTGCAAGGCATAAGGAAGATATTACACCTCACGAGCCAAACGATTGGGATAACGTGATTGGATATCATCCTCACACTCCACGTTTGACTCTCCCAAGGAGCGATGAACTCAGCAACACGAACTAAACTGATAGTCTTGCGCTTGAGGTCTCTCTCTTTGGTCAAACAGGGACACGGGCTTCTCCTCATACGAAAAGGTTGGTACCAATAACCGTTTTGAATGATCTAGGAAACGGCTCGGGCCCGGGATATACCATTATAATTAGGATACATGAACATGACACGTGTCCCGTATAACGACGGCGGAAAGCAAGACAATAGGACACAGATACCTCTCTGCCGATTCTGGATCTGGGCCTGGGCCAGAGCGAACTGCTGAGGCCTCTGTTGCTGGAAGGCCTGGGCCTGAGACGGCAATGGACCCGAAAATGAAAGCTGTTGTGGTTGGTGAACTGGAGCTGGTTCTGTGCTGGTCCCATAACCGAGGGACTAGTTTACTGTCGACGATGATCTGTTTTCTGACGATACAAGATCCTACATGTGGTCCGGGAACCACAAACCAAGCACAATCCCTGTGCTCTGCGGCACTCAGTAACAACATGCCGGGCTTCCCGCAATGAGAACAACCGGTTGCGAAAGGCCGCTTCTGTCTGCTGTTGGGGATAGGTCGGGACAGAATGCTGTAAGGAGGTAACCAAATCTGTCCTCGTAGCTCCAATGGTCAGGCCTAGCTGCTGGGGCCGGTGCTGAGGATTGGTTCATCAGGTCGTGAGACCGCTTCCGATCTCCGGTCCGGTCTGCTATCCTTCGGGAAGTGTACTCATGCCTCGTGCTCGTAAGACGGCATCAAAAGTTCTGTGCTCGAACTGCTCTACTGCCAATGTGATCTCCAAGTGGAGCCCCTGCTGAAATCGTTGTGCTCGTCTAGCTCGGTTGCCACCAAGGTGGGAGCAAACCGACTCAACCTTGAAAACTCGGCCGCATATCCGACCGTCCTGCTCATCTGTCTGAGATTACTAAACTAGTCTGCAGGTCTATATAGCCACTGCGTCGAAGTACATGGTCTAAACATATCACTGAATACCGCCCACATGACACGTACCCAAACTCGCTGCTTGCATAGCCCACCAGCTGCGGGCTAGATCTAGTAACTGCAGGCGCACCACCGCCACCTTCTCTGCTTCAGGGATCTTGGCTGCCTCCAAGATAACTTCAATGTCCTGTAGCCAGCATCTGCAGCAATAGCATCTTCGCTACCGTCGAAGAAGGGAGGGTTCAGGCGCTTGAAATTGTTGACCGTACTATTCCCTCGAGGACCACTTCCGCTCACAGCATCTTGTACTGCTTGCTGCAAGGCATCACCCTGACGGTCCTGAGACGCGAGCAACTCACGGATGAGCCCTATCAAGACCCCGTCTTCTGACCTGCTGGCTGAACTGGCTGGACTAGGGGCATTGGTTTCTCCAGAAGGCATGGCTCGGGAGGCGGCTGCTGATGACTGATCTTGATCTTCTTGCTGTTGCTGTGCTGTCGCCGAACTCCTTCTGGCTGATCAACAGGAACGATGCTACTGAAGAAATAAATCGGGAAATTAAGGAAGGACCAGGATAGACAATGATGCAAGCATGTTATCAAGTCAGGAATCCAAGGAGATGAGAGGATACGAATGGAGATCAAAGGCGAGTACAGATTGAGACATCTATCCGGTAAACCCTCACATTCTTGATTGAAAAGACCTGCATGGGCCACCACTTAAACCATGTCACGCCCCAGAACCAGAATACTGGAGGGGGCAGACATAGCCAGCTACGTATAATGAAATGAGATCCACTCCACTATACGGTCACGGCTGTCTAGAAATATGAGGGTTTATCTACAAGCCATCAGTCTCTATGGTCAATAAAGCTAGTATCTCAATCATAAACAAGTAAGTAAATGTTACAAGATATCAGACCACCAATATACAATTGTAAGGCGTCCCAAATATTACATATCCAGATGATCATGAAGCTAGTCGTACAAAATGTGAGGACTAGCAAGAGTTAAGTCATACATGATCAACCTCGAGTTGCCAATCATGTTACAGCCCGTAGGTAGACAGAAGGTAAAGTGCATCGAGCTAACAAGTGCTCGTCAGCTAAATGCCTCAAAAGAATAATATACAATAAAGTGGAAGAACAAAAGAAATCCACTCGTTGCCCTGGTTACGCCTGGCGGTCACCATCGGGCTGAAAAGCAGGTAGATCCCTTGCTGCTGCTCCGGTATCTGGCCATACAAAACCAGTTGGATCAGACCCCAAAAGAGCAAGTGCCACAAGGAGGCTTCACTTAGGAACTAAAACCAGCAATTAGCACAATAATATAATTACAAAATAAAAGACAGTAATTTAAGAAAAAGCATGACAGGTAAGTATAAAAGACAATCTTGTACAGGATCAATAAAAGACAAGACATATGGAATAGCATGACAGAATGATATACGATAAGATAACCATGGGACTATTCAGATAACCAGGTTACAACCCGTAACCCAAACAAGGACCGGGATTGTAACCCTTCGTCTGAACAGAACTTGGCTTCTTCCACCATTTATCGGCAAGGTAATTATAAGAAATCAAGACATGTAACAATCTTGTATAGGATCAAGATAGGACTAGACAGATTGAACCCCATCCAACAATCACGACCAAGCAATAAGTACGGCTTGCTACTTTAACTAACTGGGATTATCACAGGCCTAGTTACTAGCAAGATACAATGAGAATTCCAAGTCCGGTTACCTGTTTGTTACTACCTGAGTGATTCCAGCAAGAAAAGGAAAAGATAGAAGGATATAGCAGACACACTGTAGTAAGATACATGTGTCCTAAGGTACCACACTCGACGGCGGGCTGGAAGTGCGCTCATCTCGACGGATAGCAACAAATCCCATGTATATACATATATAGGGCCGGGGACCAAAGGGGCAACAGGTAACTGGAAAATTCTTCATGAACTAATTGATCAATCTAGTCATTAACCTAGCCAGATTCAGTATGAATCCCTGACCGTGGTACTCAGGGATCATGTCCTAGACATGATGCAAGACATAACAGGACTCGTAGTTTATACAAGCACAATCAATACAACAACCACGGTGTCCAGGCCAACGAATCAATTAGTCAAGAGTGCGCCACGATGGGCCACTATTATTATCATTATTACTTATCAAGAGTGCGCCACGACGGGCCACTATCAAGCATTGTCAGGGTACTTGTCATGAGTGCACCACTATGGGTCACTGTCGTGTCATGTGTAGCAGTCAAATTATCAGGTCAAGTTATCATGTCAGGAGTGCACCACGACGGGCCACTATCATGTCATGTTCAATTATCATTTCTAAACATATTAAGTAAATTCGTGATTATCAAGTTCATGACAAAAAGACGTAAGGATATAAAATGGATGTAAAATATCTAATAAAATATCAATATTCAGGACTATAGAAGAGCCATACGGCTAAGGCATATGCGGCCAGGAATGATCTCATACGGCTGAATAGAGGACAGCCCATGCGGCTCAGATGGGGTCAGGCGCATGCGGCCAAGATGAGAATCCATGCGGCAGCAGCTCATGCGGCTGAGGGTCCAAAGTTCATGTGGCTGAGGAGGAGAGGCATATGCGGCTAGCGGGAAGAGTGGGGTATTAGTCATATGTGGCTCGGAGATCCAGTCAGTCATGCGACTGAGGAGGAAGGCAGAAAATATGCGGCTCGGGGGGGATACTTATGCGGCTAGCGGAGGATAGGACTCATGCGGCTGGGTCAAGGATATTCATGCGGCTCGAACGAGCGGGCACACATGCGGCTCGGTGGAAGAAGTTCTCATGCGGCCAGCGGGGAGTAAGGCCTATGTGGCTCAAGAGAAGCGGAGTCTTATACGGCTGGGGTCCAGCGGGTTTATGCGACTAGCTGTGACTGGGGTACTGCTCAAGCCTATGCGGCTCAGAACGAGTTGGTAAATATGCGCTGGTCAATCATGCGGCTGGGAAATTCTCATGCGGCTAGGGTATCACTTGCTGCATGAAATATTCATGCGGTCAAGTCAACACTGTTCTTCTCCACCAAATTTCTGAGAAGAAGAACACCATGAAAGCCAAGCTCCCAAGTTCCATAACTCCATCATCCGGAGCCCAAATCCGAACTTCTATAGATCAAAATGGGACAGAATGAAATTTTTAACAACATGGAACTATCAAAACTTAGTAATAACAAGATTAAGTAGATCAAAACCCAAGAATTTCAAAAATAATATAATTGTAGATCTACAAGAATCTAGCCAGGGAAAGTGAAAATGTCCAGTACTAAAGTAAGTTAAAATGCTGTAGGGAAGAGAATGAAGTAATAAAATTTGAGTTCCTCCATGAAGCAAGTTGCACTTGCCTAGACCTCTCTCTCCCTCTCTCTGGTAGGTGAAGAATTAATGGTGGGGAAGAAGAAGATATTAATGAAGAGAGAGAAGGAGAAAGGGTTAAATAATGGGGATGGTAGTAGGAGGGAGTGGTTTGGTTCACATAAAACCCAACCAAGCCAAACCCACTAAACCGAACCAAACCAAGCCAATGCAATGCTATGATGAACCATGAAATACTCAATAAACCAAGCTCCATTAATCAGAATTAATCCATGAACGATAAATGACAACTAAACCACAATGCTAAATATGAAATAAACCATAACTAACTAATCAAAGAAAATGAGAAATACGGGTCAGAAATACGAACACGTATAAAATACGTATCACGAATTTCGGGGCACTACATCCTACCCACCTTAAAAGAATTCCGTCCTCGAAATTTTAATTAAGAGGCTAGAGATGTCGAAACATCTATACTATCGCAAGCAATCTACGCTACCAATCAATCATACAATCATGCATGCAAGCAAGGAATCGAAGTGCAAGGCATAAGGAAGATATTACACCTCACGAGCCAAACTGATTGGGATAACGTGATTGGATATCATCCTCACACTCCCACGTTTGACTCTCCCAAGGAGCGATGAACTCAAGCAATATGAACTAAACTGATAGTCTTGCGCTTGAGGTCTCTCTCTTTGGTCAAACAGGGACACGGGCTTCTCCTCATACGAAAAGGTTGGTACCAATAACCGTTTTCGAATGATCTAGGAAACGGCTCGGGCCCGGAATATACCATTATAATTAGGATACATGAAACATGACACGCGTCCCGTATAACGACGGCGGGAAGCAAGACAATAGGACACAGATACCTCTCTGCCGATTCTGGATCTGGGCCTGGGCCAGAGCGAACTGCTGAGGCCTCTGTTGCTGGAAGGCCTCGGCCTGAGACGGCAATGGACCCGGAAACGAAAGCTGTTGTGGTTGGTGAACTGGAGCTGGTTCTGGTGCTGGTCCCATAACCGAGGGACTAGTTACTGTCGACGATGATCTGTTTCTGAACGGACAAGATCCTACCATGTGGTCCGGCGAACCACAAACCAAGCACAATCCCTGTGCTCTGCGGCACTCAGTAACAACATGTCCGGGCTTCCCGTAATGAGAACAACCGGTTGCGAAGACCGCTTCTGCTTCTGCTGCTGGGGATAGGTCAGGACAGAATGCTGTAAGGAGGTAACCGAATCTGTCCTCGTAGCTCCAATGGTCAGGGCCCTAGCTGCTGGGGCCGGTGCTGAGGATTGGTTCATCAGGTCGTGAGACCGCTTCCGATCTCCGGTCCGGTCTGCTATCCTTCGGGAAGTGTACTCATGCCTCATCGCTGCTCATAAGACGGCATCAAAAGTTCTGTGCTCGAACTGCTCTACTGCCAATGTGATCTCCAAGTGGAGCCCCTGCTGAAATCGTTGTGCTCTGTCTAGCTCGGTTGCCACCAAGGTGGGAGCAAACCGACTCAACCTTGAAAACTCGGCCGCATATCCGTCGACCGTCCTGCTCATCTGTCTGAGATTACTAAACCTAGTCTGCAGGTCATATCTAGCCACTGCGTCGAAGTACATGGTCTAAAATATATCACTGAATACCGCCCACATGACAGACGTACCCAAACTTGCTGCTTGCATAGCCCACCAGCTGCGGGCTAGATCTAGTAACTGCAGGCGCACCACCGCCACCTTCTCTGCTTCAGGGGTCTTGGCTGCCTCCAAGATAACTTCAATGTCCTGTAGCCAGGCATCTGCAGCAATAGCATCTTCGCTACCATCGAAAAAGGGAGGGTTCAGGCGCTTGAAATTGTTGACCGCACTATTCCCTCGAGGACCACTTCCGCTCACAGCATCTTATACTGCTTGCTGCAAGGCATCACCCCGACGGTCCTGAGACGCGAGCAACTCACGGATGAGCCCTATCAAGACCCCGTCTTCTGACCCTGCTGGCTGAACTGGCTGGACTAGGGGCATTGGTTCTCCAGAAGGCATGGCTCGGAGGCGGCTGCTGATGACTGATCTTGATCTTCTTGCTGTTGCTGTGCTGTCGGCCGAACTCCTTCTGGCTGATCAACAGGAACGATGCTACTGAAGAAATGACATCGGGAATATTAAGGAAGGACCAGGATAGAACAATGATGCAAGCATGTTATCAAGTCAGGAATCCAAGGAGATGAGAGGATACGAATGGAGATCAAAGGCGAGTACAGATTGAGACATCTATCCGGTAAACCCTCACATTTCTTGATTGAAAGACCTGCATGGGCCACCACTTAAACCATGTCACGCCCCAGAACCAGAATACTGGAGAACGGGGGCAGACATAGCCAGCTACGTATAATGAAATGAGATCCACTCCACTATACGGTCACGGCTGTCTAGAAATATGAGGGTTTATCTACAAGCCATCAGTCTCTTATGGTCAATAACAAGCTAGTGTCTCAATCATAACAAGTAAGTAAATGTTACAAGATATCAGACCACCAAATATACAATTGTAAGGCGTCCCAAATATTACATATCCAGATGATCATGAAGCTAGTCGTACAAAATGTGAGGACTAGCAAGAGTTAAGTCATACATGATCAACCTCGAGTTGCCAATCATGTTACAGCCCGTAGGCAGACAGAAGGTAAAGTGCATCGAGCTAACAAGTGCTCGTCGGCTAAATGCCTCAAAAGAATAATATACAATAAGTGGGAGAACAAAAGAAACCCACTCGTTGCCCTGGTTACGCCTGGCGGTTACCATCGGGCTAAAAAGCAGGTAGATCCCTTGCTGCTGCTCCGGTATCTGGCCATACAAAACCAGCTGGATCAGACCCCAAAAAGAGCAAGTGCCACAAGGAGGCTTCACTTAGGAACTAAAACCAGCAATCAGCACAATAATATAATTACAAAATAAGAGACAGTAATTTAAGAAAAAGCATGACAGATAAGTATAAAAGACAATCTTGTACAGGATCAATAAAAGACAAGACATATGGAATAGCATGACAGAATGATATACGATAAGATAACCATGGGACTATTCAGATAACCAGGTTACAACCCGTAACCCAAACAAGGACCGGGGTTGTAATCCTTCGTCTGAACGGAACTTGGCTTCTCCCACCATTTATCGGCAAGGTAATTATAAGAAATCAAGACATGTAACAATCTTGTATAGGATCAAGACAGGACTAGACAGATTGAACCCCATCCAACAATCACGGCCAAGCAATAAGTACGGCTTGCTACTTTAACTAACTGGGGTTATCACAGGCCTAGTTACTAGCAAGATGCAATGAGAATTCCAAGTCCGGTTACCTGTTTGTTACTACCTGAGTGATCCCAGCAAGAAAATGAAAAGATAGCAGGATATAGCAGACACACTGTAGTAAGATACATGTGTCCTAAGGTACCACACTCGACGGCGGGCTGGAAGTGCGCTCATCTCGACGGATAGCAACAAATCCCATGTATATACATATATAGGGCCGGGACCAAAGGGACAACAGGTAACTGGAAAATTTTCCATGAACTAATTGATCAATCTAGTCATTAACCTAGCCAGATTCAGTATGAATCCCTGACCGTGGTACTCAGGGATCATGTCCTAGACATGATGCAAGACAAAACAGGACTCGTAGTTTATACAAGCACAATCAATACAACAACCACGGTGTCCAGGCCAACGAATCAATTAGTCAAGAGTGCGCCACGACGGGCCACTATCATTATCATTATTACTTATCAAGAGTGCGCCACGACGGGCCACTATCAAGCATTGTCAGGGTACTTGTCAAGAGTGCACCACTATGGGTCACTGTCGTGTCATGTGTAGCAGGTCAAATTATCAGGTCAAGTTATCATGTCAGGAGTGCACCACGACGGGCCACTATCATGTCATGTTCAATTATCATTTCTAAACATATTAAGTAAATTCGTGATTATCAAGTTCATGACAAAAAGACGTAAGGATATAAAATGGATGTAAAATATCTAATAAAATATCAATATTCAGGACTATAGAAGAGCCATGCGGCTAAGGCATATGCGGCCAGGAATGATCTCATACGGCTGAATAGAGGACAGCCCATGCGGCTCAGATGGGGTCAGGCGCATGCGGCCAAGATGAGAATCCATGCTGCAGCAGCTCATGCGGCTGAGGGTCCAAAGTTCATGTGGCTGAGGAGGAGGAGGCATATGCGGCTAGCGGGAAGAGTGGGGTATTAGTCATATGCGGCTCGGAGATCCAGTCAGTCATGCGACTGAGGAGGAAGGCAGAAAATATGCGGCTCGGGGGGGGATAGTTATGCGGCTAGCGGAGGATAGGACTCATGCGGCTGGGTCAAGGATATTCATGCGGCTCGAACGAGCGGGCACACATGCGGCTCGGTGAAAGAAGTTCTCATGCGGCCAGCGGGGAGTAAGGCCTATGCGACTCAAGAGAAGCAGAGTCTTATGCGGCTGGGGTCCAGCGGGTTTATGCGACTAGCTGTGACTGGGGTACTGCTCAAGCCTATGCGGCTCAGAACGAGTTGGTAAATGTGCGACTGGTCAATCATGCGGCTGGGAAATTCTCATGCGGCTAGGGTATCACTTGCCGCATGAAATATTCATGCGGTCAAGTCAGCACTGTTCTTCTCCCCCAAATTTCCGAGAAGAAGAACACCATGAAAGCCAAGCTCCCAAGTTCCATAACTCCATCATCCGGAGCCCAAATCCGAACTTCCATAGGTCAAAATGGGGCAGAATGAAATTTTCAACAACATGGAACCATCAAAACTTAGTAATAACAAGATTAAGTAGATCAAAACCCAAAAAATTTCGAAAATAATATAATTGTAGATCTACAAGAATCTAGCCAGGGAAAGTGAAAATGTCCAGTACTAAAGTAAGTTAAAATGCTGTAAGGAAGAGAATGAAGTAATAAAATTTGAGTTCCTCCATGAAGCAAGTTGCACTTGCCTAGTCCTCTCTCTCCCTCTCTCTGGTAGGTGAAGAATTAATGGTGGGGAAGAAGAAGATATTAATGAAGAGAGAGAAGGAGAAAGGGTTAAATAATGGGGATGGTAGTAGGAGGGAGTGGTTTGGTTCACATAAAACCCAACCAAGCCAAACCCACTAAACCGAACCAAACCAAGCCAATGCAATGCTATGATGAACCATGAAATACTCAATAAACCAAGCTCCATTAATCAGAATTAATCTATGAACGATAAATGACAACTAAACCACAATGCTAAATATGAAATAAACCATAACTAACTAATCAAAGAAATGAGAAATATGGGTCAGAAATACGAACACGTATAAAATACGTATCACGAATTCGGGGCACTACATCCTACCCACCTTAAAAGAATTTCGTCCTCGGAATTTTAATCAAGAGGCTAGAGATGTCGGAACATCTATACTATCGCAAGCAATCTACGCTACCAATCAATCATACAATCATGCATGCAAGCAAGGAATCGAAGTGCAAGGCATAAGGAAGATATTACACCTCACGAGCCAAACCGATTGGGATAACGTGATTGGATATCATCCTCATACTCCCACGTTTGACTCTCCCAAGGAGCGATAAACTCAAGCAACACGAACTAAACTGATAGTCTTGCGCTTGAGGTCTCTCTCTTTGGTCAAACAGGAACACGGGCCTCTCCTCATACGAAAAGGTTGGTAACAATAACCGTTTTCGAATGATCTAGGAAACGGCTCAGGCCCGAGATATACCGTTATAATTAGGATACATGAAACATGACACGTGTCCCGTATAACGACGGCGGGAAGCAAGACAATAGGACACAGATACCTCTCTGCCGATTCTGGATCTGGGCCTGGGCCAGAGCGAACTGCTGAGGCCTCTGTAGCTGGAAGGCCTGGGCCTGAGACGGCAATGGACCCGGGAACGGAAGCTGTTGTGGTTGGTGAACTGGAGCTGGTTCTGGTGTTGGTCCCATAACCGAGGGACTAGTTACTGTCGACGATGATATGTTTCTGAACGGACAAGATCCTACCATGTGGTCCGGCGAACAACAAACCAAGCACAATCCCTGTGCTCTGCGGCACTCAGTAACAACATGCTCGGGCTTCCCGCAATGAGAACAACCGGTTGCGAAAGGCCGCTTCTGCTTCTGCTGCTGGGGATAGGTCGGGACAGAATACTGTCAGGAGGTAACCGAATCTGTCCTCGTAGCTCCAATGGTCAGGGCCCTAGCTGCTGGGGCCGGTGCTGAGGATTGGTTCATCAGGTCGTGAGACCGCTTCCGATCTCCGGTCCGGTCTGCTATCCTTCGGGAAGTGTACTCATGCCTCCTCGCTGCTCGTAAGACGGCATCAAAAGTTCTGTGCTCGAACTGCTCTACTGCCAATGTGATCTCCAAGTGGAGCCCCTGCTGAAATCGCTGTGCTCTGTCTAGCTCGGTTGCCACCAAGGTGGGAGCAAACCGACTCAACCTTAAAAACTCGGCCACATATCCGTCGACCGTCCTGCTCATCTGCCTGAGATTATTAAACCTAGTCTGCAGGTTATATCTAGCCCCTGCGTCGAAGTACATGGTCTGAAACATATCACTGAATACCGCCCACATGACAGGCGTATCCAAACTCGCTGCTTGCATAGCCCACCAGCTGCGGGCTAGATCTAGTAACTGCAGGCGCACCACCGCCACCTTCTCTGCTTTAGGGGTCCTGGCTGCCTCCAAGATAACTTCAATATCCTGTAGCCAGGCATCTGCAGCAATAGCATCTTCGCTACCGTCGAAGAAGGGAGGGTTCAGGCGCTTGAAATTGTTGACCGTACTATTCCCTCGAGGACCACTTCCGCTCACAGCATCTTGTACTGCTTGCTGCAAGGCATCACCCCGACGATCCTGAGACGCGAGCAACTCACGGATGAGCCCTATCAAGACCCCGTCTTCTGACCCTGCTGGCTGAACTGGCTGGACTGGGGGCATTGGTTCTCCAGAAGGCATAGCTCGGGAGGCGGCTGCTGATGACTGATCTTGATCTTCTTGTTGTTGCTGTGCTGTCGGCCGAACTCCTTCTGGCTGATCAACAGGAACGATGATACTGAAGAAATGACATCGGGAATATTAAGGAAGGACCAGGATAGAACAATGATGCAAGCATGTTATCAAGTCAGGAATCCAAGGAGATGAGAGGATACGAATGGAGATCAAAGGCGAGTACAGATTGAGACATCTATCCGGTAAACCCTCACATTTCTTGATTGACAAGACCTGCATGGGCCACCACTTAAACCATGTCACGCCCCAGAACCAGAATACTGGAAAGATGGGGCAGACATAGCCAGCTACGTATAATGAAATGAGATCCACTCCACTATACGGTCACGGCTGTCTAGAAATATGAGGGTTTATCTACAAGCCATCAGTCTCCTATGGTCAATAACAAGCTAGTGTCTCAATCATAAACAAGTAAGTAAATGTTACAAGATATAAGACCACCAAATATACAATTGTAAGGCGTCCAAAACATTACATATCCAGATGATCATGAAGCTAGTCGTACAAAATGTGAGGACTAGCAAGAGTTAAGTCATACGTGATCAACCTCGAGTTGCCAATCATGTTACAGCCCGTAGGCAGATAGATAAAGTGCATCGAGCTAACAAGTGCTCGTCGGCTAAATGCCTCAAAAGAATAATATACAATAAAGTGGGAGAACAAAAGAAACCCACTCGTTGCCCTGGTTACGCCTGGCGGTCACCATCGGGCTGAAAAGCAGGTAGATCCCTTGCTGCTGCTCCGGTATCTGGCCATACAAAACCAGCTGGGTCAGACCCCAGAAAAAGCAAGTGCCACAAGGAGGCTTCACTTAGGAACTAAAACCAGCAATTAGCACAATAATATAATTACAAAATAAGAGACAGTAATTTAAGAAAAAGCATGACAGGTAAGTATAAAAGACAATCTTGTACAGGATCAATAAAAGACAAGACATATGGAATAGCATGATAGGATGATATACGATAAGATAACCATGGGACTATTCAGATAACCAGGTTACAACCCGTAACCCAAACAAGGACCGGGGTTGTAACCCTTCGTCTAAACGGAACTTGGCTTCTCCCACCATTTATCGGCAGGGTAATTATAAAAAATCAAGACATGTAATAATCTTGTATAGGATCAAGACAGGACTAGACAGATTGAACCCCATCCAACAATCACGGCCAAGCAATAAGTACGGCTTGCTACTTTAACTAACTGGGGTTATCACAGGCCAAGTTACTAGCAAGATGCAATAAGAATTCCAAGTCCGGTTACCTGTTTGTTACTACCTGAGTGATCCCAGCAAGAAAAGGAAAAGATAGCAGGATATAGCAGATACACTGTAGTAAGATACATGTGTCCTAAGGTACCACACTCGACGGCGGACTGGAAGTGCGCTCATCTCGACGGATAGCAACAAATCCCATATATACATATATAGGACCGGGACCAAAGGGGCAACAGGTAACTGGAAAATTCTCCATGAACTAATTGATCAATCTAGTCATTAACCTAGCCAGATTCAGTATGAATCCCTAACCGTGGTACTCAGGGATCATGCCCTAGACATGATGCAAGACATAACATGACTCGTAGTTTATACAAGCACAATCAATACAACAACCACGGTGTCCAGGCCAACGAATCAATTAGTCAAGAGTGCGCCACGACGGGCCACTATCATTATCATTATTACTTATCAAGAGTGCGCCACGACGGGCCACTATCAAGCATTGTCAGGGTACTTGTCAAGAGTGCACCACTATGGGTCACTGTCGTGTCATGTGTAGCAGGTCAAATTATCAGGTCAAGTTATCATGTCAGGAGTGCACCACGACGGGCCACTATCATGTCATGTTCAATTATCATTTCTAAACATATTAAGTAAATTCGTGATTATCAAGTTCATGACAAAAAGGTGTAAGGATATAAAATAGACGTAAAATATCTAATAAAATATCAATATTCAGGAATATAGAAGAGCCATGCGGCTAAGGCATATGCGGCCAGGAATGATCTCATACGGCTGAATAGAGGACAGCCCATGCGGCTCAGATGGGGTCAGGCGTATGCGGCCAAGGTGAGAATCCATGCGGCTGAGGGTCCAAAGTTCATGCGGCTGAGGAGGAGGAGGCATATGCGGCTAGCAGAAAGAGTGGGGTATTAGTCATATGCGGCTCGGAGATCCAGTCAGTCATGCGGCTGAGGAGGAAGGCAGTAAATATGCGGCTCGGGGGGGATACTTATGCGGCTAGCGGAGGATAGGAATCATACGGCTGGATCAAGGATATTCATGCGGCTCGAACGAGCGGGCACACATGCGGCTCGGGGAAAGAAGTTCTCATGCGGCCAGCGGGGAGTAAGGCCTATGCGGCTCAAGTGAAGCGGAGTCTTATGCGGCTGGGGTCCAGCGGGTTTATGCGACTAGCTGTGACTGGGGTACTGCTCAAGCCTATGCGGCTCAGAACGAGTTGGTAAATATGCGGCTGGTCAATCATGCGGCAGGAAAATTCTCATGCGGCTAGGGTATCACTTGCCGCATGAAATATTCATGCGGTCAAGTCAGCACTGTTCTTCTACCCCAAATTTCCGAGAAGAACACCATGAAAGCCAAGCTCCCAAGTTCCATAACTCCATCATCCGGAGCCCAAATCCGAACTTCCATAGGTCAAAATGGGGCAGAATGAAATTTTTAACAACATGGAACCATCAAAACTTAGTAATAACAAGATTAAGTAGATCAAAACCCAAGAATTTCGAAAATAATATAATTGTAGATCTACAAGAATCTAGCCAGGAAAAGTGAAAATGTCCAGTACTAAAGTAAGTTAAAATGCTGTAAAGAAGAGAATGAAGTAATAAAATTTGAGTTCCTCCATGAAGCAAGTTGGACTTGCCTAGACCTCTCTCTCCCTCTCTCTGGTAGGTGAAGAATTAATGGTGGGGAAGAAGAAGATATTAATGAAGAGAGAGAAGGAGAAAGGGTTAAATAATGGGGATGGTGGTAGGAGGGAGTGGTTTGGTTCACATAAAACTCAACCAAGCCAAACCCACTAAATCGAACCAAACCAAGCCAATGCAATGCTATGATGAACCATGAAATACTCAATAAACCAAGCTCCATTAATCAGAATTAATCCATGAACGATAAATGACAACTAAACCACAATGCTAAATATGAAATAAACCATAACTAACTAATCAAAGAAAATGAGAAATACGGGTCAGAAATACGAACACGTATAAAATACGTATCACAAATTTTGGGGCACTACATCCTACCCACCTTAAAAGAATTCCGTCATCGGAATTTTAATCAAGAGGCTAGAGATGTCGGGACATCTATACTATCGCAAGCAATCTACGCTACCAATCAATCATACAATCATGCATGCAAGCAAGGAATCGAAGTGCAAGGCATAAGAAAGATATTACACCTCACGAGCCAAACCGATTGGGATAACGTGATTGGATATCATCCTCACACTCCCACGTTTGACTCTCCCAAGGAGCGATGAACTCAAGCAACACGAACTAAACTGATAGTCTTGCGCTTGAGGTCTCTCTCTTTGGTCAAACAGGGACACGGGCCTCTCCTCATACGAAAAGGTTGGTACCAATAACCGTTTTCGAATGATCTAGGAAACGGCTCGGGCCCGGGATATACCGTTATAATTAGGATACATGAAACATGACACGTGTCCCGTATAACGACGGCGGGAAGCAAGACAATAGGACACAGACACCTCTCTGCCGATTCTGGATCTGGGCCTGGGCCAGAGCGAACTGCTGAGGCCTCTGTTGCTGGAAGGCCTGGGCCTGAGATGGCAATAGACCCGGGAATGGAAGCTGTTGTGGTTGGTGAACTGGAGCTGGTTCTGGTGCTGGTCCCATAACCGAGGGACTAGTTACTGTCGATGATGATCTGTTTCTGAACGATAAAATCCTACCATGTGGTCCGGCGAACCACAAACCAAGCACAATCCCTGTGCTCTGCGGTACTCAGTAACAACATGCCCGGGCTTCCCGCAATGAGAACAACCGGTTGCGAAAGGCCGCTTCTGCTTCTGCTGCTGGGGATAGGTCGGGACAGAATGCTATAAGAAGGTAACCGAATCTGTCCTCGTAGCTCCAATGGTCAGGACCCTAGCTGCTGGGGCCGGTGCTGAGGATTGGTTCATCTGGTCGTGAGACCGCTTCCGATCTCCGGTCCGGTCTGCTATCCTTCGGGAAGTGTACTCATGCCTTCTCGCTGCTCGTAAGACGGCATCAAAAGTTCTGTGCTCGAACTGCTCTACTGCCAATGTGATCTCCAAGTGGAGCCCTTGCTGAAATTGCTGTGCTCTGTCTAGCTCGGTTGCCACCAAGGTGGGAGCAAACTGACTCAACCTTGAAAACTCGGCCGCATATCCGTCGACCGTCCTGCTCATCTGCTTGAGATTACTAAACCTAGTCTGCAGGTCTTATCTAGCCACTGCGTCGAAGTACATAGTCTGAAACATATCACTGAATACCGCCCACATGACAGGCGTACCCAAACTCGCTGCTTGCATAGCCCACCAGCTGCGGGCTAGATCTAGTAACTGCAGGCGCACCACCGCCACCTTCTCTGCTTCAGGGGTCCTGGCTGCCTCCAAGATAACTTCAATGTCCTGTAGCCAGGCATCTGCAGCAATAGCATCTTCGCTACCGTCGAAGAAGGGAGGGTTCAGGCGCTTGAAATTGTTGACCGTACTATTCCCTCGAGGACCACTTTCGCTCACAGCATCTTGTACTGCTTGCTGCAAGGCATCACCCCGACGGTCCTGAGACGCAAGCAATTCACAGATGAGCCCTATCAAGACCCCGTCTTCTGACACTGCTGGCTGAATTGGCTGGACTGGGGGCATTGGTTCTCCACAAGGCATGGCTCGGGAGGCGGCTGCTGATGACTGATCTTGATCTTCTTGCTGTTGCTGTGCTGTCGGCCGAACTCCTTCTGGCTGATCAACAGGAACGATGCTACTGAAGAAATAACATCGGGAATATTAAGGAAGGACCAGGATAGAACAATGATGCAAGCATGTTATCAAGTCAGGAATCCAAGGAGATGAGAGGATACGAATGGAGATCAAAGGCGAGTACAGATTGAGACATCTATCCGGTAAACCCTCACATTTCTTGATTGACAAGGCCTGCATGGGCCACCACTTAAACCATGTCACGCCCCAGAACCAGAATACTGGAGAGCGGGGGCAGACATAGCCAGCTACGTATAATGAAATGAGATCCACTCCACTATACGGTCACGGCTGTCTAGAAATATAAGGGTTTATCTACAAGCCATCAGTCTCCTATGGTCAATAACAAGCTAGTGTCTCAATCATAAACAAGTAAGTAAATGTTACAAGATATCAGACCACCAAATATACAATTGTAAGGCATCCCAAACATTACATATCCAGATGATCATAAAGCTAGTCGTACAAAATGTGAGGACTAGCAAGAGTTAAGTCATACATGATCAACCTCGAGTTGCCAATCATGTTACAGCCCGTAGGCAGACAGAAGGTAAAGTGCATCGAGCTAACAAGTGCTCGTCGGCTAAATGCCTCAAAAGAATAATATACAATAAAGTGGGAGAACAAAAGAAACCCACTCGTTGCCCTGGTTACGTCTGGCGGTCACCATCAGGCTGAAAAGCAGGTAGATCCCTTGCTGCTGCTCCGGTATCTGGCTATACCAAACCAGCTGGGTCAGACCCCAGAAAGAGCAAGTGCCACAAGGAGGCTTCACTTAGGAACTAAAACCAGCAATTAGCACAATAATATAATTACAAAATAAGAGACAGCAATTTAAGAAAAAGCATGACAGGTAAGTATAAAAGACAATCTTGTACATGATCAATAAAAGACCAGACATATGGAATAGCATGATAGGATGATATACGATAAGATAACCATGGGACTATTCAGATAACCAGGTTACAACCCGTAACCCAAACAAGGACCGGGGTTGTAACCCTTCGTCTGAACGGAACTTGGCTTCTCCCACCATTTATTGGCAAGGTAATTATAAGAAATCAAGACATGTAACAATCTTGTATAGGATCAAGACAGGACTAGACAGATTGAACCCCATCCAACAATCACGGCCAAGCAATAAGTACGACTTGCTACTTTAACTAACTGGGGTTATCACAGGCCTAGTTACTAGCAAGATGCAATGAGAATTCCAAGTCCGGTTACCTGTTTGTTACTACCTGAGTGATCCCAGCAAGAAAAGGAAAAGATAGCAGGATATAGCAGACACACTGTAGTAAGATACATGTGTCCTAAGGTACCACACTCGACGGCGGGCTGGAAGTGCGCTCATCTCGACGGATAGCAACAAATCCCATGTATATACATATATAGGGCTGGGACCAAAGGGGCAACAGGTAACTGGGAAATTCTCCATGAACTAATTGATCAATCTAGTCATTAACCTAGCCAGATTCAGTATGAATCCCTGACCGTGGTACTCAGGGATCATGCCCTAGACATGATGCAAGACATAATAGGACTCGTAGTTTATACAAGCACAATCAATACAACAACCACGGTGTCCAGGCCAACGAATCAATTAGTCAAGAGTGCGCCACGACGGGCCACTATCTTTATCATTATTACTTATCAAGAGTGCGCCACGACGGGCCACTATCAAGCATTGTCAGGGTACTTGTCAAGAGTGTACCACTATGGGTCACTGTCGTGTCATGTGTAGCAGATCAAATTATCAGGTCAAGTTATCATGTCAGGAGTGCACCACGACGGGCCACTATCATGTCATGTTCAATTATCATTTCTAAACATATTAAGTAAATTCGTGATTATCAAGTTCATGACAAAAAGATGTAAGGATATAAAATGGACGTAAAATTTCTAATAAAATATCAATATTCAGGACTATAGAAGAGCCATGCGGCTAAGACATATGCGGCCAGGAATAATCTCATACGGCTGAATAGAGGACAGCCCATGCGGCTCAGATGGGGTCAGGCGCATGCGGCCAAGATGAAAATCCATGCGGCAGCAGCTCATGCGGCTGAGGGTCCAAAGTTCATGCGGCTGAGGAGAAGAAGGCATATGCGGCTAGCGGGAAGAGTGGGGTATTAGTCATATGCGGCTCGGAGATCCAGTCAGTCATGCGGCTGAGGAGGAAGGCAGAAAATATGCGGCTCGGGGGGGATACTTATGCGGCTAGCGGAGGATAGGACTCATGCGGCTGGGTCAAGGATATTCATGCGGCTCGAACGAGCGGGCACACATGCGGCTCGGGGGAAGAAGTTCTCATGCGGCCAGCGGGGAGTAAGGCCTATGCGGCTCAAGAGAAGCGGAGTCTTATGCGGCTGGGGTCCAGCGGGTTTATGCGACTAGCTGTGACTGGGGTACTGCTCAAGCCTATGCGGCTCAGAACGAGTTGGTAAATATGCGGCTGGTCAATCATGCGGTAGGAAAATTCTCATGCGGCTAGGGTATCACTTGCCGCATGTAATATTCATGCGGTCAAGTCAGCACTGTTCTTCTCCCCCAAATTTCTGAGAAGAAGAACACCATGAAAGCCAAGCTCCCAAGTTCCATAACTCCATCATCCGGAGCCCAAATCCGAACTTCTATAGGTCAAAATGGGACAGAATGAAATTTTCAACAACATGGAACCATCAAAACTTAGTAATAACAAGATTAAGTAGATCAAAACCCAAGAATTTCGAAAATAATATAATTGTAGATCTACAAGAATCTAGCCAGGGAAAGTGAAAATGTCCATTACTAAAGTAAGTTAAAATGCTGTAAGGAAGAGAATGAAGTAATAAAATTTGAGTTCCTCCATGAAGCAAGTTGCACTTGCCTAGACCTCTCTCTCCCTCTCTCTGGTAGGTGAAGAATTAATGGTGGGGAAGAAGAAGATATTAATGAAGAGAGAGAAGGAGAAAGGGTTAAATACTGGGGATGGTGGTAGGAGGGAGTGGTTTGGTTCACATAAAACCCAACCAAGCCAAACCCACTAAACCGAACCAAACTAAGCCAATGCAATGCTATGATGAACCATGAAATACTCAATAAACCAAGCTCCATTAATCAGAATTAATCCATGAACGATAAATAACAACTAAACCACAATGCTAAATATGAAATAAACCATAACTAACTAATCAAAAAAAATGAGAAATACGGGTCAGAAATACGAACACGTATAAAATACGTATCATGAATTTCGGGGCACTACATCCTACCCACCTTAAAAGAATTCCGTCCTCAGAATTTTAATCAAGAGGCTAGAGATGTCGGGACATCTATACTATCGCAAGCAATCTACGCTACCAATCAATCATACAATCATGCATGCAAGCAAGGAATCGAAGTGCAAGGCATAAAGAAGATATTACACCTCACGAGCCAAACCGATTGGGATAACGTGATTGGATATCATCCTCACACTCCCACGTTTGACTCTTCCAAGGAGCGATGAACTCAAGCAACACGAACTAAACTGATAGTCTTGCGCTTGAGGTCTCTCTCTTTGGTCAAACAGGGATACGGGCCTCTCCTCATACGAAAAGGTTGGTACCAATAACCATTTTTGAATGATCTAGGAAACGGCTCGGGCCCGGGATATACCGTTATAATTAGGATACATGAAACATGACACGTGTCTCGTATAACGACGGCGGGAAGCAAGACAATAGGACACAGATACCTCTCTGCCGATTCTGGATCTGGGCCTGGGCCAGAGCGAACTGCTGAGGCCTCTGTTGCTGGAAGGCCTGGGCCTGAGACAGCAATGGACCCGGGAACGGAAGCTGTTGTGGTTGGCGAACTGGAGCTGGTTCTGGTGCTGGTCCCATAACCGAGGGACTAGTTACTGTCGACGATGATCTATTTCTGAACGGACAAGATCCTACCATGTGGTCCGGCGAACCACAAACCAAGCACAATCCCTTATTGACACAAAGTCACAGTCAACCAAATATTGACAATATTGACTAAATAATATCTGTAATAATTCAATACGACACACGACGTCTACATTAAGCTCAAGACAGAAGACAGCTCAGCTTCCGTGTCTCAGTTGATTCGAGTCTGTATTTTACACTTTCTTTGAGTCTAGACAAATTTAATCTGAGTCATGCTGAGCTCTTGAAACTTAGACTATAGCCTACCCAAAAATCCCAAAGCTCCACCAAACCAGAAATTCCCAAATGGTCCCCTTTGAACCACTCTGTGCTCTGGAGACAGAGTTCGGGCCGAACTCTGCCTCCACACAGAGTTCAGGACGAACTCTGTCCCCTAGAAATCAGGAACCCTAATTTTAGGGTTAGCTGGTTGCTAGTTGTCCAACGACCAAATATTTGAATTTTCCTACCCGAATTCTGGCCGAATTCTGCCTATAAAAACACTATAAATAGGGCATGAATTCTCTCATTCCAATCCATCCAATCTTCTCTTCTCTTCTCTCTTATAAGCTCAAATAAGCCATATCCTTCCCATCTACTAGCCACAAGCCTCCTAAGTCTCGAGTGCTCAGCATCTCTCAGTTAGGATTCTTGTGCAAGAGTCGAAGAAGTCGCTTGGACAATTCCAAGCAAATCGCCACTGCGATCCTCTGTTAGAAGTTGACGTGCTCTTCTGAAGTAAAGGCACGGTTGTAAACTACTATTTCACAAATAGTGGATTTGAATCCTGAGCTAGAGTTCTCAGGCCTGGACTAGTCCTCCACGAGGGAAACCAGGTTAAAATTGCTGTGTTTGTGTATGCTCTTTTTGCTCTCTATTTATTTTCCGCACTTTACTCTGATTATTTATTGTTGGTGAAAGAGTTATTTTTAATTGGTCATTTTTCTATATATACTCTATTCACCCCCCTCTAGAGTTGCCAAACTGTTCTTCAATTGGTATCAGAGCTCTGTTCTCTTTATAAGGACTAACATCCTAAGAGCTGATCCCTGGCAACCACACAATCCTTGATTTCCAATCATGGTGAAGGTCAGTCCACTCATAGGCCTCCCCTATTTGATGGAACTAACTATACATATTAAAAAACAAGGATGAGCTTCTATCTTAAGTCTCTAGACTTTGACCTGTGGACTGTCGTCACTGACGGTTACAAAAAGCCCGTCAGGATAGTTGTCGATGGTGACCTCATTGAGAAACCATACGACAAATATTCTGTCGAGGAGAAAAAACAGGCAAGTCTAGATGCTAGGGCTATTAATGCTTTATTCTGTGCTATAGACAGGAATGAATTCAACAGGGTCTCCACATGCACCACTGCTCATGAAGTATGGAGACTTCTAGAAGTGACGCATGAGGGAACCACACAAGTCAAGGAATCTAAAATAAGCCGTCTCACTCAAGAATACGAAGCCTTCAAGATGAAGCCAAATGAGACGATCACTCAAATGTTTACAAGATTCCTCGACATCAACAATCCTCTATCCTCGCTTGGTAAGCAGTACTCAAACCACGAGAAGATTCGTAAGTTACTCAGAGGGTTGCCAAAGATTTGGAACCCTAAGGTGACGGCCATCATAGAAGGAAACGATCTCACATCAATGTCAATAGAGACCTTGATGGGTAAGCTCATGACTCACGAGCTTGACCTCAAGGACTTCGAAGAGCCTGCTCCGAAGACCAGGGAGATCGCACTCAAAGCTCATCGACGAAGGGCTGATCACGATGAGACCGAAGACGATAACTCGGATGATGAAGACCAAGCTCTCATGGTTCGCAACTTCAGAAAATTCCTTCGCTTCAATCGAAGGAAGAAGGATTCACAAGAAGATGATGAAGAAGAGCCAACCTGTTACGGTTGCAAGAAGACTGGACATGTCCGAAAAGACTGCCCATTCTTGAAGAAGAGCAACCGCTATGAGAAGCCATACAAAAAGAACTCATCAAAGAAATATGCCAACACAGGAATTTGGCATGAAAGTGAAGCGAGTGACTCCGAGGAAGAAAAAGGCTCTTCTCAAGATACAGCAAATGTGTGCCTAATGGCAACTTCCAACAAGGTATCTAACGAAACTCTAGATGACTTCTCTTTTGATGAACTTGGCGATGCTTTTACTGATTTACTCGATGATCACAAAAAGGTCATTGGTAAATACAAACATGCCAAGGACAAAATCAAAAGTCTGGAAGATGAGATACACAGAATTTCTTTACTTCTTGATAATGTTAGAGACACGTCACCCACTGATGCCACTAATGAAGTATCTAAGCTTAAAATAAGCTTACATGATGCTGAAGCACGTATTGAGCAACAAGCTCAAGAAATTACTACTCTCAACACGTTGCTTGCTGAAGAAAAGAGTAGACACAAAATCTCCATGACTAAAATATATGGCTTGAATATTAAGGTTGATGAATTGCAAGCTGCTTCTAAGAGATTAGAAACCAAATTGGGTAAACAGGTGCTTCAACCTCAAACCCAATCACATGGGCACAACACCACTCATGCTAGTCAACCACGTTATTCTCATGCAGCACATAACCATGCATTTATATACACAAACTTTCACAAACCACGTGCACGTAAGAATAATTCTCACTCAGTACACAATCATCATGCACAAAGACACAATCCACATCACTCCACACATAGGAATCATCATGCCATGCCATATAGACAAAATAATCATGCTATGCCACATAGACAAAAACATCATACCATTTCACAATCACATGCCATGCCATATAAACAATATCAGCATGTCACACATCATAGACAATATCATCATGCCATGTCATATAGACAAAATCATCATGTTATGCCACATAGACACCATCACCATGCCACTCATTCAATGCATAATCATCATAACCATGCTAACTCTTCACATCATGATCATCCACATCCTGCTGCTTACAGATATTACTCTCATGCTCCTAGTATAAATAAAAATGCTATCTGTACCTACTGTGGATCACATGGACACATCTCACCACAGTGCAGAGTTAGACGACTGGTAGACAAAAAGATATATGCATGGTTTCTGAAAACTAACTTTTCAGGACCCTCAAGAACTCGGGTACCAAAGGTCACATCTACTCTTGATGTAGGTGGACCTTCCCTCCTCAACTGAAAGTAAGTGGATTCTCGATAGTGATGCTCGCGACATATGACGGGAGACGCAAATCTTTTTGCATCACTATCGATAAAGAGAGAAGGATATGTATCCTTCGGTAACAATCTCAAAGGACACATAATAGGTAATGGTATCATTGGTCATCCTCCTTCTCCTGTAATAAAGGATGTCTGCCTAGTGACCGAGTTAAAGCATAACCTGCTCAGCATTAGTCATCTTGCTGATCATGGATATGATATTAACTTTGGACAAAACAGTTGCTACATCTATGATAGGTCAACAGGAGACATTGCTTTTGAAGGAAAAAGAGAGGACAACATATATATTTTCTATCTTTCTATAAATACTAACAATGCAGGTAGATGTCTATATGCCCACAAAGACGAACGACTACTTTGGCACCAGCGTCTTGGTCATGCCAACATGGATGCTATATCCAGGCTGTCTACCAAGAAGCTAGTGAGAGGATTGCCTGACATCACATTAAAAAAGGACACGGTATGTGCCGAATGTGAACTAAACAAGGCAACTAAATCCTCATTTCATTCCATCAACTCTGTAAGTACTACTAGACCCTTGCAACATTCATATGGATTTATTTGGTCCTAGTAGAATAGCTAGCCTTGGTGCAAACTTTATGCATTTGTTATTGTTGATAATTTTTCGAGATTTATTTGGGTTTTCTTTCTCGCTAATAAGAGCGATGCTATTTCTATTTTCAAAGTTTTTGTAAAGAAAGTTCAAAACGAAAAAGGCTACATGATTACTCGAATCCGAAGTGATCATGGAGGCGAATTCGTAAATTATATTTTTGAAAATTTTTGTAATGCAAATGGTTTTGATCATGAATTTTCTTGTCCTAGAACTCCTCAACAAAATGGTGTTGTGGAGCGGAAGAATAGAACTCTCGGCGATATGGCCAGAGTCATGTTGAATAAATTTTTACTTCCGAAATACTTTTGGGCAGAAGCTGTCAGTACAGCATGCCACATTTTGAATAGGGTGCTGATTCGTCCCATTACGAAGAAAACACCCTATGAGCTTTGGTTTGGGAGAACCCCCAATGTTTCTTATTTTAAAGTTTTTGGTTGTAGATGTTTTATCCTTAACACCAAAGACAACTTAGGCAAATTTGATGCCAAAGCTGACGATGGTATCTTTCTTGGTTATGCCGCCAAGAGTAAGGGATATAGAGTTTTTAATAAACGCTCACTTATTGTGGAAGAGTCAACAAATGTGACTTTTGATGAAGATAACAGTGTAGTAAGTACTCTTGATGATGACGTTGAGCCATCAACTTCTACTCCAATGAATACTTCAACCGAAACTGATTCTCTGGAGGGTTTGCCTAAGAAATTCTCTTTCAAACCTTCTCATCCAGAAAATTTAGTTATAGGAGAAGTTTCACGTGGAGTAACTACTAGATCATCACTAAGGGACTCCGTTGCGAGCACTGCCTTCATTTCACAAGTAGAGCCTAAAAACATTTCTGAAGCTTTTAATGATGAATTTTGGATTTCTACTATGCAAGAAGAACTCAACCAATTCGAGAGAAGCCAAGTATGGGAACTCGTTCCTAAACCGGTTAATCACTCGATAATTGGTACTAAATCGGTTTTTAGAAACAAAGTAAATGAAGATGGTTTAGTCACACGTAACAAAGCGCGTCTAGTAGCTCAAGGATACAACCAAGAGGAAGGTATCGACTACGATGAGACGTATGCTCCTGTTGCTAGACTAGAATCCATTCGGATGCTTTGTGCTTTTGCTAATTTTCAAAACTTTAAATTATTTCAAATGGATGTGAAAAATGCTTTCTTGAATGGTTTTATTAAGGAGGAAGTTTATGTGAAACAACCTCCTGGCTTTAAAAATCACAAATTTCCCGACCACGTGTTCAAGCTAAAGAAAGTACTTTATGGCCTCAAACAAGCCCCCAGAGCTTGGTATGAAAGGCTAAGTAGCTTCTTACTTGAGAAAGGTTTTTCAAAAGGGAAAATTGACACTACACTGTTTATAAAATCTTTTAAAGACACTATTCTGTTGATTCAAATCTATGTTGATGATATCATTTTTGGGTCTACTGATGAAACCTTCTGTCAAGAATTTGCCAAGTGTATGCAGACGGAATTTGAGATGAGCATGATGGGAGAGCTCAACTACTTTCTTGGCCTGCAAGTGAAACAAATGGCTAATGGAACTTTTATCTGTCAATCGAAGTATACCAAGGACATGCTGAAGAAGTTCGATCTTGACAACGTCAAACCAATCAGCACTCCAATGGCTACTTCAACCAAACTCGAACCAGATGAGAGCGGCAAACCTGTTGATCAACGTAAGTATCGTGGTATGATAGGCAGCTTACTTTATTTAACTGTTAGTCGTCCCGATATCATGTTTAGTGTTTGCCTATGTGCTAGATATCAAGCTAATCCTAAGGAATCACACATGACCGCGGTTAAGCGTATCTTTCGATACCTTAAGGGTACGGTTATAGTGGGCCTATGGTATCCCAAGTCCACATCATTTGACCTTATTGGTTACTCTGATGCTGACTTTGCTGGATGCAAGGTCGACCGTAAAAGTACGAGCGGCACATGTCATTTATTAGAAAAGGCTTTAGTCTCCTGGTTTAGCAAGAAGCAGAACTCTGTCGCACTATCCACAACAAAAGCTGAATACATAGCAGCTGGGCGTTGTTGTGCACAAATTCTGTGGATGAAGCAAACCCTTGAAGACTATAAGTTATCTTTCATACATATTCCTATATTCTGTAATAACACTAGTGCCATTAATTTGACTAAGAACCCTGTCTGCCACTCACGCACTAAACACATTGAGATCAGACACCACTTTTTGCATGATCATCAGCAAAATAGCACGATTAACTTAGAGTTTATTGACACTGATCATCAGCTAGCAGATTTCTTTACTAAGCCATTATCCGAAGAGCGCTTCAATTTCCTTTGTCGTGAACTCGGAATTTTGGATGAAGCAGTTATAAGTTGAGACTCACCTGCATAAATATCGAGTATATTTTGATTCTTTTACGACAAATTTGGTATGGGTACAAGCCGAAAGGGTCCTTCTGACAACAAGGCGTAAAAGCCTAAGCGACACAGTGCACTAGTCCTCAGGACTACCGCTAGCTGGGATCCGGCCCCTACAGCTAACCTATGGCAAATTCGAAATATTGAATTACAATATATTTCCTTGTTTATTATATGGTTTGTTTCGATTTAATATTGCCTAATTGATTTTTCTAAAGTTCATTCTGACTTTTGTGTACCTCTCTATGTACTTCAATGAATTCATCAAACTTTTATCCTCTCTATTTTTTTTCTTCATCACTTAACCATTTTTCATCTTTTCAGCCTGTTTTCAGTTCTGGACCACTAATCCAGAACTCGGGCCGAACTCTGCCCCTAACAGAGTTCGGGCCGAGTTCGGTCCCTATTGGTCCAGCGTCGGGATCAGCCTCTGCCGTTGGATCCGTTTAGATCATACGGTCAGAATTTCTTCCGACCAACGAAAACCCTCTCTTATATTTCGGGTTTTCATCTCTCTCTTTCACTATTACCTCCTTCCTCACCTCTCCAAACTTTCTCCTACAAACCCTAACCCTAGTTTTTGATCTAGAGTGCTCCATTGTTCCTCAAAATCAAGGGAAAGGGGTTTCTCATCATTCTCTTTCATTGTTTGTTGCTGTTTTCAGGTATAACTCCTTCTTTCTCTCCATTTCAAGTTCTCTATTTTCTTGTAAATGGCTCCTCGCTTGCCCAATCGTGGGAAAAGGACTCGAACTGAGGGAGCTTCCTTTTCGAATCCTCTTCCTCCAATTGAGCAAGTAGTTGAACAACAACCCATTCATCCGTTGTTTAACCCGCCTTGTCCCCATGATCCGAATACATATGACGAACGAATATTTGTGTCGCTCGACGCGTCTAATGCGTGGTTTAGCGACTTTCGGACTCGTCCGGTGTTCGGGGGACATCCGATAAATTTTACAATCTTTTCTCAATATGAATCATTATTTCGTGATCTATGTTTGGATGAGTTAGTTGCCTCAAACTTTGTCATTTACCGTAGCGCCATCCAAATATTTTATTGTAATTTAACTTTCGATGCAACCCACATCTATTCCCGGGTTGCCGGTATTGACATTGCTTTCAATGATTCTGAGTTGGGGGATTTTCTTGATCTTCTTAATCTCGATGCTTGGGATAAACTTGTGGAAGCTCGTCAATTTTAATTTGTTGGCGATACTTCTCTTGAAGGTTTCAAGGAGGAATTATGTGCTCCTAACATAAGTCCTCGCAAACTTATGGCCAAGCACCTCAACCCATATTTCTATGAACTTCATCGAATCATTTTTAACACTATCTTGCCAAAAGCTGGCTCCACTGATGAAGTTACCTACTTTGAGATATCTGCTTTGTATCACCTTCATTATCGTATCCCCTTCAATCTTCCTAGGACAATGATGGACTGGATAATAAATTGTAGGAAGAAACCAAGAGCATTGGTTTATCCTTTATATCTTCCTATGGTTTTTCGTGCGTTCATTATTCCTATTCATGACTGTCAGTTCTTGCCTGCTCCTGCTTTCCTGTCCAAGGTACGACGTACTCAGGCAGTCGTCGCCTCTCCTGAGGCTTCTGAGCATTCTGATGATGAGGAGCCTGACGCCCCTCCACTCGGTCAGGATGCACCACTTCCACCTGCCACTCTTGAGTCTATTCAGACTATGCTCCGGGATCGTTTTGACCTTGAGGACGAGCGCTGGACCCAGCTGGATTATCGTACTACTCTACAGATGAGTGCCCTCGGCAACTCCCTGCATGATATACGGTACTCCATGTCTCATCATCTGCATATTTCCATGGAGCGGGATCCTGAGCGCGCGGGCCATCGCATTGATGATCCATGGGTCATGCGTTACATGGATCCGGATGCTGCATTTTTGGACCCCTGTCGCTTCTTTCCTGGTCCTTCAGACCCTCCAGGACCTTCTCGTGCTCCGTGATGGAGATTGGCTAGATCTGCTGCTGCTACTGATGATGATCTTAGTTGATGCTTTTTGATTTCAGTTATTTAGTTTATTATGGATTTATGTCCTTGGTTTTATGTACTCATACTCTGGTTGTGTGTTTGACACTTGGTTTTGTGGATGACATTTTATGCTAGTGACTTATTTTGTTTAGTCATACACTGTTTCTTCTCTGCTTGGTGTGGTTGCATCACTCTTCATTGTCTATACTGCAGTTTATATGATCTTTCATTCATATGCAGTCTATATTGCTAACTGCCAAAAGGGGAAGAACTATGTATATTCTGGCTAGATATATTTAGTATCATATCTTTCGCTTTCGTATATCTGTGCTTGTTTGTGCTTTTTGGAGATATTATACAGGTTCAATGCATTCTTTACGGGGGAGCTATCTCTTCTAGCTCAGCGCCGTTCACTGATCACGGGGGAGCTCTTATTTCTAGCTCGGCATCGATTATGGGGAAGCTATGTTGCTATGATCAACTGTGTCCAGGTATAAATGTTGAATATACATATATTATTTTGTCAATTATCAATATGGGGGAGATTGTTGACACAAAGTCACAGTCAACCAAATATTGACAATATTGACTAAATAATATTTGTAATAATTTAATACGACACACGACGTCTGCATTAAGCTCAAGACAGAAGACAGCTCAGCTTCCGTGTCTCAGTTGATTCGAGTCTGTATTTTATACTTTCTTTGAGTCTAGACAAATGTAATCTGAGTCATGCTGAGCTCTTGAAACTTAGACTATAGCCTACCCAAAAATCCCAAAGCTCCACCAAACCAGAAATTCCCAAATGGTCCCCTTTGAACCACTCTGTGCTCTGGAGATAGAGTTCGGGCCGAACTCTGCCTCCACACAGAGTTCGGGCCGAACTCTGTCCCCTAGAAATCAGGAACCCTAATTTTAGGGTTAGCTGGTTGCTAGTTGTCCAACGACCAAATATTTGAATTTTCCTACCCGAATTCTGGCCGAATTCTGCCTATAAAAACACTATAAATAGGGCATGAATTCTCTCATTCCAATCCATCCAATCTTCTCTTCTCTTCTCTCTTATAAGCTCAAATAAGCCATATCCTTCCCATCTACTAGCCACAAGCCTCCTAAGTCTCGAGTGCTCAGCATCTCTCAGTTAGGATTCTTGTACAAGAGTCGAAGAAGTCGCTTGGACAATTCCAAGCAAATCGCCACTGCGATCCTCTGTTAGAAGTTGACGTGCTCTTCTGAAGTAAAGGCACGGTTGTAAACTACTATTTCACAAATAGTGGATTTGAATCCTGAGCTAGAGTTCTCAGGCCTGGACTAGTCCTCCACGAGGGAAACCAGGTTAAAATCGCTGTGTTTGCGTATGCTCTTTTTGCTCTCTATTTATTTTCCGCACTTTACTCTGATTATTTATTGTTGGTGAAAGAGTTATTTTTAATTGGTCATTTTTCTATATATACTCTATTCACCCCCCTCTAGAGTTGCCAAACTGTTCTTCATCCCTGTGCTCTGCGGCACTCAGTAACAACATGCCCGAGCTTTCCGCAATGAGAACAACCGGTTGCGAAAGGTCGCTTCTGCTTCTGCTGCTGGGGATAGGTCGGGACAGAATATTGTCAGGAGGTAACCGAATCTGTCCTCGTAGCTCCAATGGTCAGGGCCCTAGCTGCTGGGGCCGGTGCTGAGGATTGGTTCATCAGGTCGTGACACCGCTTCCGATCTCCGGTCCGGTCTGCTATCCTTCGGGAAGTGTACTCATGCCTCCTCGCTGCTCGTAAGACGGCATCAAAAGTTCTGTGCTCGAACTGCTCTACTGCCAATGTGATCTCCAAGTGGAGCCCCTGCTGAAATTGCTGTGCTCTGTCTAGCTCGGTTGCCACCAAGGTGGGAGCAAACCGACTCAACCTTGAAAACTCGACCGCATATCCGTAGACCGTCTTGCTCATCTGCCTGAGATTACTAAACCTAGTCTGCAGGTCATATCTAGCCACTGCGTCGAAGTACTTGGTCTGAAACATATCACTGAATACCGCCCACATGACAGGCGTACCCAAACTCGCTGCTTGTATAGCCCACCAGCTGCGGGCTAGATCTAGTAACTGCAGGCGCACCACCGCCACCTTCTCTGCTTCAGGGGTCCTGGCTGCCTCCAAGATAACTTCAATGTCCTGTAGCCAGGCTTCTTCAGCAATAGCATCTTCGCTACCGTCGAAGAAGGGAGGGTTCAGGCGCTTGAAATTGTTGACCGCACTATTCCCTCGAGGACCACTTCCGCTCACAGCATCTTGTACTGCTTGCTGCAAGGCATCACCCCGACGGTCCTGAGACGCAAGCAACTCATGGATGAGCCCTATCAAGACCACGTCTTCTGACCCTGCTGGCTGAACTAGCTGGACTGGGGGCATTGGTTCTCCAGAAGGCATGGCTTGGGAGGCGGCTGCTGATGACTGATCTTGATCTTCTTGCTGTTGCTGTGCTGTCGGCCGAACTCCTTCTGGCTGATCAATAGGAACGATGCTACTGAAGAAATGACATCGGGAATATTAAGGAAGGACCAGGATAGAACAATGATGCAAGCATGTTATCAAGTCAGGAATCCAAGGAGATGAGAGGATACGAATGGAGATCAAAGGCGAGTACAGATTGAGATATCTATCTGGTAAACCCTCACATTTCTTGATTGACAAGACCTGCATGGGCCACCACTTAAACCATGTCATGCCCCAGAACCAGAATACTGGAGAGCGGGGGCAGACATAGCCAGCTACGTATAATGAAATGAGATCCACTCCATTATACGGTCACGGCTGTCTAGAAATATGAGGGTTTATCTACAAGCCATCAGTCTCCTATGGTCAATAACAAGCTAGTGTCTCAATCATAAACAAGTAAGTAAATGTTACAAGATATCAGACCACCAAATATACAATTGTAAGGCGTCCCAAACATTACATATCCAGATGATCATGAAGCTAGTCGTACAAAATGTGAGGACTAGCAAGAGTTAAGTCATACATGATCAACCTCGAGTTGCCAATCATGTTATAGCCCGTAGGCAGACAGAAGGTAAAGTGCATCGAACTAACAAGTGCTCGTCGGCTAAATGCCTCAAAAGAATAATATACAATAAAGTGGGAGAACAAAAGAAACCCACTCGTTGCCCTGGTTACGCCTGGCGGTCACCATCGGGCTGAAAAGCAGGTAGATCCCTTGCTGCTGCTCCGGTATCTGGCCATACAAAACCAGCTGGGTCAGACCCCAGAAAGAGCAAGTGCCACAAGGAGGCTTCACTTAGGAACTAAAACCTGCAATTAGCACAATAATATAATTACAAAATAAGAGACAGTAATTTAAGAAAAAGCATGACAGGTAAGTATAAAAGACAATCTTGTACAGGATCAATAAAAGACAAGACATATAGAATAGCATGACAGGATGATATACGATAAGATAACCATGGGACTATTCAGATAACCAGGTTACAACCCGTAACCCAAACAAGGACCGGGGTTGTAACCCTTCGTCTGAACGGAACTTGGCTTCTCCCACCATTTATCGGCAAGGTAATTATAAGAAATCAAGACATGTAACAATCTTGTATAGGATCAAGA
This sequence comes from Iris pallida, assembly GCA_029216955.1. Lineage (NCBI taxonomy): Eukaryota > Viridiplantae > Streptophyta > Magnoliopsida > Asparagales > Iridaceae > Iris > Iris pallida. The sequence continues at coordinate 12,955,178 of JANAVB010037620.1, forward strand.
CAGGACTAGACAGATTGAACCCCATCCAACAATCACGGCCAAGCAATAAGTACGGCTTGCTACTTTAACTAACTAGGGTTATCACAGGCCTAGTTACTAGCAAGATGCAATGAGAATTCCAAGTCCGGTTACCTGTTTGTTACTACCTGAGTGATCCCAGCAAGAAAAGAAAAAGATAGCAGGATATAGCAGACACACTGTAGTAAGATACATGTGTCCTAAGGTACCACACTCGACGGCGGGCTGGAAGTGCGCTCATCTCGATGGATAGCAACAAATCCCATGTATATACATATATAGGGCCGGGACCAAAGGGGCAACAGGTAACTGGAAATTCTTCATGAACTAATTGATCAATCTAGTCATTAACCTAGCCAGATTCAGTATGAATCCCTGACCGTGGTACTCAGGGATCATGCCCTAGACATGATGCAAGACATAACAGGACTCGTAGTTTATACAAGCACAATCAATGCAACAACCACGGTGTCCAGGCCAACGAATCAATTAGTCAAGAGTGCGCCACGACGGGCCACTATCATTATCATTATTACTTATCAAGAGTACGCCACGACGGGCAACTATCAAGCATTGTCAGGGTACTTGTCAAGAGTGCACCACTATGGGTCACTGTCGTGTCATGTGTAGCAGGTCAAATTATCAGGTCAAGTTATCATGTCAAGAGTGCACCACGACGGACCACTATCATGTCATGTTCAATTATCATTTCTAAACATATTAAGTAAATTCGTGATTATCAAGTTCATGACAAAAAGACGTAAGGATATAAAATGGACGTAAAATATCTAATAAAATATCAATATTCAGGACTATAGAAGAGCCATGCGGCTAAGGCATATGCGGCCAGGAATGATCTCATACGGCTGAATAGAGGACAGCCCATGCGGCTCAGATGGGGTCAGGCGCATGCGGCCAAGATGAGAATCCATACGACAGCAGCTCATGCGACTGAGGGTCCAAAGTTCATGCGGCTGAGGAGAAGGAGGCATATGCGGCTAGCGGGAAGAGTGGGGTATTAGTCATATGCGGCTCGAGATCCAGTCAGTCATGCGGCTGATGAGGAAGGCAGGAAATATGCGGCTCGGGGGGGGGATACTTATGCGGCTAGCGGAGGATAGGACTCATGCGGCTGGGTCAAGGATATTCATGCGGCTCGAACGAGCGGGCACACATGCGGCTCGGGGGAAGAAGTTCTCATACGGCCAGCGGGGAGTAAGGCCTATGCGGCTCAAGAGAAGCGGAGTCTTATGCGGCTGGGGTCCAGCGGATTTATGCGACTAGCTGTGACTGGGGTACTGCTCAAGCCTATGCTGCTCAGAACGAGTTGGTAAATATGCGGCTGGTCAATCATGCGGCAGGAAAATTCTCATGTGGCTAGGGTATCACTTGCCGCATGAAATATTCATGCGGTCAAGTCAGCACTGTTCTTCTCCCCCAAATTTTCGACAAGAAGAGAATACCATGAAAGCCAAGCTCCCAAGTTCCATAACTCCATCATCCGGAGCCCAAATCCGAACTTCCATAGGTCAAAATGGGGCAGAATAAAATTTTCAACAACATGGAACCATCAAAACTTAGTAATAACAAGATTAAGTAGATCAAAACCCAAGAATTTAGAAAATAATATAATTGTAGATCTACAAGAATCTAGCTAGGGAAAGTAAAAATGTCTAGTACTAAAGTAAGTTAAAATGCTGTAAGGAAGAGAATGAAGTAATAAAATTTGAGTTCCTCCATGAAGCAAGTTGCACTTGCCTAGACCTCTCTCTCCCTCTCTCTGGTAGGTAAAGAATTAATGGTGGGAAAGAAGAAGATATTAATGAAGAGAGAGAAGAAGAAAGGGTTAAATAATGGGGATGGTGGTAGGAGGGAGTGGTTTGGTTCACATAAAACCCAACCAAGCCAAATCCACTAAACCGAACCAAACCAAGCCAATACAATGCTATGATGAACCATGAAATACTCAATAAACCAAGCTACATTAATCAGAATTAATCCATAAACGATAAATGACAACTAAACCATAATGCTAAATATGAAATAAACCATAACTAACTAATCAAAGAAAATGAGAAATACGGGTCAGAAATACGAACACGTATAAAATACGTATCACGAATTTTGGGGCACTACATCCTACCAACCTTAAAAGAATTCCTTCCTCAGATTTTTAATCAAGAGGCTAGAGATGTCGGGACATCTATACTATCGCAAGAACTCTACGCTACCAATCAATCATACAATCATGCATGCAAGCAAGGAATCGAAATGCAAGGCATAAGGAAGATATTAGACCTCACGAGCCAAACCGATTGGGATAACGTGATTGGATATCATCCTCACACTCCCACGTTTGACTCTCCCAAGGAGCGATGAACTCAAGCAACACGAACTAAACTGATAGTCTTGCGCTTGAGGTCTCTCTCTTTGGTCAAACAGGGATACGGGCCTCTCCTCATACGAAAAGGTTGGTACCAATAACCGTTTTCGAATGATCTAGGAAACGGCTCGGGCCCGAGATATACCGTTATAATTAGGATACATGAAACATGACACGTGTCCCGTATAACGACGGCAGAAAGCAAGACAATAGGACACAGATACCGCTCTGCCGATTCTGGATCTGGGCCTGGGCCAGAGCGAACTGCTGAGGCCTCTGTTGCTGGAAGGCCTGGGCCTGAGACGGCAATGGACCCGGGAACGGAAGCTGTTGTGGTTGGTGAACTGGAGCTGGTTCTGGTACTGGTCCCATAACCGAGGGACTAGTTACTGTCGACGATGATCTATTTCTGAACGGACAAGATCCTATCATGTGGTCCGACGAACCACAAACCAAGCACAATCCCTGTGCTCTGCGGCACTCAGTAACAACATGCCCGGGCTTTCCGTAATGAGAACAATCGGTTGCGAAAGGCCGCTTCTGCTTCTGCTGCTGGGGATAGGTCGGGACAGAATGCTGTAAGGAGGTAACCGAATCTGTCCTCGTAGCACCAATGGTCAGGGCCCTAGCTGCTGGGGCCGGTGCTGAGGATTGGTTCATCAGGTCGTGAGACCGCTTCCGATCTCCGATCCGGTCTGCTATCCTTCGGGAAGTGTACTCATGCCTCCTCGCTGCTCGTAAGACGGCATCAAAAGTTTTATGCTCGAACTGCTCTACTGCCAATATGACCTCCAAGTGGAGCCCCTGCTGAAATCGCTGTGCTCTGTCTAGCTCGGTTGCCACCAAGGTGGGAGCAAACCGACTCAACCTTGAAAACTCAACCGCATATCCGTCGACCGTCCTGCTCATCTGCCTGAGATTACTAAACCTAGTCTACAGGTCATATCTAGCCACTGCGTCGAAGTACATGGTCTGAAACATATCACTGAATACCGCCTATATGATAGGCGTACCCAAACTTGCTGCTTGCATAGCCCACCAGCTGTGGGCTAGATCTAGTAACTGCAGGCGCACCATCGCCACCTTCTCTACTTCAGGAGTCCTGGCTGCCTCCAAGATAACTTCAATGTCCTGTAGCCAGGCATCTGCAGCAATAGCATCTTCGCTACCGTCGAAGAAGGGAGGGTTCAGGCGCTTGAAATTGTTGACCGCACTATTCCCTCGAGGACCACTTCCGCTCATAGCAGGTCAAATTATCAGGTCAAGTTATCATGTCAGGAGTGCACCACGACGGGCCACTATCATGTCATGTTCAATTATCAGGTCAAGTTATCATGTCAGGACTATAGAAGAGCCATACGGCTAAGGCATATGCGGCCAGGAATGATCTCATACGGAGCCCAAATCCGAACTTCCATAGGTCTTCTCCCCCAAATTTCCGAGAAGAAGAACACCATGAAAGCCAAGCTCCCAAGTTCCATAACTCCATCATCCGGAGCCCAAATCCGAACTTCCATAGGTCAAAATGGGGCCGAATGAAATTTTCAACAACATGGAACCATCAAAACTTAGTAATAACAAGATTAAGTAGATCAAAACCTAAGAATTTTGAAAATAATATAATTGTAGATCTACAAGAATATAGCCAGGGAAAGTGAAAATGTCCAGTACTAAAGTAAGTTAAAATATTGTAAGGAAGAGAATGAAGTAATAAAATTTGAGTTCCTTCATGAAGCAAGTTGCACTTGCCTAGACCTCTCTCTCCCTCTCTCTGGTAGGTGAAGAATTAATGGTGGGGAAGAAGAAGATATTAATGAAGAGAGAGAAGGAGAAAGGGTTAAATAATGGGGATGGTGGTAGGAGGGAGTGGTTTGGTTCACATAAAACCCAACCAAGCCAAACCCACTAAACCGAACCAAACCAAGCCAATGCAATGCTATGATGAACCATGAAATACTCAATAAACCAAGCTCCATTAATCAAAATTAATCCATGAACGATAAATGACAACTAAACCACAATGCTAAATATAAAATAAACCATAACTAACTAATCAAAGAAAATGAGAAATACAGGTCAGAAATACGAATACGTATAAAATACGTATCACGAATTTCGGGGCACTACACCCATAGCGGGTCGAGGGACGCCGGAGAGCGGCCGACCGGCGCCCAGGCGCGAGGGGGGGTCTTGAGGAGCGGGCGAGCTCCTTCCAGCGGAAGCCAGGCCCAGACCCCTCTCTCCATTATTATATATAGCTCCTTCCATTATATATATATATATATATATATATATATATATATATATATATATATATATATATATGGATAATTTACCACAGAATTTTTTTCAAGCTAGACGATCGTCGGAATCTCTTTAATTTTTTTTAAATTGTTGTTTCTGGTATTTATTTGTTAATAGAAGGAATAGAATAATAGCGTTCCATCCACATAGAGATTAGAGTATTGAAGCCTAAAATATATTAAAAAGAAATAAATATAGATCAAAAATATTGAATTCTTGATTGGAAGGGACACCAAAAGCTCCACCCTTCTATCTCTTGGATAGATAGAGAAGGAGGGCAGAGCGCATAGTATCCATCGTTTACGGCTAGGGCTCGGGATATCTAATCCCATTTGCCCCTAGCTTTTGTCTCTCAGTGTTAGTGTCGGCCCAATAGAGTGCTTTTGTCGTTGGTTTTTTTCGATCTCTACGCATTACACCTCTCCACCTAAAAATTTCTCTAAAGCCGAAATAGAATATTATTTCTAATGTCACAAGATATGATTGATTGGCTAATCTTTGAAACTCCAATGTCGGCCCGTCGGAACTATATAAACTCGTACCCAGAACTCCTATTAATAGAAAAATGGAACCCTCGCAATGTACAAAATATACTTTGCAGTACATATCGAAACAAATAGTTCTCGCGATCTATAATCCATAAAATTAGAGTTTCGAACGTTGAATAGTTTATCACTTATCCTCGAAGAGAGAAGCAGAATCTGGATCCCCTTCGAGCGATTTCTTATACCGTTGATATGGTGGTTGAAGATCACAAGAGGTGGAAGACGAAGAAGAAGAAGAAGAAAAAGAAGAAGAAGAAGAAGAAGAATGAAAAGTGTGTCTTATATGGAAGAACATAGAGTAGAAAGAACTTGAGAATGAATATGAATGGTAAAGAAATAGGGTTGTGGTAGTACAGTCTATGTCGCACGGACATAAACACATACAAAGGACAACTTGTCAGACTTTGATTCTGTCGAATCGATAATCGCAATCGGACATCGTATAAACCTAGGTTGTGCGTGTACATGACGTGTTCGTGTACATTTTGAATTGTCAAGGTTTTATAGAGATCATTACATAGGTTTGCTACAGCTGAGTAAAGGGTGTCGTACATGCTTATAATTTGAATAAGAAAATGAGATTACATTATTCCATACATCACGTCCCTTAATAAGCAATAATATATATATATATATATATATATATATATATATATATATATATATATATATATATATATATATATGAAGAAGGTAATTCCATTAATGAGAAAAAGTAGTACATAAATATCTTTACATATGTCCGTTTATCATATACTTAACACCAGTTTCTATGTTATGGCTGATACCAATGCTACTAGTGGTTATCTTCTCGAAGATTCGGTTGTTGCGAGCTTTCCAAATATGCCAAACTGTAGCTGCAAGGCGAATCCGAGCCTCATTAATCCATGTTGCCGACTGATATCTCACATTCTTGATCGTATCAATGATTTCCATAATGTCTCGAGCACCATCACCTATTAGTCCAAGCTTAACCCTCTGATACTTCCACACATCCCAGGAAACTGAACATTGCATGAATAGATGAGCAGCACTCTCATCATGCTACGCACACAAGACACACGATGCATTCGTTATCACGACTCCGAATCGACGAAGCCTATCAACAGTAAGAAGGCGACCTGTGAGTAGTTTATACATGTTGTATTGCAACATGGGAGCCGTCCCCTTTACCCATATAAACTCATAATTAGAGAGAGTCGGATACAACTCTCACATATCCTCATAAACTTTATAATGCTCGAATCTTCCGCTAGTGATGCCCTCCCACGTCCAATAATCCACCTTGCTCTCTATATCAATCTGAACACGCTTGATTTGCTGGCCATGTTGATGCGCAATGCCATGAGTCTCTGGCTTCTAAGCTCCTTGCCGTAATATAATGCTTACTGGGATGTCGACCCTCACCCGAGCCAACACATTCTCTCCGCCCAACTCCAACATGCTACTGTGTTCGACCTATGGATCGAACCAAAAATCCGTATTAGCCCCATCTTTCCACTACCAAAATAAGTTAAATTATCGACGAAACTAGCAACGTTTATGGAAAACGTCGCTAAAGTAAAGGACTTTAGCGACGCATAAATAAAACGTCGCATGACGTCACTATTAGCGACGATTGGCGACGTCTTGCAACGTTTTGTTAGTAGAAAAAATGATGTTGCTGATAAGTTGGTAAACTTTATCGACGTTTCTTCCTTACGTCGTTATTTTTTTTGATATAGCGACGTTTAGTGACGTCTTTATTAGACGTCACTGGTGAATTTCATTTAGGTCAGCCAGCCGATCAAAATTTTATTCTTAAAATTTCACTTTCCCCCCAAACCATTCCCTCTCCCCAACCCGACCCCCCACACCCTCCTCCGGTGACCGTCGCCCCCCGACCCCTTCCTCCGGTGGCCCCCGACCCCCTCCTCCGTTGACCATCGACCCCCGACCCCCTACCCCTTCCTCTATCTCGCGAACCCCGCCGACCTCCTCTCCTGTCTACGGCAACCCCTGTCGACCCCCACCCCCTCCTCTGGTGACCGCCGACCTCCTACCCCAAGCGGTCGAACCCCTCCTCCTCCTCCTCCTCCTCCTCCTCCTCCTCCTCCTCCTCCTCCTCCTTCTTTCTATGTGAGTTAATCTTTTTATATTTTTTACTAAAGAAAAGTAGGAGTGTACTTTTGCAACTTTAGTATACTTTTGCACTTCATATCAGGAGTTGTGAATATGTGTATCTATTTCTTGCTTTGATGAAGCATATAATGTTCTTCTTTTATGAAGCATATAATATAATGTCCTACATTAAAATTTGAACCATATTGATGGATGTAGATAATGATATTGACTTAATATTGAGGTTGTATCTAACAGAATGGTATTTGATGATAATGGTTGTTCTATAAGGTATCTTCAGGGTTGTCTCTTCTTTGACAAACTACTCATAGGAATGGTCTGATACCCATTTCAATACTGGTACTCATAGGGGTGCTATGGGGGTGGTTTGTGACAGCAAATAGCTGAGTTATAGGGACTGAAATAGGACAGGTTTAAGGGGCCTATTAAGGACTGTTATGGGACAGTCTATGGGCTTTCATGAAGGCTAAATATAGGACAGATTTGGGGGTTATATGTACTGCTATGGGGCAGCTAAGGACAGGTATTATGGACTGGTTTTGGAGTGCTTATAGGCTGCTAAATGGGGGAGTAGTTGGCTGTCAACCTTGGATTGGAATGGGGGTGTTAAATAGGTTGATATGGCTGATATGGTTGATCCCCTGCCCCCCTTACTGCTATTAAATAGCAGTAAGTTACTTCTACTGCTGCTACTAAATAACAGTCCCTGTTGAGTCTCCAGAGATCAGTCCCTTGGGTGGGGACTGATATACTCCAATGCTGCTGTTCACAGCAGTGAAGTTTCCCCCTTTTCACTCCATCAGTCACTCCCTCGAATCCCTCACTCTCTCTAACTCTATATATACACACACTACACAAAACCAAAACCCCACACTCTCAATCCTCTCTCTCTAACAAATACACATACACTCACAATATCAACCAATTCCAACTCTAATTCACCACCCCATTGGCCGAACTCTCACCCAACATGAACACAAATGTAAACACACATAATATTACATATATATATACATATATATAAGCCACAAATATATATACATATATATATATATAGAGAGAGAGAGAGAGAATAACATATATATAACCATTGATATATATACATATATACATATAGTTAAATAATATGATACAATATGATACATAGAAAAACACATCTCTAAACCAATAGAAATCTGGGATTTAATATCTAAATAACATTGAAACAATATATATTAAATCTATTGGGATGGATGTAATCACTTTCTCTCCTAATTTCCCTTCCATTGGGAATCATTTTCCTTTCCTCCTCAATTTTTTTGGCATCCAAAAATAGGAAAGTAATCACTTTTCTTTCCCAATATACATGATTAGAAATGATATCCCAAATTGAGGATACCTGAATATTTTAGTTAACCATAGTGAATATATATCTGAAATTCTTAAGAAAGAACATACATACTAAGACTGAGATGAATTGAACTAGAAAGAAAACAAATTATTTTTTAGAGAAAACTAAACTGAGAGAAACATGTATTTAAGTACTGTTCCCAACTTGAGATTTTGGAAACACTTGAAAAGGATTTCCCTTTTGAAAGTCTCATATGTAGTTATGTTTCTCTAAGAGAAGAGCCTTGTCCAACTTTGTACTATTTCTTTCTAAATCGAGTTAGTTAACCTTCTTCCTTCATGATTAAAGTTCGGTCATCATAGTCATGATTATGGATATCCGATATCTTAACCAAAGTGAAATATATCTGAAATGTTAATAACATACATTTTATGAATTAAGCAAGGAAGTAAACAAACACAAATAATCCGAGAAATTGTATACGAGCACATTGGACTTGGACACGAGCACATTGGACTTGGACATGATTTCGATATCGATACTAATAGGAATATCCTCAAATGCTATTACTTTCACAAGTGTTTCAACGATGTGCTTGTATCTATCTTACAGAATTATCCTCAAATAGATATAGAACTGAATTACTATCTGCGGAATCATACTTGGATGTACAACCGTCATCCTGATGACATCTGTGGTGTGTGGGATGAATTCATAGAGGGTGTACATCAGTTCCTACAGTTTGCCAAGGCGTTCCCTCAGTACATGGACGGTACCAAAATTAAGTGTCCGTGTGTGAGATGTCGCAACTTAAAATATCATCCAGAAGTGGATGTCACGTACTATTTATACTCAAAGGATTTTACGCCGAATTACTATCAGTGGAGCGAGCATGGAGAACTTGTGTCTTTAGCATCGGAGTACGAGCCTTATGTGGATGTCCACAACAATGCTTCTTACGACGATGGGTTGGTGAACATGGTTTTTGACGCGGCCGGGCCTAGTTTTGATCCGAATGATCATGATGCACCTGAGGAGGCACCGAACCCCGATGCTGCACAGTTCATGGAGTTGCTGGAGAATGCAAGGACTCTATTATATCCTGGTTGTAAGGATCATTCGCCGTTGGAGGTGGTTACAAGATTGTTGAGCATCAAGTCCGATTTTAACATCTCGCAAGGTTGATACAACCGTCTTATGGAGTTGCTTATAGAAATATTGCCTGAGGGCACGAATTTGCCTAAAGACTTCTATCGGTCTAAGAGGATGGTTAGATCGCTCTAGATGGAATACGAAAAAATTGATGCATGTCGCAACGGATGCATGTTGTACTACAAAGACGACAAGGATGAAGACGCATGCAGATTTTATGGTGTCGATCGCTACAAGGCATGTGGTAGAGAAAAGTCTGTCGGTGCCAGGAAGCCTACCTCTTCGATGCACTACTTGCCGTTGACGTCGTGGTTGCAGCGGTTGTTTATGGTGAAGGAAACTGCAGAAAACATGAGTTGGCATAAGCGGGAACATACCGAAGGAGTGTTGGATCACCCATCTGATGGAGAAGCATGGAAGCACTTTGATCGAGAGTATCCAGATTTTGCTTCTGATCCGTGTAATGTCAGATTGGGTCTCTGCTCCGACGGTTTTACCCCATTCGGACTTTTGGGATCCCAGTATTCGTGTTGGCTTGTGATCGTCACCCCGAACAATCTACCGTCTTGGATGTGCATGAAGACTCCGTATATGTTCCTCACCGTTATTTTCCCAGGTCCGAACAATCCTAAAAGGAACATCGATGTGTATTTACAGCCATTGATTGATGAGTTGAATCATCTGTGGGAAGTAGGTTCCAACACGTACGATGTATCTAGAAAACAAAATTTTTAGATGCGGGCAGCACTTATGTGGACCATCAACGACTTTTCGGCCGATAGAATGTTGTCTGGATAGAGCACGCATGGTCGTCTTTTATGTCCGTATTGCATGGACAACACTAAGGCTTTCCGTTTGAAATACGGAGGCAAACCGTGCTTCTTCGATTGTCATCGACAATTCCTGCCGAAGGATCATCCGTACCGGAGGAACAGGAATGCTTTTCGTGCTGGCGTTGTGGAGAAGGCTAATCCCCGCAAGGTGGCCCGGATACACGATATGGGAAGAGGTAAAAGATTTACCAAGAGTTATTGAGCAGCCTGCTACGGGCTACAAGTGTGACGGATTTGGTCGCACTCATAACTGGACGAAGAGGAGTATATTCTGGGATCTTCCATATTGGAGCACCAATCTGATTAGACATAACCTTGATGTCATGCATATCGAGAAGAATATGTTTGACAACATAATTAATATTGTAATGGACGTAAAAGAGAAGACGAAAGACAATCCAAAGGCTAGATTGGACTTGGAAGAAATATGTAGACGTCCTGCATTGCATTTGATAGAGGACGGAAATGGGAAGTTGAAGCAGCCTAAGGCAATTTTCTCACTAGAGAAGGAGGATAAAGTGAGGCTTTGTAGGTGGATTCAAGGTCTGAAATTTCCAGATGGGTATGTTTCGAACTTGAGAAGATGCGTCGACCTCAAGAAGAACAAACTGACAGGTATGAAGAGCCATGATTGTCACGTATTCATGGAGCGGTTAATTCCGATTGTATTTCAGGAATTCTTACCACAGACAATTTGGGATCCATTGACGGAGCTTAGCATATTCTTCAGGGATCTTTGTTCTAAGAAATTGCTCGTTGATCGTCTAGAAAAGCAAGAGAAGGACATTACGGTAACACTGTGCAAGCTAGAGAGGGTGTTTCCTCCTGGATTCTTCGACTCTATGGAGCATTTGCTGATTTATCTTTCCTACGAGGCACGTGTTGGTGGACCCGTCGAATATCGATGGATGTACCCATTCGAGCGATATTTGAATCACCTAAAAAAAGGTAAAAAAATAAGGCTCGGGTCGAGGGTTCTATTTGTGAAGCCTATATTCTCGAAGAGATTACAAATTTTTGCTCCTCCTATTTCAAACCTCATGTTGCTACGAATAGAACGAGGGCTCCGAGAAACGACGATGGATATCAAGAATTTAATGATGGAATACTGAAAGTATTCAATGCGTTCGGAAAGCCTTTGGGAAAAATGAAGAAGAGATATTTGAATGACGAAGAGCTAAGGGCTGCTCAGTTGTATGTATTACTCAATTACAACGAGGATGAAGTGGAGAAGCTAGAGGGGTAATTAAGGAATGATGAGTTTACGTTATCTCAATGTAATAGTATAAGCTAATATTATTGTACTAATCGGCGGTTGCTTCGTTGTTTTCCAGCACATATAATAATGAGTTGAGGCTGGTTAGACCCTACCTAACAGATAAAACATTAGAACAAGAAATGAGACGTCATTTTTCTTTTTGGTTGAGCGAATATGTAAGTAGCTCGGTAATTACTGGCTTCTTCTAATGCAACTGTGCAATAAATAACTTATTATCCCTTTTTTGATATTCAGGTCGATCGTCTAATTTCACCCGAGATTGAATTAATTAGAACTCTTGCCAAGGGACCAATTACGTTTGTTAAAATATGGCCAAGTTACTGTGTCAATGGCTTTCGGTTCAAGTCGACAAATGCTCCGATCAGAGACAGCTTCATGGATCTTGATTCCACGAAAAATAGTTGTTTGTGTATCAAGTCTTCGAACTACAAAGACGTCGATCCAGGAAATGATTTCTTTGGCATCTTGCGAGAGATTGTGGAGTTGTCATATAATAATGGCAGAGAACCTGCAAAGATCGTGTTGTTCAAGTGTGAATGGTTCGATCCGATTGAAAATCAAGGTTGGAAAATTGATAAGCATGGTCTTGTGGATATAAACTACAAGCATAGATATCAAGGCTACGAACCGTTTGTCCTAGCAACTCAGGCTCAGGTCGTGTACTTCACAGCTTATCCGAGACGAGGAGCAACGAAGTCTGACTGGTGGACAGTATGCAAGACTAAAGCTAGAGATACTTTTGATGTTGACGAAAAAGCTTACTAGGAGGACTAGCTACCTCTTGTAACCAATATTGTCGATGTGGACTCCACGGAAGTTATGCATTACACGACACATAATGTAGAAGATATAGAATTATTCGAAGAGGAAGACAAAGCCAACGAAGGCGAAGACAAAAGTGAAGATGAGGAGGAAGAGAAAGATGAGGTCGAGGAAGACGAACAAGATGATTATTCTAAAGATGATTGAGAGAGATATACTTATCTGAACTTAGATGTTTCTTCTAGAATATATTATCTGGACTTAGATGTTTATTGTAGAATGTATCATCATATGTTGTCTTGGTTATTATCTTGTCTTGGTTGTACTTTCATATTTCTAGTCTCTATTATTTGTTGTACTTTCATATTTCTAGGATCTCTATTATTTGTTGCATTATCATATGCTGTTATCAGGTATGGCAGGTCATCGCGGATCGTTCCGAGGGGGACGACGAGGTCATGATCCTCCGGTACTTCCTACAGGTACTGTTAGAGGACGGAGTTTTCCTTCGGTACCTCCTACTGGTACCGGCTCTAGATCCTCGTCGCCGATTACTCCTCCATATCGGACAGTAGCTGGGCCTGCTGGGACGATATCACGTGGCATATCACCTGGGACAAGTAGTTCCAGGCCTGTTGAGAGTGCTCGCTTGTCTAGCGTTCCTGCTGCTGATGCGACGATGGAGACGGATGAGCAGATGGCGGAGGCTGTACCGACGGCCGAGGAGGACGCGCCGATGGCCGACCAGCATCATGCAGATGATGCGTACGCACCTCCGGAGGAGAGGAGGACGGAGATATGGGCCGATGGTACAAAGTAGGTATTTTGGTTTATAATTTTTTTCTATTTTTATCATAAATTAACTTTTTTCATGAATATAATATATCTGTATAGATATCGTCCCCCAGAGGTATAGAGATGCCTAGGCCACATGCTGAGGCATAATTATGGTGGTGCTTGGATTAACTACTCTGATGCTCCAGACGAAAGGAAGAACTACTGGTTTACGCGCTTCAAGGTTAAAATCGATTTGCTTTTAATATGAATTATATAATTAATTCATATTATTATAACTGATAAATATTTGGTTTGCGCTCTTCTACGATATATTTTTCTATCCACCGCACCGGGCCGAGCTTATCGAGGGGATGTTTCCTGCCGTCGCTGCCAAGCTGATCCGCGACGCTATTAATGATCAGAAGGATCGTGATTGTGTCGAAAAGCCGATCCAAGGTTGGATCACCCCTGATCAGCGAAATGCGATGAAGGCTCGATTCGATGAGCCAGGGTACAAGAAGAAGTCGGAGAAGGCCAAGACGGCGAGGCAACATGCCTCGAAGTGGTGCAGTGGGTCGATTTCGAAGACTGAATATTTCCGTCGTCTGGTATGTCTTTCTCTTTTAGAAATATTATTTTAATGCAAAACCGATAAATTATTACTAAGATAATATATTTAATTACAGGTAAGGAAGGTCGGTAATGTCAACATGGTGACCGTCTTCCTGGCCACCCATCGGAAGGGCGAAGGCCTTATTGACGAAAGGGCCGAGCAGATCTATGTAAGTATTATAATACGTTATCTTAATTTAATACTTCGTGTCAATTTTAATATAACTTAGTAAATATGATGAATATTCATATAGTTAGTAATAATAAGTACATTAATTAGAAAATAGAAATTATTGAGTACTATCCATACTTTCTAGACCGAGTATCAGAGGCTGCGGGAACGGGCGGCTGCTAGTGCACCTAATGCAGGAAAGGCCGGTACTTCCTCGCAGCCCACTCAAGCTCCGTCGGCGGACGAGCTATGGATGACCGCCACTGATGGACTCCATAGGGGTACGTACTACGGAACGGGATCCTATGGCGCCCTAGTTGCGACCCAGTCCTCTAGGGCATCTCCTGCTAGTGTGTATAGTCCACAGCCGTCCCAGGAGTCTGCCCGAGTCCACCAGATGATAGAGTCTCTCCGTAACGACCTGCTACGACGGATCGAAGAGCAGTCTCAGTACCCTACGAACGATCCTGTGCTGCTAGCATGATTGGATGCACTCGACCGCGGTATTAAAGAGCTCATGGAGATGATTGAGAGGACAGAGCGCAGCGTTGGAGGATTAGAGCGCACGGTGACGGAGCTGCAGACAGCATAGGTGACCATGACCGATAGGCTGAGGTTGATGACGGATTCGATGGTCCAGAGCACTGATAGACTGTTATCTACCATGGATACATACAACCAGCGACTTACAGCATTGGAGCGTGTTTGCCATTAAAATTGTTTGATTGAAAACTTTAATACAAACAGAACAGTGTTACAATATAGGACTTAGATGTAGTCCTAGGAGTACACTTTTTTTTAATCTGGGTTCCTAGTACCAATGGAGCGAGTGGTAATGCGTTGACTCCGTTGACGGGCTGACGACGGTTATCGGTTCTCTGAAGGTGTAGATTGCTCTGGGTGCTGGAGCTTGCTGAGAGGAGGAAGACGTTGAATGTCTGTATCTGCCTCTCGGGTGGTATGTTTGTTCGTATCTGTCTGTGTGTGTGTGTGAAAGAAGGAAATGATTCCTCTATTTATAGCTAGGCAGGTTGGCTGCTCATGCACGCATATATAGGATGTGCCGGTGCGTGGGGACGGCACGTGGAGATTGCTGACGGAGGCGCATGGATGATACGCCCTACTCGAGGGGTTGAAATCTTCATACTGCTGTTGTGAGCCGGCACGTAGCAGAGGAGAAGATCTTTCTGTTGCTGAGATCTTGGATGAGTTGAGTCAAAGGACAAGTATCGTCGACCCATGGCTCGGAGATCTCTGATTTGGTGGGGGGACAATTTGGTGGGATGCGCCTTGGATTGGGTGCATGATGAGATTTTGGCTCGTGACCTTTAGGAGTCACGAGCCGTTCTGGGCGCATGGCTTTTGAGGCACATGCGAGCGACTTTCCTTCTGTCTTTCGGGATCAGAGATCAGTCTGGGGCACATGGCTTTTGGGGCACATGCAAAGCTTCAACTGGAGACTCTTCTTCTGTCTTTAGGAATCAGTGAAGGGTCTGAGGCGCATGGCTTTTGAGGCGCATGCAGGTTTGGGTGCATGGCTGCCGAGGCGCATGCGGGCGGTTGAGTGGCCACGTGGCAGTAGCCGTCGAAGTAAAGTCATGATGTTGCTGACGTTGTGGACGCTTTGTTTTCTGCAAAAGCTGTCAACCGTTCAGGCTTGGGGAGACGTGCTGCCAACTCTGTCAGGTCAGCATTTAATGTTGGTTACATTCGATGGACAGCTGAGTGGGCGCGTCGGTTGACGTTCTACTAGGCGTATGGAGACGTATGGGGGTGCACCCCCTGTGATGCGCTTGGTGCTGAAAGGCGCATCTGTGTGATGCGCTTGACGTTGAGGGACGCGTCTGTATGATGCGCGGTCTGGCCGGCGCATCTGCTTCGTGACATGTTTTCATTGATCCGGCTATTGAGTTCTTCGGGGCTTTGATTGCTCTCCGACGTAGCTGAATTCGAAGGGGGATTCATTCATCATAAATAAAAGTTCATTGCACTGACTTCGAGAAGGTTGCCACTTGGCGCATGGGTTTGATTTGCCCTGGCCTATGAATAGCAACAGTTTAAGAGAGTTTTGTTGTCTCTTCCTTGACTTCTCGACGAAGATGGATTCGACTGATCCTCCTCCTTGGCAAGACGTTGTACTGTGGATGATAGTTCTCCTTGTTCGAAGAAGCTTTGACGGTGAACTCCTTCAGAAGATAAGAGCCCCAGGCTGGTAGATGCACCTGTGCGTTGACGAGGAAGTGATTCACTCTGACGGGGCGGAGTGATACGCTGGAAGACAGGTACAGCAGGTTGCAACTGTTGGAACACATACTGCCTTGGTGGTAGAGCCACTGTCTTGCGGTAGCAGCAGTTGATGGCGACCGTAGCACAAGTGTGCCCTGTGAGGGGCGCATTATGCTTGTTGGTCGGCTCTCCTGATCGGTGCTTGTGAGTGATCACATTGTGCAGATCGTTGGAGGAGAGTGCCACCTTCGCACCCCCTTCAGGCGCATGGCAAGGCCAAGCACTGGGGTGGTCAAGTGAGTGCTGCGCCCCTGATCTAATACCAAACAGGCATCCCGATCAGTAGTGGAGAAACCACAGCATTTGAAGTGACTTGAACGGACCTCAAACGCACAACCAGAGGAGGTGCGGGAGTTCAAGACCACTGGATTTGCCTTACTCGACTTGATTGTGCACGCAGTAGACGTGTCCAAGTGAGACAAGGACTTTGAAGGTCGGCTCGTTCTCGGCGCCGCAGCACTCGAGTCGACCTTGTACAACTTACCATCAGCCGTGCGCATGATTGTGAGCGCATGCTTCTGGCTTGTTGCTGGCATAGCACGTTTGGGACGTATGGCCTGCGCTGCCTTGGACTTCTTCGTACCAGCCCGTGGGGCACATAGTACTCAGAGTCCAAATTATCCTCACCATGACAGCGAGTGAAGAACTTGCAGCCAACCCAGAAGAATACTGTAACTTTTGTGGCTCGAACGGGCTCCCTGGATATTGGGCTCCCTTTTCTTTATTTATTTTGGTGCCCTTTTCAAAGGAGGCAAGAGGTCTCTATATATAGAGTGGAATGAGGCCTCCCTTCTTCTCCTTTCCGATGTGGGATTAAAAGAAAGATCCCTTCTTTTTCATGCTTCTACAAGACCCCCTTCAAAGTTTTTAAAACTTTTGGACAAGTTTTGAAATACTTTGAACAAGAAGCATGAATAGTAGAGCTGTTTAGGTGTGACAATCCTATCAGAGGTAGTATGGACGTGATAGGTTTGGGTATTTCCACTGGGGAATTTATGTGGACTTATCATCCATGGCGCACCTTGGTTTTAGGTACAGATAATAAGTTGAGAGAGAGAGAGAACCAATATATTTACTCAGAGGTAATATGGACGTGGTAAATATGCGATTGATGGTAGAGCTTTCCTATTCAGAGGTGATATAAACATGGTAGGAATGACTCTGGAGGGAGATACGGGGAACTACTCAGAGGTAATATGGACATGGAAGTTTCGCTGGAGATGTTTAGGGATTGTAGTCTTTGCAACTCTTGTAGTTTTGTACTCTCTCTTTTTTTTAATAAAGAAGTACGCAACTTTTTTGTGATGTGTTAATTTTTGTTATCATGAACTTGGTAATTTGAGTGGACCTATTATCTTTTGCGCACCTTGATTTTTAGGTACAGATAATAAGTTTGAAGGAACCAACATGTTTGCTCAGTGGTGATGTGGACATGGCAATCATTAGGTTCAAAATGATAGAATCTTCCTACTCAGAGGGATTATGGACGTGGTAGGAATAATCCTGGGGGATACGCTGAATAACTCAGAGGTGATGTGGACGTGGAAGTTCGACGATCAATGTACGACAACGCAGGGGTTGTTTGTACGAGATGTTTACTCAGAGGTGATGTGGACGTGGTAAACATGAAGGGTAGCGTCGGCTTACGCAGTGTAAGATTCCGCTTTGTAGGGTGTAGAGGAACAACTCAGAGGTGATGTGGACGTGGTTGTCTTTCTACTGAAGGATGCCACGGAACAGCTGGGTTCCAGAAGCGTATGAGTTTGTGGAAGGAGATTGTGCGTGAGCCCCGATGATTGGGCCCACAGATCCCCTTTGGGGAAGTACATGTCGGGAGGATGTCAAGAATAGTACTTCTTTAGGAACTTGCCGTTGATGGGCATCATGAACAAGTCTCCATTGGGTTTGGCGAGGCGGTAAGCACCGTTGGAGTATACCGTCTCTATGATGAAAGGTCATTCCTACTTGGGCTCTAACTTTCTTGGTGTCTTGTGAGTTAACACCATTGGCCTTCTGACTGCTAAAACCAGGTCACCAACTTGAAAAGTCCTCTGTTTGACCTTCTTGTTGAAAGCCTGTGATATACGGGCTTGGTAGAGTTCGATGCGTTGTTGAGCCAGGAGACACTTCTCATCGAGTGCCTCCAGTTCCCGCAGACGACGACGTTGATTGTCTTATTCTGTGAGTTTGTTTGTTATTGCTACGCGGAGTGAGGGTATCTGGATCTCGAGAGGCAGTACCGCTTCGCTCCCGTAGACCAGGGAGAATGGTGTGTTGCCTGTTGGGGTTCGTACCGTTGTGCGGTAGGCCCAAGGTATTTGCCAAGCTTTTCATCCCAGTCGCATTTGTTAGATGACACGACCTTTTTTGAGTAGCCTAACAATAGTTTTGTTGAACGCCTCTGCTAACCCGTTTGCAGTCGGATTGTAGGCGGTGGATGCCACATTTTGAATGCGATTCTTGTCACAGAACCTGCTAAAAATGTGGCTGATAAACTGAGGACCATTGTCATGAATGATCCGCCGGGGTACTCCGAAACGGTAAATGACATGGTGTTTGACAAAGCTGACCACCCTGGCGCTCTTTACTTCTGCCAGTGGGACTGCTTCTGCCCATTTGGAGAAGTAATCGGTGATGGCCAGGATGAAGCGGTGTCCTCTCGATGAAGGAGGGGTGATTGGTCCCACAATGTCCATACCCCAGGCTTCAAAGAGCCAGAAGGTGACTGTAAGATGTAGTGGTTCAGACGGTGTATGTATGAAGTCTGCATGAAGTTGGCATGCACGACATTTCTTAGCATATTCAACAGCGTCGGCGACCATGGTTGGCCAGTAGTAGCCCATACGTCGCAGTCGATCCTGCAACTTAGGATCGGGCTGATGAGCTCCGCAAGTTCCGTCATGAGCTTCTCGAAGAGCTTCGGCTGCTTCTTCGTTGGACAGGCATCGAAGGAGGAGCCCATCGAAGGAGCGTCGGTACAGCATTTTGGTAGCTGTGTCATAGTAGAATCGAAGAGAGCGTCTCCTGACTGAGACGGCTTCCTTTGGGTCCTCTGGAAGGATTCCGTAGACAGCGAAGTCGATGAACGGAAACCTCCAGTCTCGGACATTAATACCAGTGTTCGTCGGCATGGCGTGAGCCACTCGCAAGCATAGGTTGTTCCTAGGACAAACCAAATCTCGGCCAGTTACCGTGACATAGTGTTGAGTCCCAAAGGGCGCCGCCAATGAGGCTGCGAGGCCAGCCAGAGCGTCAGCCTCCAAGTTTTGTAGACAAGGTACGTGTTCGATGAAGAACCCGGTGAAGGTTGAAATGATGTTCAATGCGACTTCATGGTAAGGGATCAGATCTTCATGGCGAACCTCGTACTGCCCCCGAATCTGGTTCACGACGAGTTTTGAGTCACCGTAGGCTTCCAGATGGTCCACCCCCAGCTGTTGTGCGAGCTGAAGTTCCATGATGAGTACGTTGTACTCGGCAACATTGTTGGAGCACGGCTTCGAAAGGGAGTAAGCACGTTGGATGACCAACTGATCGGGGGAGACCAAGACTACCCCCACTCCTGTGATGATTTGGCCTTTGGGGCCTGTTCTTGAAGCGCCATCGAAAAATATCTGCCAAACGGAGCTTCCTTCGGTGACGTTGGATTCTTGGACCTCATCCGGGATGTCTTCATAGAGTTTTGAGGATTCTGGGATAGGGTGTACAGCCAAAAAGTCAGCCAGGGCTTGACCTTTAACAGCTTTTTGCGGGACAAACACCATATTATACGGTGTTAACAAGATCGCCCATGTGGCTAGCCGGGAGTTCAATGAACCTGGCTTCGTCATGAGGACTCTGAGCGAATTAACTCGAAAAATGACTTGAATTGTCTGGCCCGAGACATAATGACGAGTCTTCTGGATGGCAAACACCAAAGCCAAGCACTCCTTTTCAACGGAGTTGTACCGGTGTTTGGCCCCGATGAGCGTTCGACTGAGGTAGTAGATTGCTTGCTCATAGCCTGTATCGCTGTTTTGAGCCAGCAGAGCGCCAAAGGAATGATCCATGGCACGGACGTAGAGAAGAAATGGTTTGCCGGCGACAGGTGCCACCAGGACTGGTGGGCTCGTCAAGTAGGCTTTGATGTCATCGAAAGCCTTTTGGCACTCCTCTGTCCAGACATAGGAGACTCCCTTCTTCATGAGCTAAGTAAAGGGTTGACATTTACCGGAGAGGTTTGCTATGAACCTCCGGATGTATGACAGACATTCCTGTAAGCCCCGAAGTTCTCGAAGATTCTTCGGAGGATCCATGTTGAGGATGGCTTTGGTCTTCTTGCGATCAACATGAATGCCTTTTGTCGTGATGACAAAGCCTAAGAATTTGTCGCTAGAAACCCTCAGGAAGGATTTAGCGGGGTTCATTTTGAGTTGATGTGCCCGCATGAGATCGAAGACCGTCTTCAGATCCTGTAGGTGATCTCCTTTGAGGCGGCTCTTGACTGCGATGTCGTCAACATAGCATTCGACTGTCTTGAGGAGATGTTGACGGAAGATGGTGCTCATAGCTCGTTGGTATGTTGCACCGGCATTCTTCAAGCCGAAAGGCATCACTGTGTAGCAGAAAACACCTTTCGGAGTCCTGAATGACGTGTGTTTTGCGTCATCGGGGAACATCTTGATTTGATTGTAGCCTGAATACCCGTCCATGAAGGACATGCGTTCAAAGCCACATGTGTTGTCGATCATCACATTGGTGATTGGAAGCGGGAATTCGTCCTTCGGGCAAGCAGAGTTGAGGTCCCTGAAGTCGATACAGACTCGTATCTTCCCATTCTTCTTGGTGATAGGTACGACGTTGGCTACCCAATCTGGGTGCTGTTCCTTACGGATGAAGCCGCTGGTCAGGAGTTTGTCCATCTCCTGATCGATGGCATTCATGATGTCCGGACGGAAACATCGCTTGTATTGTTTGATAGGTTTGGCATCAGGTAAGATGTTCAATCTATGCATTGTGATCTGTGGATCGAGTCCCGGCATATCTTCGTAGCTCCAAGCAAAGATGTCGATATACTCTTTAGCCAGCTGGATTAGAGACACTCGGTCTTCTCCTTCTAGGCTTTTGCTGATGAAGATGGGTTTGGAAGAAGATCCGTCCCCAAGGTCGATCTGTTCGACTTCGTCTTCGGTAGGAGGTTCACGTAATTCAAAACGAGACTCCCATTGTTCTCCTAGGCGTTGAGCCCAGGGTTCTTCTTCGAAGGATTCCGGCGCTAGGTCTTCGCCTTCACCTTTTTGAGGTTGTGCTGACGTCATGTTAGCTGACAGCACTTTCCTGAAGACTGATCCAATACTGGTATCGGATTCCCAAATCGATGCTTCGGACGAGTGGGAATGTTCTACGTCTTCTGCATCCGAACTCTCCGGAGTTGATGGCGGCGTGACATAGCCTACCCCCCGTCGAGTCTTGTTGTAGTAGTCCTGCGACTTTCCTTTGGGTGTTGGAAGCCGGAGAGGAAGACGTCGACCCTTGCCGTAGTTTAGGCCTTTGTTGCTTTTTAGGTCGTAGCCCATCTTTTGGATAATATGCTTTGCGGTATCCGTGTACCGATAGACTTGTACTCTGCCGGTATCAGGTTCTGGCTCGAGTAGCGGGAGGTCTTGATGACGCTCGACTTTGCCCAAAATGATGGATCCTTCATCTCGGCTTCGTGGAGGGGCTATGAAATAGACTCCTTGAGACGGGACTACTCGATTTATATTTTGGACGGTCGTTATTTGTGTTTGCAACGACCGTAGAGCGTTATCTAATGTATACATGGCATTCCAATGTGGAAGACAAGAATAATTAAAAGATACTCTATTATTGATGAAGTACGAGATTTTATCCCGTGGGATTACATTGTCTAAGGAGGGTGCATCTACATCAGCAGAGATATATTCGCCAAGCTCCTCATCTGTAAGCACTGGGGCTGGATCAGGAGAGTCCACCACAGCTTTGATCTTGGGGTCCGAGAGGGTTATGTGAGCCCTCTCTGACGTCTTGGATGACTGCGGGGGCTTGCCCTTGAGACGCACCGTCAGAGATGCCTCAACTGCGCCTCCTGTGAGTGGTGCTTTCCTCTGTAATTTTGCTACCAGGGGAGCCGACATTTGAGGCGGTTTTCCCTTGAGGCGTATCTTCAGGGGAGCCTCAAGAGTCGGGGCTTTTCCTGATAGTTTGATGCTCATTGGAGGCACCTTCTGGGGTGGTTTGCCCTTCAGTCGGATCTTCAAAGGGGCGTCTGGAGTCATCTCAGGCTCCGTGTCCGGCTCAGTTGCCGTCTCTGCCTCATCATCAGCATCGTTGGCTTCCTTCTCGTCAAGTGGCTTGTACAAGTCCGAATCGGTAAAGTAGGCTTCAATCCCTTTTAAAGGATCGATGTCTGCAAACTCTGTTCGGATGACGCCGTTGGTGAATACATATTTCATGCATTGGTGGAGCGTGGAAGGCACCACCATGTACTCATGTAGCCACGGTCGGCCGAGCAGGATGTTGTAGTTGACCTCGGCATCCACCACATAACAGGTCACCTCAGTTTTGAGGTTGCCGATGTGACACTTCAGTCGGATCTTGCCTAGTGGCTCGCTTTTGCTAGCGTTGAAGCCATTAATGGTTGTGTTGGAGGGAGCCAGCCGATGCATTGGGATCCCCAGTTTTGATAGCAGTGCCTTCGGGATGATACTGAGGGAAGACCCCGGATCGATCTGAATCCGGCTCACCTTGACTGAACTGATGTACCCTGTGTAATACAGCGGTCGGTTATGTCGGTGGTGCTTGAGCAGCATGTCTTGTTGGGTGAAAGTTATGTTTGGGATAACTTCATCCGCGAAATGACAGTACACACAAGTAGTTGGGAGGTCTTCAGGCTGCTTGACCTGACTGAAAAAGGATACAGCGTCCTTCAGAGCTTCGTAGAGAGCTTCTCGGGAGTTTTTGGAAAGACGCAGGAGCTCAAACAAAGACAGGCGTGCAGGAGTACTGGCCAGTTGTGCCAGTATGTCAAAGTTGTGGGGCTTGGCTAGCCCCGAAGCATTCTCCTTCCGTAGAGGTCTGTCGAAATGAGCCTCCACCTGCTTCTGCTTATTGGCTGCTGAGGGTTTAGACGGGCCCTCCTCAGGGATGGTGCCAGGAGGCACCACCTCGGCGGCAGCTTCGCCGGGCTGGGCGTTCTGTTGTGCACGCGTCTGCACTGGAAGTGTCTCTTCCGTTGAAGAAGAGACTGTGTGACATGACTTGATCTTCCTGTCTTTTGATTTGGAGGTAGAGCGTACCTCCGGTTGAGTCACCTCGGAGACGAGGTCGGGGTAAACCCAGAGGACCTCTCCCCGAGATGTGGTGAGTGGGACGAGTCCATTCGCATTGTCACGGGCAGGTGGCAAGTTCACCACCTCCATTATCGCCTTAGGAATGGGGACGACACCATCTTGTGTGGTGGTCGGCGGCAAGGTGCCGAACTGAAGTGACACCACATTGGCTGACACTGTCTTCTCTTCATAGTCGACGGAGGTTACATCGGCATTGATCATGCGCTGGATGTAATTCTTGAGGACGTAGCAGTCCTTGGTCGGGTGTCCGACAAACCGATGGTAGTGACAGTACCTCGGGTTGTCCACTTTCCCGACTTCATCGGGCCGCTTTGGGTCCGGGAGCTTGATCTTGTCACCCTACTTCAGTATTTCAAAGAGTTGTAGGGTGTCTTCGTCATTGAATGAATACACCTCCTTGGGTCTCGGTGCCAGTGGAGGCTTCTGAGTAGGCACAGATGCGCCTTTCGAGGCATTAACCGTCAATGCCTGTTTCCCCTTTGCTTCTCGTCCGGAGTTGTTGGCTGCAGACCTTTTTCCCTTATCATCAAAGGCAGGGAAGCTGACACCCAGAAGACGTGCATTGGCCGCCTTCTTTTCTGCGGCTTCAGCTTCGATGATGAGGGAGCTCCAATCGGGAGGGGGAGTAGAGTTGGGCCAGAGCTTCACTGTGGGCAGCATGTTCATGCTGCAAGAGGAGAGGAGCACATGTTCTGGCATGCCTGGAGGTAGCCTGAAGCAGGCCTGTCGGAAGCGTTCGATGAACACCCGAACCGTTTCTTTCTCCTTCTGGCGTATCTCTATGAGAGATGCCATCGTCATGTCCTTCCCGCCGTCGTAGAAGCGATCGAGGAAGAGGCGCATCAAGTCGTCGAAGGACGATATAGAATTGTCAGGGAGGCTGCAGTACCAGTCATACGCCACCCCTTTTAGAGCCCCAACAAAGATGCTGGTGAGGAGCGCGTCCTCCTTTGGAAAATGCCCCGTCTGTGACTGGAAATATGTCAGGTACCGACGCGGAGAGTCCTTCCCGTCGTACGGCGTGAGTGTTTGTGGTTTATATTTTGGAGAATAAACCACCTTATTCCACTCGAGGGGATAAGGCTGGGGAATGCCCATCTTCTGGCGCTCCTCTTGCCTGTTCTTGGACTCGAAGCGCTCCCGCAAGTCCTTGATCATTTCGACCACATCCTCCGTGGAGCTAGGAGTCGGGAAAGGTGGCACTATCTGGAGTGGAGCGTTTGAGGGTTCCGACGTCCGGGGTGCTTCTGTATCTGAGGGTGCCCGTTGAAGGGGTACACTCGACTCCCCATTGGCTCCTGGGTCGGGACCAGTTGAAGGAGTTCTGGTCAAGGCCGACCGTATATCAAACACTGCTTGAGTCAGTGCTTGTATAGAGGCAGAGAGGGTTTTGAGTCCTCTCTCTAATGAGTTTATGTGCTGGACAATGTCTTGCGACGGCGCATCAGACTCGGAATCACCCCAAGTCACGTATACTGTCCTGACACGGCCGGGAGTAGATGGATTGGTTGAGGCTTCGCTCTCGGCCTCACTTTCATGTGGGGGAGTCACCTCCCCTGGTGTTCCACCTTGGCCACCCCCAGCCACATTCTGGAGGTCATTCTCGACGTGCGCATCTGTATGGGCCTGATTGCCCTCAGCTTCGTCTTGAAGGGCCTCTTCGTCTCTACCCCCAGCCGTGTCCTGGGGGACATCCTCGTTTTGAGGGGCTTCTGGGAGGCTGACTTCGCCTTGAGGACGAAGATCTGCCGCAGCTGTGCTTTGGACATCTTCGTCTTCGGAAGGAGGTTCAACAAGGGTCTGACTACCCCCAGTTTCCTCCAAGAACTTCTTCCTCGACCGAGTGCCTTCGAACACTCCAGAGGTCAAGACAGCTGCCTTGGTTTTCCTTGGCTGGCTTTTGGATGAAGACGAGGGATTGTCAGTCGTCTTCCGGACTGAGGAGGAGTTGGAGGTCACGTTGCATGAAGCAACCTTTGGCTCCTATTCTGTTGACACCTTCATCCCGAGGCGATGTCGGAGGGGTGTCGATGATTGCAGCCGCTGGAAGACTGACTGCCTTGGTGGTACTGCTGCCTTGCAACAGCAGTTGATGGTGACCACCGCACAAGTATGCCCCGTGAGAGGCGCATCGTGCTTGTTGGTCGACTCTCCTGACCGGCGCTTGTGAGTGATCACGTTACGCAGGTCGTTGGAGGAGAGTGCTACCTTCATACCCCCTTCAGGCGCATGGCAAGGCCAAACGCCAGGGTGGACAGGTGAGTGCTGCGCCTCCTGATCTAATACCAAGCAGGCATCACGATCAGTAGTGTGGGAACCAAAACATTTGAAGTGACTTGAACGGACCTCAAACGCACAACCAGAGGAGGCGCGGGAGTTCAAGACTACTGAATTTGACTCACTCGACTTGGTTGTGCATGCAGTAGATGCGTCCAAGTGAGATGAGGACTTTGAAGGTCGACTTGTTTTTGGTGCAGAGGCACCTGATTCGACCTTGTACAGCTTGCCATCAGCAGCACGCGTGATTGTGAACGCGTGCCTCTGACCTGCTGCTGGCATAGCACGTTTGTGGCGCATGGCCCGTGCCGCCTTGGATTTCTTTGTACTAGTCCG
Source organism: Iris pallida (assembly GCA_029216955.1). Classification (NCBI taxonomy): domain Eukaryota; kingdom Viridiplantae; phylum Streptophyta; class Magnoliopsida; order Asparagales; family Iridaceae; genus Iris; species Iris pallida. The sequence continues at coordinate 12,981,714 of JANAVB010037620.1, forward strand.
CTGGGGTGCATAGTACTCAGCATCCAAATTCTTTTCGCCATTACAGCGAGTGAGTCTGTCAAAGACAGAGACTTTTTGTGGTGCATCAGAGGTGATGTGCGGGGCATTGGCTGCATCCCTGCTCCGTCGACGCATCTTCCTCGCCTGAGAGGGAGATGGCTGGGGAACGGGGTCTACCACACGCTTCCCCGAGAGATGCGCTGCATCAGCGGGCGCACCTTGGTTGCTGAGAACGTCAGCAGGAAGGGAGGGCTGGATTGGCACATTTCCTTCAGTGGTGGTGCCCGAGGCGTCGACCTTGCGCACCCAGACACGGCGGGTCTTCTTCGGCTTTGGTAGCCACTTCGAAGGACTCACACTTCCTTTAGAAATGAACTCCTCGTACGCCTGTTGATTGAGGCACACGACCAGCGTCTTGTGGGAGGAGCCCACCTTCACGTCGTCGGCCTGTGACACGGCTTTCTCGGAAGAAGAGAAAGAGGTCCCCAGCAGAGTCGCCAGCTTGTTTGCCATTAACATTGTTTGATTGAGAACTTTAATACAAACAGAACAGTGTTACAATATAGGACTTAGATGTAGTCCTAGGAGTACACTTTTGTTTAATCTGGGTTTCTAGTGCCAATGGAGCGAGTGGTAATACGTTGACTCCGTTGACGGGCTGACGACGGTTATCGGTTCTCTGAAGGTGTAGATTGCTCTGGGTGCTGGAGCTTGCTGAGAGGAGGAAGACATTGAATGTCTGTATCTGCCTCTCGGGTGGTATGTTTGTTCGTATCTGTCTCTGTGTGTGTGTGGAAGAAGGAAATGATTCCTCTATTTATAGCTGGGCAGGTTGGCTGCTCATGCGCGCATATGTAGGATGCACCGGTGTATGGGGACGCCACGTGGAGATTGCTAACGGAGGCGCATGGATGATGCGCCCTACTCGAGGGGTTGAATTCTTCATACTGCTGTTGTGAGCCGGCACGTAGCAGAGGAGAAGATCTTTCTGTTGCTGAGATCTTGGATGAGTTGAGTCAAAGGACACGTGTCGTCGACCCATGGCTCGGAGATCTCTGATTTGGTGGGGGGACGATTTGGTGGGATGCGCCTTGGATTGGGCGCATGATGAGATTTTGGCTCGTGACCTTTAGGAGTCACGAGCCGTTCTGGGCACACGGCTTTTGAGGCACATGCGAGCGACTTTCCTTCTGTCTTTCGGGATCAGAGATCAGTCTGGGGTGCATGGCTTTTGGGGCGCATGCAAAGCTTCAACTGGAGACTCTTCTTCTGTCTTTAGGGATCAGTGAAGGGTCTGAGGCGCATGGCTTTTGTGGCGCATGCAGGTTTGGGCGCATGGCTGCCGAGGCGCATGCGGGCGGTTGAGTGGCCACGTGGCAGTAGCCGTCGAAGTAAAGTCATGATATTGCTGACGTTGTGGACGCTTTGTTTTCTGCAAAAGCTGTCAACCGTTCAGGCTTGGGGAGGCGTGCTGCCAACTCTGTCAGGTCAGCATTTAATGTTGGTGACATTCGATGGACAGCTGAGTGGGTGCGTCGGTTGACGTTCCACTAGGCGTATGGAGACGTATGGGGGCACATCCCCTGTGATGCGCTTGGTGCTGAAAGGAGCGTCTGTGTGATGCGCTTGACGTTGAGGGGCGCGTCTGTGTGATGCGCGGTCTGGCCGGCGCATCCGCTTCGTGACACGTCTTCATTGATCCGGCTATTGAGTTCTTCGGGGCTTTGATTGCTCTCCGACTTAGCTGAATTCGAAGGAGGATTCATTCATCATAAATACAAGTTCATTACACTGACTTCGGGAAGGTTGCCACTTGGCGTATGGGTTTGATTTGCCATGGCCTATGAATAGCAACAGTTTGAGAGAGTTTTGTTGTCTCTTCCTTGACTTCTCGACGAAGATGGATTCGACTGATCCTCCTCCTTGGCAAGACGTTGTACTGTGGATGATGGTTCTCCTTGTTCGAAGAAGCTTTGACGGTGAACTCCTTCAGAAGATAAGAGCCCCAGGCTGGTAGATGCGCTTGTGCGTTGACGAGGAAGTGATTCACTCTGACGGGGCAGAGTGATATGCTGGGAGACAGGTACAGTAGGTTGCAACTGTTGGAACACATACTGCCTTTGTCACGCCCAGTACCGAAATACGGAGACGGACTAGGCCAGCTACTCCATATGAGGTACGTAACGTCATACGGCGATCGTGGCTGTCGAGAGACTAGGGGGTACATGCTACAATCAAGTCTCCTATGGTCCTACAGAGTTCTATGTCTCAATCAATCAAGTCACATCAGCAATGAAATGAACATTAAAGATAAAGCAGTATGGCGTCCCTGACGCTTCATCAAAATGATCATGAGAGACTAGCTTTATAATTTAGCTATCTCAGAGAGTCAAGAGTACAAAATTATACACAGCTGCAGTCTGTTTAATTACAATTATGTACTGACATAAAATATCAAGTAATCCGGCTAACAGGTGCCGGTGGCTAAACGCCGCAAAAGTATAAGCAGGAGTGGTGGAGAAGAAACCCACTCGAGTCCCCGAACCGCCATGCTCCTAGTATGCACCAAGGATGTCAGGAAGGAAGATCGTGTCCTCCGGCTCTGCTACGAGATCTGGCCAAACAAAACCAGCGGGTCAGCCCCGAATAGCAAGTACCGCCAAAGGGGCACAAGAGTTAAGATTAAAAACCCAGTTAAATAGAATGATTGATAATAGTAATACTTATGCTACCATTATAGGGTAACGCCACATCCTCGAACCCATATGGCACCCTTACAACCAAACAAGGACAAAAGGTGCCGCATGGAGTCGGGACGCGTCGTACTCTATAACTTTCACATAAGTTAAAGGGTATAAACAATAAAATCTTCTGATCGTGACTTCGGTCGATAGCCTATCGCAGCACAATAACCAACCCAACAATCAAACAAGAACATGGGTTGGATCATGTACCATGATAGACCATGTTCCTCAGTCATTCACAGAGGTAGCACTTCACAATCAGAATAAGTCTTCCGTTCATAACTTCGGTCCACAGCCTGTCATAGTACGATAACCAACCCAACAATCAAACAAGAACATGAGTTGGATCATGTACCATGACAGTCTGCTTCCCTCAGTTATTCACGGAAGGTAATAGGATACAAGTAAGTCGTTTTCACGGCCAATCAAGTCTACGAGTTTCTAGTGGAACGAGGTTATCCTCGCGTCATGTTATTAGAAAATCCTCAGATCGTATCTTTCCAGCAAGGCTAGCCAACCCAGGGGTTCGCGTAGACAGGTATGATTGAGCACAGGTCCCTCATAAGGCCACCTTGCTAAAGCATATAATATATAGCAGGAATTAATCGGATACAGTCATCCACTCGTTGCAGATGACACAGTATCCGTGGAGACCAGCCGGCACGTCAAGACAATATCTCAAGGCGGCTGGTGTAACACGATCTCGGGATTTTGCCCTCCCCATGCATCTAGTATGTTTAGTTGCCTAATTTAACCCTAGGCGAAATCTTGGACTCACATGCTGTGGCCTGCATGATTATTTTCCCTAAAGTCGTACTTTAGTATGAGTACCCCAAAGAGGATCCATGTCAATCAGTATGTCAACATGTGCTACCCTCCTTAGTGTAATGCATCATTGCAAATACGCCACGTGGAGTTACGAGTCATTTGTCGAGCATGAACAAGAACTGGGACATTCAGGTACAGGTATCGGGTAGGAACACTTTGTTCTCCGGGGTCACATTAGTGCTTATATCATGCTCGGGACAAAAGGCATAAGGATATAAAATGGGCATATAATATCTGATAAAATATCAAAAGCGTACACACAAAAAGCACGCACGCTCAAGGGGTGAAAGTCACGCAGGCTCACTCAGGCTCACTCAAGGCAGCGTGCGTGAAAAGTCATGCAGGCTCACTCAAGGCAGCGTGAAAAGTCACGCAAGCTCAAGGAGAGGGAGCTGCGTGAAAAGTCACACAGACTCAAGGAGAGAGCTGCGTGAAAAGTCACGCAGACTCAAGGAGAGAGCTGCGTGAAAAGTCACGCAAGCTCAAGGAGAGAGCTGCGTGAAAAGTCACGCAGACTCAAGGAGAGAGCTGCGTGAAAAGTCACGCAAACTCAAGGAGAGAGCTGCATGAAAAGTCACGCAAGCTCAAGGAGAGAGCTGCGTGAAAAGTCACGCAAGCTCAAGGAGAGAGCTGCGTGAAAAGTCACGCAAGCTCAAGGAGAGAGCTGCATGAAAAGTCACGCAGACTCAAGGAGAGAGCTGCGTGAAAAGTCACGCAAGCTCAAGGAGAGAGCTGCGTGAAAAGTCACGCAGACTCAAGGAGAGAGCTGCGTGAAAAGTCATGCAGACTCAAGGAGAGACACGCTTCCAACAGGAAGCGTGCTCAAACAGGAGCACACTGTTCACTGTCTTCTCCAAACAGCAAGAACACCATGGCTGAACCTAAACTTCAAAGCATCGTAACTTGGCCATCCGAACTCCAAATCCAGATTTTCAAAGTTCCAACTTGGGTGAAACTGAATGCTCTTCCATATGGAAGCATCAAAAACCCATAAAATCCAACTAAAGTAGATCAAACCATGCAAAATCCAAAAATGATTAAAACCTAGATCTACAAAACTCAAGGCTTCAAAATGGAAATTTCCAAGTTCTAAACTAGTATAGATTGAGGAGAAGAACATGTTTTGGCAAATAGTTTTATAAGAAATCATTGATAAAAATATTGATCCATCTCTTGAGCAAGTTGGTACTTGCCTTGGTTGGTGGAGGAAGTAAATAAGAGGAAGTAAATGAGAGGAGAGAGAATGAGATGAGTTATATATATAAAGATCTTGGACCCATGGGTTCATGATGAACCAAAGGGTTCATGATGAACCATTGGTGAACCAAGAATAGGTTACCCAAATGAGCCAAAACTGTAGGCCCAAATACAGAAAATAAATTAGGAAATAATATTTTATCGAATATTTTTGGGAAATGTATGAAGAAATACTGCATAATAAATATCGTATAAATACAAGGTAAATATAAATTATTAATTTCACATATTAAAATACGTATTCCAGGATCGAGGAGTGACAGCCTTGGTGGTGGAGCCACTATCTTGTAGTAGCAGCAGTTGATGGCGACCGTAGCACAAGTGTGCCCTGTGAGGGGCGCATTATGCTTGTTGGTCGGCTCTCCTGATCGGTGCTTGTGAGTGATCACGTTGTGCAGATCGTTGGAGGAGAGTGCCACCTTCGTACCTCCTTCAGGCGCATGGCAAGGCCAAGCACTGGGGTGGTCAAGTGAGTGCTGCGCCCCTGATCTAATACCAAACAGACATCCCGATCAGTAGTGGGGGAACCACAGCATTTGAAGTGACTTGAACGGACCTCAAACGCACAACCAGAGGAGGTGCGGGAGTTCAAGACCACTGGATTTGCCTTACTCGACTTGATTGTGCACGCAGTAGACGCGCCCAAGTGAGACAAGGACTTTGAAGGTCGGCTCGTTCTTGGCACCGCAGCACTCGAGTCGACCTTGTACAACTTACCATCAGCCGCGCGCATGATTGTGAGCGCATGCTTCTGGCTTGTTGCTGGCATAGCACGTTTGGGACGTATGGCCGCGCTGCCTTGGACTTCTTCGTACCAGCCTGCGGGGCGCATAGTACTCAGAGTCCAAATTATCCTCGCCATGACAGCGAGTGAAGAACTTGCAGCCAACCCAGAAGAATACTGCAACTTTTGTGGCTCGAACGGGCTCCCTGGATATTGGGCTCCCTTTTCTTTATTTATTTTGGTGGCCTTTTCAAAGGAGGCAAGAGGTCTCTATATGTAGAGTGGAATGAGGCCTCCCTTCTTCTCCTTTCCGATGTGGGATTAAAAGAAAGATCCTTTCTTTTTCATGCTTCTACAGAGCGTGCTGGTCCTCCGGGTGCGCCTTCATCGTCGTCGACTCCGCCGCCTCCACCGTCTTCTTCATCGACACCGACTCCACCGACGTCTCTGCCTGCTCCATCGGTATCGATTTCACCTGAGGAGTATGAGTTGTTCTCATCCCTTCGTCGCGGCGGTGCCCCTCCTGCACCAGATCCCTAGTAGTCCTAGTTAGGACTGTTTATTTGTGTTTGTTTCATCCTTTGTTTGTGACTTGGATATTTGTTGGTTGTGTAGACTTGGATGTTTGGATCCTATTTGTTGGATCCTATTCTATTTGTTGGTTGTGTGTAGACTTTGGTTATTTGGTTATAGACTTTGTTATTTGGTGTATTTGGATGTTATTATTCGTTTATGTTATTATTCGTTTCAATTGGATGTTAATGTGCTTCTGTGGTTTACGTTTACCGGTGTTGAGTGTTCCACCGAAGGGGTCGGTGAACCCAGGGAGAAAAGAATATCTGTTATACTGTGTCTTTATGGTTATCTTTTTAAACTGCAGAGAGAAAAAGACATTCTTTATTTTATTTTTTTATTTTTTTCAGATTTACCGATGTTTACCGACGACCACCGACGTACGTTTGCGTCGGTAAACGTCGGTAAATCTTCAAAATTTTCCAGGGTACCGACGTCCTTCTACGTCGGAGACCGTCGGTAAGCGTCGCTACACATCAGTAATAATCCTAGGAATTACTGATATTTAGTGACATTTTAAACGACGGTAAACATCAGTAAATTTTTAGGATTTTACCGACGTGTAGCGACTTTAAATACGTCGCTAATCCATCGACGAAACAACGGTAGACGTCGGTAATATACCGACGTAAATATACGTCGGTAAACGTCGGTATTTGCGACGTTCGGCGACGTTTTAAAGATTACCGACTTACGTTTCCGCGATAAGTCCAAAACGTAGGTAATTACGTCGGTAAATATTTTTAGCAACGAAATTTGTCGTTTTAGCGACGTCTTTAGGCGTTGCTAATACGACTTATTCTGGTAGTGTTTATAGTTCGTCCGATGTACTGCTTTATATGTAGCCTTTGTAACAGTAGACTTCTAAATGTAACTGAATCATTGTAGTTCTCTCTCATAGCCCAAAAGCACCCACCTCTTACATACTTTTGTGCCATCCATTGAGCCCATAGAGATTCTCCTTACATGAATTTCCATATCAGCCTTGTAGCCGCAACTTCACGAAGTGTCCGGAGCGATCTTAAGCCTGCCCTCGCTCTTTTTTGGGTCTGCATAGCACATCCCATCAGATAGCATTGAAGAACAGATGGCAACTCTAGAGGGGGGTGAATAGAGTTTATAGCGATAATAGCCAATTAAAAAATTAGAACTCTTTCACAATCAAAGAATAATCAGAGTAAGTGCGGAAATAAATAAGGAGCAAGATAGCATACGCAAACACAGCCAATTTTAACATGATTTCCCTCGTGGAGGACTAGTCCAGGCCTGAGAACTCTAGCTCTGGATTAAATCCTCTATTTGTACAATAGTAGTTACACCCCGTGCCTTTTCTTCAGAAGAGTACGTCAACTTCTTACAAAGGATCGCAGTGGCGATGCTTGGAATTTTTCAAGCAACTTCTTGAACTCTTGCACAAGACTCCTAACTGAGAGATGCTGAGCACTCGAGACTTAGGAAGCTTGTGGCTAGTAGATGAAGAAGGGTATGGCTTATATTGAGCTTAAGAGAGAAGAGAAGAGAAGATTGGATGATTGAAAATGAGAGAATTCTTGGCCTATTTATAAGTTTTTAGCAGGCAGAATTCGGCCAGAATTCTGGTAGGAATTTTCAAAAATTTGGCCATTGGACAACTAGCAACCAGCCAACCCTAAAAATTAGGGTGTTGATTTTTAGGGGACAGAGTTCGGCCCGAACTCTGTGTGGAGGCAGAGTTCGGCCCGAACTCTGTCTCCAGAGCACAGAATGTTTCTAAGGGTCCAATGGACTTATTTTGGATGTGGAGCTTTATGGATTTTGGATAGGTTATGGGTTTAGTCTCAAGAGCTCAGCACAACTCAGCTTACAATCATTCTAGACTCAAAAAATATAAAAGTACAGACTTAAAAATGACTGCATTTGCAAAACTGAGCTGTCGTCTGGCTTGAGCTGGATGTAGTCGTCGTGTGTCGTATTAAAATAATATAAGTATTATTTAGTCAATGTTATTAATATTTGGTTGACTGTGACTTTGTGTCAATAATCTCCTCTATATTGATATTGACAAAAATAATAATTGTATATTCAATATTCATACCTGGACACATGAGGTGACAAAAATATAGCTCCCCCATAATTAGTGCCGAGCTTAAGAATAGCTCCCCCGTAAACAATGTTGTGAATCTTGTTGGCCTGTTAAGAATATTCTTCCAAAAGCACATATAAACCAAAAGCATAGATAAAAACAGAATATTCACATATCTCCCCCTTTTGGCATTTACCAATATGAGATAAATAATAACTGGCAAACACACCCAAAGGAGAAGAAACTGCATATGAACTAAGATAATGACCAAATGTCTCAAGAGTCATATAAACTGATAATAGAACTACAAAAGTCTCAAAGGTCAACACTCATAATAAGTCTACTACAAACCAAGTACATAAAAGCAACTAAAGCAAAATGCATAAACCATAATCTAAGATCCTCAGTAGCAGCATCAAGAGTAGTCCATATCCATCATCGAGCATGAGAGGGCCCGGCGTCGTCCGATGGATCAGTAAAGGTGTGACGTGGGTCCACAAATGCCGCATCCGGATCCATGTAGCGATGAATCCAAGGGTCAACAATACGAAATCCCTCACGATCGGGGTCTCACTCTATAGGAATGGGCATGGAAGGAAGGCGAGACATAGAATACCGAATGTCATGCAGCGAGTTGTTGATAGCACTCATCTGCAAAGTAGTCCGGTAATCCAGCTGATTCCATCGATCGTCCTCCAAAGTGAAGCAATCTCGGAGCATGGTCTGAAAAGACTCAAGAGTGGCAGGAGGAGGAGGAGGATCCTGTCCAAGAGGAGGGGCATCTGGCTTATCATCAGAATGCTCAGACACTACTGGTGAGCCAATGGCCGCCTAAAGCCTCCTTGCTTTAGAGAGGAAGGCAGGGACAGGTAAGAATGGACACTCATCAAGGGGTACATTAAATGCACGAAAGATCATAGGAAGGTATAATGCATAAACCAAAGATCTTGGTTTCTTTCTACTGTTGATCATCCAATCCATCATTGTGCGTGGAAGATTAAAGGGAACATGGAAGTGGAGATGGTACAATACTGAGATCTCAAAATAAGTGACTTCATCGGTAGAACCCGCTTTGGGTAGAATGGTGTTGAATATGATCCGATGAAGTTCATAGAAATAGGGATTAAGGAATTTAGCCAAAAGCTTACGAGGACGTGTGCTAGGACTACACAAGTCGTCCTTGAAGCTTTCAAGTGAAATTCCTTCGGAAAATTGAAATGATCTAGCTTCTACAAGCTTTTCCCGAGAATTAGGCTCTTGAAGCTCAAGATATTCGGCCAATTCAAAATCAGCAAAGGAGATATCAATTCCCGCAACTCGTGAATAAATATGAGTGTCATCATGGGTTAAGTTGCAGTAAAACATTTGAATGGCACTACGATAAATGACCAAATTTGTGGTAACAAGTTCATCAAGGCAAAGGTCATAAAATAGTGCATCATATTGTGAGAATATAGTAAAGTTGATGGGGTGTCCCACAAATACTGGACGTGTCCAAAAATCACTAAACCAATCATTTGAGGCGTCTAGTGATACAAAAATTCGGTCGTCGAAAGTGTTTGGATCATGTGGACGTGGAGGATTGAACAACGGATGGATTTGTTGTTCAATAGCCGGTGCAACGGGTGGTGCAACGGGCGGAGCAACGGGTGGAGGAGCATTCGACGAGGAAGCGCCCTCGATCCGAAGTCTCTTCCCGCGGTTGAACAAACGTGAAGCCATAACACAATAGATATGAAAGAAATTGAGATATAGAAAAGTATGGAATTATACCTCAAACTAGTGAAGAACTATGAAAGAGAATTGAGAAATAAGCCTCCTCCTTGAGTTTGGGGAAGAATGAAGCTCTAGAAAAGAGAAATTAGGGTTAGGGTTTTGAGAGAATTGAGTTGGAGAAGTGGAGAAGGTGGTAATGAGGAAGGAGAGGGAAGAGAAACCAAAAATATGGGAAGAGTTTCTCTTGGTCGGAGCAAATCATGGCCATTGGATCTAATTTTTGATCAACGGCTGGGACTGTTCTCGGTTCTGGAACAGTCAGGCCGAATTCGGTCCGAACTCTGGTTGGGGCAGAGTTCGGCCCGAATTCCGGATCCTGGTCACAAAACAGAAATAAGGCAGAAAAATAAAAAAATATGGTTAAGTAAAAGAAAAACCAATATAAGACATAAGTATAATTACAAAAAAGTTCCAATAGGTAAACAAAAGAATAACAGAAGTGAGTTTGAAGCAGCAACATGAAGTTAAAAAAATAGTATTTCAGCATGTGATAAATAAAAATGAACCGTATAATAAACAAGAAATTATATCATAATTCAATATTTTGAAGCTGCCATGGGTTAGCTGCAGGGGCCGGATCCCAGCTAGCGGTAGTCCTGAGGACTAGTGCACCGTGTCGCTTAGGCTTTTATGGCTTATTATCAGAAGGACCCTTTCGGCTTGTACCCATAGCAAGTTCATCATAAGAGAATCAAGATATACTCGATATTTACGCAGGTTTATTTTAATTTACAACAGCTTCATCTAAAATTTCAAGTTCACGACAAAGAAAATTGAAGCGCTCTTCGGATAATGGTTTTGTAAAGAAAACTGCTAACTGATGATCAATGTCAATAAATTCTAAGTTAATCGTGCCACTCTGCTGATGATCACGCAAAAAGTGGTGACGTATTTCAATGTGCTTCGTGCGTGAGTGACAAATGGGGTTCTTAGTAAGATTTATAGCACTAGTGTTGTCACAAAATATTGGAATGTGCATGAAAGATAAGTTGTAGTCTTCAAGGATTTTCTTCATCCACAGAATTTGTGCACAACAACGCCCAGCTGCGATGTATTCAGCTTCTGTTGTTGTTTGCCATTGATTGTAAAAGAACAGAACAATTATCGGAGGACTGAACTTAGACTCACAATACAAACTCGCTCGTACAAAGAAAGCCTAGGGACGAAAACCTAGGTACAGCAGACTAAGTACGATTGTTTATTTTTGATTCTGGGGGGTAACGATAGAGGCTCGGGAAAGCGACGGCCGCTCTGCCTTACTCCTTGGACGATCGGTATGCAGCCTTGGCTCGGGAAAGATCTGCTCGGCGTTGACGAAGAAAGGCTCTTCTTACTCTCCTCGGGTTGCTCTCCTGGCTTCTCTCTCTCTGTGATTATCAAGAAAAGGGGGAGCTCTCTCTGTGTATATCTCTCTCTTCTTTTTTTTTATTCTTTTTGTTGCCGACCTTTTTTACATGGGAATGATGCTGGCTATTTATAAGAGTGGGGTAGGATCATTAGGGTTTGCTGATGATTATCTGTTTGGAATGTCGGCGCTCCTTCATTCTATCTGGGCCCTTGATCCTGATCATAATGAATCTCGGCCACTAATGCGGATAGCACCAAATCTTATGAGCAATTAATGCTGACTGTTTTAAATCTTCGTGATTGATTATGCCAATATTTGATTGCTCGCCACGTGTCCTATTGGCTTGATGATGAATGATATGCCCTGATCTCGGCAATTATGATGATGATGTCGAATATTCTCGTTGGGATTCTGTTGCATCTTCAGTGCCATATTTTTTTTTAATTGAAGATCTTGCTAGGGCCGCATAGAGTGACCAACACATGAACCGCAGGGGGATACTCCTCGTGAGCCGTATGAGTCAATGCCTCATCGAGCCGCAGGGGACGAACTTTTCGTGAGCCGTATATGCATAATCTTTACGAGCCGCAGGGGACGATCTCTCCATGAGCCGCATATGCATAGTTTCTGTGGGCCGCATGAATTAGCATGGTGTTGAGCCGCGTAGACCGGGCTATGGGTGGACCGCATATGGCGGATTTTTGTTAATCATATTAGAGTGACTCCTCAATGAGCCGCATGAAGCTGTTCTCTATCCGAGCCACATGAGACTTTTGCCACGTGGCAATCTAGGATTTTTTGTCAGATCGGGTCAGAGATTTTCTTCTTTTCCCAAAGAGTCTGTCATTATGGCAGAGCCATTATGATACTTTATGTCAGAGACAGCCGTCGAGTCGTGTCAGAGCATTAAATGAGGCCATTACTCCAGTGGCCAACTGTGGGGGGGGGGGTCACACGTGTCGTCAATTGAGTCGCATATTCCTGCTGAACCGCATTCATCCCCGAGCCGCATGAGTCTGAGGGTCTTCTTTTGGGCCGCATAGGGCAACTCCAGTATGAGCCGCATAGACTTGCTACCCAAAACCGCATGGGCCATTTATGCCTTTATTCTAATATTTTCCATGCTTCTACAGTTGTGTATAGTGCGACAGAATTCTGCTTCTTGTTAAACCAAGAGACTAAAGCCTTTCCTAATAAATGACACGTGCCGCTCGTACTTTTACGGTCGACCTTGCATTTGGCGAAGTCAGCATCAGCGTAACCAATGAGGTCAAATAATGTTGACTTGGGATACCATAGGCCCACTGTAACTGTACCCTTAAGGTATCGAAAGATACGCTTAACCGCGGTCATGTGTGATTCCTTAAGATTTGCTTGATATCTAGCATATAGGCAAACACTAAACATAATATCATGGCGACTAGCAGTAAGATAAAGTAGACTGCCTATCATACCTCGATACTTACGTTGATCTACGGGTTTGCCGCTATTATCTGGTTCGAGTTTGGTTGAAGTAGCCATAGGAGTGCTGATTGGTTTGACGTTGTCAAGGTCGAATTTCTTCAGCATGTCCTTTGTATACTTCGATTGACAGATGAAGGTTCCATTAGACATTTGTTTGACTTGCAGCCCAAGAAAGTAGTTGAGCTCCTCCATCATGCTCATCTCAAACTCAGTCTGCATACACTTGGCAAAATCTTGACAAAGGGTTTCATCAGTAGAACCAAATATAATATCATCTACGTATATTTGTACTAAAAGAATAGTGTCTTTAAAAGATTTTATGAAAAGTGTGGTGTCAATCTTCCCTTTTGAAAAACCTTTCTCAAGCAAAAAATTGCTTAGCCGTTCATACCAAGCTCTAGGGGTTTGTTTGAGGCCATACAGCACTTATTTTAGCTTGAACACGTGGTCGAAAAATTTATGATTTTCAAAACCAGGGGGTTGTTTTACATAAACTTTCTCCTTAATAAATCCATTCAAGAAAGCACTTTTAACATCCATTTGAAATAATTTGAAAATTTAAAAATTTACAAATGCACAAAGCATCCGAATGAATTTCAATCTAGCAACAGGAGCATACGTCTCATCGTAGTCGATACCTTCCTTTTGGTTGTATCCTTGGGCTACTAGACGAGCTTTGTTGTGTGTGTGTCACTCCCCGTTCCCAGAATACGTATTTTTAATACATGTACTGCTTTAATATATTTATTTAAATATTTATCATGTATTATTTTGTATTTAAATCTCTTTAAATTCATGTTAATTAATTTTCTGCAATTAATTTTCTGTATTTTACTTTCTGCTTTTATTCTCTGCTTTAGCTTACTTTAGGTTTGGCCTAGGTTGATTTATTTTCGGGTTATGGTGGTTCATCATGAACCGAACCCACCATCACCATTTAAAGCCCCAATCCTTTCTCTCTCTCTTCATTACTTCTCCTTCTCATTTACTCTTCTTCTTCTTCATAACTCCCTCTACCTACCAACTCGTAGGCAAGTACATCTTGCTTCCACATGAAAACCCATTTTTATGGTTTCATTCTCTTTTCCTTGTGATTCTAAGAGAGTTTAGAACTTGGCATTTTTCGTTTTGAAGTTTTATTTTTAGTAGACCTAGAAATTCATATTTTTCGGTTTTCAGTAGTTTGGATATGTCAAAACTTCCTTATTTTCAAGTTTTGTTCATACTAGATTGTTGAGGTTGTGTTTTACGCCATTTGACCCATGGGAACCCCATTTCTGGCTTGGAACGAAGGCTCCATAAGAATTGGAGTTCAGGGTGAACTTTACGCTCACGTTGTACGTGCCCGCGTAGTATTAACTTTACGCTCACGTTGTACGTGCCAGCGTAGTATTAACTTTACGCTCACGTTGTACGTGCCAGCGTAGTATTAACTTTACGCTCACGTTGTACGTGCCAGCGTAGTATTAACTTTACGCTCACGTTGTACGTGTCAGCGTAGTATTGAGTTTTACGCTCATATTGTACATGCCAGCGTAATATTGAGTTTTTTACGCTCACGATTATACGTGTCCGCATAGAGACAGAGAATGTAGAAATTCAATTAGAGAGATCGCTCGTGGCAGCGTAAAACTGTTTTACGCTAGTCTACTTGACCTAGCGTATTCTTTTACGCGCACAGCATTTCGGGCGTAACTTGACCCTTTACACGAGCTACCTTTATGCATGCAATGTTTTACGTTCACAGTGTTTCTTGCGTAAAAAATATATTCTTTTACGCGTACTTCTTGGCTCGGCGTAAAACGAGTTTTTTACGCGCGCAACTTATTTGAGCGTTTTCCTTTGGCATGCATGACACTCTTAAAATATCCTTACGCCTTTTTGGCATAAACTTGATATAATCATGATATGTTAATATTTCTGTTAAATATAGATTGTTACGTGGGATGTACCATGTGTCGTGAATTGAGTTATAGATACCCCGATTGACTGGAATTAAACCCTGAGAGTTGTAGACTCGACCCCACTGAATACTAGTTGACTTTCTTGTCTTGTCACCATTGATAATGATTGTGACCTTGACTAATAATTGATCATGCGTTCCTAGTTGGAACTAAGAGACTGGCTAGTCGTCTTTTTGAATTGAATGAATGAGACACATTCATATTAATTATGAACTATTGAAATCGACTGGCTAATCCCGAATATTGGCATACAGGCACATGCAGGCTTCAATTCATTTATTATTTATTTATCTTACCAAAGAAGCATGTGTACTTTATGGTCAAGGCATGATTACTCCGTGGTTAGTTTTGATTGTTGCATTACGCTATGTAAGACCTACAATCTGACCGCACTGGTATCATTGTAGAGTTGTGCATATCGTACCCGTACGAAAGTACTCATTCTGAATGACCATGATCCACGGCATGGTACTTCACTCAACGTAGAGACTATTAAGTTAAATAAAATAATGATTGCATGGAGAGAATGGATTCCCGAGTTCTTACATGGCAGCCCTCTTGGGACTAGTAGTGCCCGACAGGCCGGTTGGTCCCCACAGATACTGCAAATCTGCCACACGGGCAGAGAGCGGTATCTGGTTATATTATCTATTGAATATTAATGACGGGCGTCCCGCTGGGACTCGTCTAATTCATGATTGGCGCAATTGATTGACTGGGTAAACTAGCCTTGCTTGCGCATAGTAAGAACTGAGAAATCCTTTATTGCATAATTCCAGGATAACTTGGGACTAACAATAGCAAGCCGTAGTAGTTGCCTGGCCATTTAAATTGATTTATTTGTGTACTGTACCTACTCTGTTACTTAACTAAGATGATCAGAATGTCAGGACATGACGGGCCAACTTCTGTCCTTGTTTGGTCGGGAGGTTGGTTCGAAGTGTCGTGATGTTGTGTGAGTCCTAGTAGATAGCAGAGATCTATTATCATATCCTCTTATTACTGGCTTCATTCCTCATATCGTGCTCCCTTGCGGTACTTGCTATTAGAGGTCTGACCTCTCTGGTTTTGTATGGCCAGATTTAGAGCCGGTCCCTGAGGATCCAGCTTACTTCTACCTCCAAGATGGTCAACACTAGAGGGATGATCGCAGGAGGACTCGAGTGGGTTTCTTACTTTCCCGTCCGTGTTGTTATCTACTTTATACTTTGTCGTTTGTCACCGACATGTTAGTCGGATTGTCTTGTACCTACTTTTGCATAATTGTAACTAAGTTAGACTGCAGCTGCTAATAATTGTGTATACTTACTACATCATCTCGCTGTATTTTGTAAAGCCAGATATCAAGAACATTTTGACTGAGCGTTTGGGACGCTTTATTGCTTTATCTCACATGTTCTCTATTTCTGTTTCTTGTTTGAATGATTGAGACAATAGAAGTAAAGTGACCATAGGAAAACTTTCATGTAGTATGCACCCCCTTGTCTTGTAGACAGCATTGATCGTATTATACGATATTCATCTACCGGTAATACGTAGCTGGCTGAGTCATTCCCCCGCTCTCCAGTATTCTGGTTCTGGGGCGTGACAAGGTTTTAGTGGTGGCCCATGCAGGTCTGGTTCTAGACTTGTGGGGTGTTTTAATTTATAGGATGTCTCAAATCACACATGTTCCTCCTTGATCTCATGATTCGTTGGTTCTTAACTCCATCTTGACATTCCAGTATCCTTTGACTTCATTGATCCTTCCTATCCGGTCGTTTGATTTTTCTCTTGTCCCTTTTCTTAGGGGCACCTCGTCCGCACCTGTCAGAGCTGGACAACAACAACATGGACAGCAACATGGACAACTTGACCATGTTGGTCAGCAACAAGGGCCGGTACTAACTCAAGAGACTACCCAGGAAGAAGTGATAGTGGAAGCAGCAGCTGGATCGCAGTATCCGGATGTTCCACCACCACCAACAGTTCCATCTACCTCTGTTGGAATGGACACACCGGCTCTTCTGGAAATTATGAGAGGGATGATGGCTACTCAACAACATCAGATGTTAGCCCAACAGCGCATACATGCTCAGTTGCAAGAGCAGAACGTACTACTCAACCAAGGGTTGCAGACAGCGTTGGAAAGAGGGGCAAGGCCGGATTCTGGAGCATCAACCAGATTTTGCAAGTTCAACCCCTGCCGTTTTGAAGGAACGGAGGATGCCATCTCAGCAGATGCATGGCTTAAGGATATTAAGGCTATTTTGACGGCGGCTAAGGTACCGACAGAAGAACGTGTGGATCAGGTGAAGTTGTTACTTCAGGATCTCGTACGTGATTGGTGGGAATCAGAGGAGATAGGCATCAGACGTCCTGTGGCTTGGAACGATTTTACAACAAGATTCAAGACAAAGTACTATGGAGTTGTGGCGCAGTTTGAGCTACAACAAAAGTTTATCAACCTCAAGCAGGCCGGCAAGACGGTAGATGCTTATGCAGCGGAGTTCTGCAGATTGAGTAGGTTTGCCCCAGAGATGGTAGCGATGGAGAGCCAGAGGGCTATGAGATTTCATCAAGGGTTTCATCTTGAGCTCTTGTAATTGATAGAGGGGCACAATTACCAGACTTTTGATGAGATATTGACGGCAACCCGAAGGCATGAGATCACCATTCAGAGGATCACAGTAAGGACTGGAGGTCAGAAAAGATCTCACAGTCAGATTGAAGGAGGAGGGAGAGCAGCGCCCCGAACAACAGCACCATCCCTTGGCATTCGCATTCACGATGTGGCAATGTGAGGGCCAGCACCACCACCCAGGCAGCAGCAGCAACAGAAGAAGAACCAGCAACCCCCAGCGGGCTGTACTTATTGTGGGAAGATGGGGCACACTTGAGATGTGTGTCGGGCATTAAACGGACTGTGTTTGATATGTAAAAATCCAGATCATCGGGTTACCACATGTCCCATGAATTCGAGGTCAGGAGGACCAGGGCAACAGTTTCCTGCTCTGCCAGCACCAGGGGCAGGGCAGTATCGAGGACCAGCGGTAGCAGTGAGACCATTGGCCCAGCGTCCGTTAATGCAACAGGCTCAGATGTTTCGACAGCAGGGACCGCCGATGCAGCAACACCTGCATAGACCACCCCAGCATCATCAAGGCAGGGGCCAGCAGCAGCACCAGACTAGGCCACTGCATGGAAACCTGTCACCCCCAATTTTCAGAAACAGTGGTATTTTTATCATTTTACATTTTTGAATATTTTAAAATTTTATTTTATTATTTATGATATTATTTTGGGGTTGAAATTTATTTTATTATTTATGATATTGTTTTGGGGTTCGAATTTCAACTCAATCCGACTTGAAACGGGGACCCGGGGGTAGTTTGACTCTAGTGGGACCCATACACTAGTTAGGCATGGCCCACATAATATTAATTTTAGTCCACATGATAGAAATATTTTAGTTAGAGGTTAGACTAATTATTATGGATAAGGTTAGTGTAATTAGAGACTTTAGAATGATTAATTTAGCCCCAACCAATTAGCCCTTTCCTAATACTCATAGAATAGGTTAGTGGGGGCATTTTGGACCTTACCATAATAGGACAAATAGCCCCATATGGCCAGCCACTTTGGGAGAGGATAGGCTCAAGTTCTTTTCATTATTCTCATCCACACTCTCTCTCTTGTTCTTCCCCAAATTCCTAGAGAGCAATCCCTAGCAATTTCTCCACCAAATCCTTCCATATCGCCACCAAATCTTCTTCTTTCCTTCTCCATTCTAGCCAAGGAGGAAGCTACCCAAGTTTGGGAGGATTCGGAGCTCGTTCGTGTCCTTTTGGAATCTCTACGTGTCGGTGTCGCTCCGGGAAGGCTTTTCTTCGATTCGATCTACCGGGAGGTATAAATCCCTTCTCCTTTTCATTTCCTCATATATATAGGTCTATTTTGAACCCATAGGAATGACCCCCATGGTTGTATCTCCATTTGTGTCCATTTTGTGTCCATTTGGAGGTCATAGGAGTGTCCTTTGTGTTGTGGTTGTGTCCATGTGGGAAAATCCCAAATTTGGACACACTATGTGTTGTTGTTATGTATGAATGAATTATTACATGTTTAATCTCATATTTTTGTATTGGAGATGTGTTCTATAGTGTCTCATATATATATATATATATTAGTGTAGAGAGTGAGTTCTTGATATATTATGTTATATACTTGTGTTCTTTTGTCTCAAACTACCCAAATCCGTCATGATTTTTATCCACGTTTTTAATTTCAGCCCTAACTTAGAAATATCATAACTTCTAGCTCAAAGCTCGGTTTAATCTCCCGTTTTTTTTAAAAGAAGCATATTAAAGTTAGCTTTCCAAAAACATATATTAATAGGCCTAATTCTTTCTTTAAATTTCTGGAGAATTATTTGAGTGTCAGCTGTACGAAAGACAAATGCGTTCTCGGTGTTTTCGCGATTCCGGGAGTTTTCGGAAACGAAAACGCGATCCGTTTGAAGTTTCGGAAAGCTAACACATAGATCTATAACATATTTTAATCCTATATTCTAATTCATACTGAGATGGTACAATATTGATTATAAGTAGGAGTTACTATTCGGCATATGCATTTTGTGCACCCTTGTGTGTAATATAATGTTCTATTTGATTTTAACCCATGTTAATGTATATATATTATATAATTAAATAGAGAATACAAGCATGAGTAAATGTTTGAATAAATGAAGTATGAGGTGTAAGTATCCTATCTAATGTAAGCATGTATAAGTATGGCTTGTAATGAATATGTAGGTTCCATAGTATGTAATGTATGGTGCATATAGTAGTGCAAGAGAATAAATGAATGATGAATGAATGCAAACATGAATGTAATGTAATAATAGATGTAATGCATGCAATATACAAGTTAATGAGATATAATGTTCAATGTTAACACAAATCCTATATTACCTCATGTACCCCTTACACTATGTAGACACTATCACACTTGACACTTTGTTCACTTACAATTTGACACACTTTGATATGTATACACTATGTATGCCCATTTAACCCTCACTTGCCCCTTTCCCATGTTCACATACACACACATAGCCTCTTAAATAAGTATTTATGAATATAGTTAACTTAGCTATGTATGTATATTATATATATGTTAGCATATTGTGTTGTAATATATAAGTTTATATAACCATTTGAAATATCATAATTATAGACCTAATATTGAATACCAATATATGCATGTGTATATATGTGTAGACATATATAGTTTAAAGTAATAGATTACCTAGTGTATATCCAATGTGAATTCTTGCCTATTTGAGTATTGAATAATTCCATGCTATATAGAGTTGGGTGTATGTTGGCTTGTATAGCCTTGTATTGATGTATGCTTGCTAGGATAGTCTTGGTTAGGCCTAGTAAGACTTGCTGGGTTAGGACATGACCTAGTTTGACTAGTGCAGTTGACCAGAGTTGACCAAGGGTTGACTTTGGCCTAGTTTGACCTAGATTCATGTAGAATGCATTGTAGTGCTTTATATTACCCTTCTGGATATGTTGTGACTTGTGCTGTTCTAAATAGGAGCTAGACACCTCTCTTCGGACAATACATTTCCTTTGGACATTCAGATAGCAGGCGAGTACATTCTCTGATCATTTCATAACTTGTTTAGAATTATATTCCTGCTCTAGTTTACCTTATTTGATGCTGTCACGATATTATCACGGATTGGTACTATATGGATCCCTACATTGAGATGTTATCCCCCTCGGGAGCATCGGATATATTATGTCATGTGTTTCGTGTACATCATGTATTCCTCGCTCTCATGTTATTCATGTTTCTCATGTGCTTCATGCTCGTTCATGCATGCTCGTGTACTCTCATGTGCTCTCATGAATCGGTCATATTTCCGATGTATCTCATGTATAACCTATATTATATGTGCACTCATTTATGAGCCTTCATGTGAATTTCATGTGCTCCCATTTTTGGGCCCCCCATGTAAACTTCATGTGCACTCATGTATGAGCTCTCATGTATACTTCATGTGCACCCATTTATGGGCTTCATGTGAAAACCATGTACGTAACATAACTTGTTTGGATCCTTGTGTATTGATTGGGGTATGGGGGAGTATAAATAGCCATGTGAACAATTCCAAAGTAGTATAGCCATGTGCGCCTCTTTAGTATAGTCATGTACAAATCCAGCCGTTCACATGTCGACCTTGTACTCTAAATCACTAGTCACTGGTAGCTCTATACTTATAGTAGATATTTCTATTACAGTTTTCTCTCTGTTTACATCATGTACTTTCTTTCAGTTTTATGTATCGTACTCTCTTGCATGTTTATATTCTCTAACCTGTTATGATCTACGTGAGATGTATTGTGCTCGCTCCTGTCCTGACTGAACTTGTTGATAAATTTTACAGATAGCCTGGAGGTTGCCTGCTAGCCTGGAGGAGACACAGTAGAGGTTGTTTAGATAGTTATTTCATTGTCTGGAGTTGTATTTACTTGTGGATTACTGTATTTGAGTTTTGAGATGTATTTCTGGGATTATGTATCTTAGACACTTAGACTTCTATCTCCTGTATCTCTTTTGGATTTCATGTTTATCTATCTTTATCATTCTACCTTAGATTGTGATTGAGTTGTACCTCTGTGTTGGCCTCCTTATGGAGAGTATTCATATTATGCTAGTTATAGTTCATGACCTAGAACAGCGTTCTACCACCGACACTATGGCGTAGGCTGGGCGTTGTTACATACTCGTACCCTCACGGTGGGTGCGGGTCGTGACAAAACCAGCAAGGAGGTCGAGGGCAGGCATTCACACTGTCCTTGGAGGAGGCATTAACATCGGAAGATGTTGTGGCAGGTAACATTCTTGTCGGCTCATATCCCGCAGTAGTATTGTTTGATTCAGGAGCATCACTCATTTATATCTGCACAATTTGTGACACGGCTAGGAATGGAGTTCGAGGCATTGCCAAGGAGGTTGAATATACTCACTGGCAATGGGCTCATAGGAGTTAGTAGAGTTATTCTACCGTGTAGTGTTGTAGTTTGCGGGCATTCCTTACCCGCCCAGTTGATAGAATTTTCTGTTGGAAATTTTGACATTATCTTAGGCATGGACTGGCTGAAAGACAGTCATGCGACAATAGATTGTCGTAGTGGGAGTGTATCTTTTGATATTCCAGGCATGAAGAAATTCATCTTAGTCAGATCAGAGGTAATTCAGCAAGAGCAGGGAGTAATAACGGCAATGGAAGAAGTTCAAGTTCCGAAGGTGGTTGAAGAATTTCTAGACGTGTTTCCCGAAGAACTTCCAGGTCTACCACCGGTTAGAGATATTGAGTTCAGCATAGAATTGGCACCTGAAACTAAACCAATATCAGATCGGGTTACAGAATGGCGGATTCGGAACAGGCCAAGGTGTATCAGCACATAGAGGAATTGAAGGAGAAGAAGTTTATCCAAGCTAGCATATCACTATGGGCAGCACCAGTGGTACTTATGGGAAAGAAGGATGGATCATCCAGATTACGCATCGATTACAGGAAGCTTAATGCGGCGACAGTAAAGAACAAGTACCCACTACCCAGGATCGATGACTTGTTTGACCAGTTGAGCACAGCTAGAGTTTTCTCCAAAATAGATCTTTGTTCAGGGTTCCATCAAGTGAGGGTTCGAAAGGATGACATTCCCAAGACAGCATTCAGGTCGAAGTATGGACATTATGAATTCTTAGTAATGCCGTTTGGTTTGACCAATGCTCCAGCTATATTCATGGATTTGATGAACTGCATCTTTATGCCATATTTAGATCAGTTTGTCGTGGTGTTTCTCGACGACATTCTCGTATACTCTGCTAGTGAAGAGGAGCATGAAGACCACCTCAGAAAAATGTTGCAGGTATTGAGAGAGAACCAGTTGTATGACAAGCTCAACAAGTGTGAGTTTTGGATGGACCATATTTTATTTCTGGGTCACATCATATCAGGAGCTGGAGTAGCAGTGGATCCCAAGAAGGTAGAAGCAGTAGAGAGTTGGCCAGTACCCAAGACCGTAGCTAATGTACGGAGTTTCTTGGGATTGGCAGGATATTACGGAAGGTTTGTTTCAGATTTTGCAAGACTTTCAGCACCCATGACCCGCTTGACATGAAAGGATGTACCATTCGTCTGGTCGGCAGAATGCCAGGCATCATTTGAGAATCTGAAGCAGAAGTTGATATCAGCACCTATCCTTACATTGCCAGTTGGGCCCGGAGGTTTTACTGTATATTGTGATGCGTCAGGTAAAGGACTTGGATGTGTCCTTATGCAACATGGGAAGGTGATAGCGTATGCATCTAGGCAACTTCAAGACCACGAAAAAATTATCCAACTCATGATTTAGAGTTGGAGGCAGTAGTATTTGCTTTGAAGCTATGGAGGCATTACTTATATGGTGACCGAGTAGACATGTACACAGACCACAAAAGTCTGAAGTACATCTTTACTCAGAAGGAGCTGAACATGAGGCAGAGAAGATGGTTAGAGCTGATCAAGGATTATGACGTAGAGCTTCAGTATCATCCAGGCAAGGTTAATGTGGTAGCAGACGCTCTCAGCAGAAGAGACGGCGTATTTATGTTGACAGCGCAGAAGCACATCTTAGAAGACCTTCAGGAGATGGGCATCGAAGTTATACTTCCTAATGATATAGGAATTCTGGCGAGTCTACAAGTTCAATCCGACTTGGTAGGCAGGATCAAGACAGCCCAGGCACATGACCCAAGGATTCAGAAGCTTAGGACAGAATGTGAGTCAGGACTCAGAAAAGAGATACAAATCCACGAAGATGGTACGCTTAGGTTTAGATCACGTCTATGTGTACCTAGTAGAGATATCAAACAGGAAGTAATGACAGAAGCTCACAGTTCTCAGTATTCTATACATCCTGGAGGGACCAAGATGTACCAAGATATCAAGCAGCACTTCTGGTGGAACGGGATGAAGAGGGAGATAGCTAGGTTTGTTTCCCGTTGCTTGATATGTCAGCAAGTAAAGGTAGAGCAGCAGAGGCCAGCTGGATTATTGCAACCGCTTCCTATCTCGGAATAGAAGTGGGAACACATCACAATAGACTTTGTGACCGGTTTACCGATATCACCAAGTGGTAAAGATGCTATTTGGGTGATAGTAGATCGGCTTACAAAGGTAGCACACTTTCTTCCTTTCAGAGTAGGATAATCTATAGAAAAGTTGGCGGAGTTGTACATACAGCAGATAGTCAGGCAGCATGGAGTCCCTGTCAGTATTGTGTCAGACAGAGATACCCATTTCACGTCATATTTCTGGAAGAGCTTATATCGTAGTTTGGGCACCAAGTTAAAATTTAGTACGGCTTACCATCCACAGATGGACGACCAATCAGAAAGGACAATTCAGACTTTGGAAGATATGTTGCGAGCTTGCACCCTAGATTTTGGAGGATCTTGGGAAAGCCACCTGCACTTAGTTGAGTTTTCATATAATAACAGTTATCAAGCCAGTATCTAGATGGCGCCATTTGAGGCACTATATGGTAAGAAGTGTAGGTCGCCACTAGCATGGGATGATATCGGGGACAGAAAGATATTAGGCCCAGAAATGATTGTTCAGACAGTTGAATTGGTTAAAGGAATTAGAGAGCGACTTCGAGTTGTGCAGGATCGACATCGTCATTGGGCGGACCAGCATCGTAGGCCGCTAGAGTTTTTTATTGGAGACCACGTATTCTTGTGGATCTCACCTACCCGTGGGGTCATTAGATTTAGCGTTTGTGGGAAGTTGAGTCCGCGGTACGTGGGCCCATTTATTATCCTTAATAGGGTGGGCGATGTTGCTTATCGTTTATCCCTTCCGCCTTCGTTATGAGAGGTACATGACGTGTTTCATGTATCTCAGCTAGGAAGGTATGTATCGGACCCAAGCCATATCCTTGATCATTCTGAGCTGGTTGTTGGTACCAACCTGTCTTATGAGGAACAGCCTGTGTCTATTTTGGACCACAGAGAAAAGATACTCAAGAACCGAACAATTAGTCTTGTCCGGGTTGCTTGGGGTCATCACTCATTAGGAGAGTCAACGTGGGAACGTGAGGATGATATCCGATCACGGTATCCATATTTGTTTGACTCACAAGGTATATTTCTTCCCTTATACCTTGATTGTCTTAACTTCGCATGCTAGTCGCCCTATGAGTAGAAATTACTTGATATCGTAGATTGTTAAATATAGATATGTTACTTGCTATGGACATTGTAAAATGATTGCTTGCTTAAATTGCTTGTACTAGTTTGGCCTTGATATTCCTATCCTGCTTGGATTTAAAATTTCGAGGACAAAATTTTTCTAAGGAGGGTAGAGATGTCACTCCCCGTTCCCATAATACGTATTTTTAATACATGTACTGCTTTAATATATTTATTTAAATATTTATCATGTATTATTTTGTATTTAAATCTCTTTAAATTCATGTTAATTAATTTTCTGCAATTAATTTTTTGTATTTTACTTTCTACTTTTATTCTCTGCTTTAGCTTACTTTAGATTTGGCCTAGGTTGATTTATTTTCGGGTTATGGTGGTTCATCATGAACCGAACCCACCATCACCATTTAAAGCCCCAATCCTTTCTCTCTCTCTTCATTACTTCTCCTTCTCATTTACTCTTCTTCTTCTTCATAACTCCCTCTACCTACCAACTCGTAGGCAAGTACATCTTGTTTCCACATGAAAACCCATTTTTATGGTTTCATTCTCTTTTCCTTGTGATTTTAAGAGAGTTTAGAACTTATCATTTTTCGTTTTGAAGTTTTATTTTTAGTAGATCTAGAAATTCATATTTTTCGGTTTTCAGTAGTTTGGATCTGTCAAAACTTCCTTATTTCCAAGTTTTGTTTATACTAGATTGTTGAGGTTGTGTTTTATGCCATTTGACCCATGGGAACCCCATTTCTGGCTTGGAACGAAGGCTCCATGAGAATTGGAGTTCAGGGTGAACTTTACGCTCACGTTGTACGTGCCAGCGTAGTATTAACTTTACGCTCACGTTGTACGTGCCAGCATAGTATTAACTTTATGCTCACGTTGTACGTGTCAGCGTAGTATTGAGTTTTACGCTCATGTTGTACATGCCAGCGTAATTTTGAGTTTTTTACGCTCACGATTATACGTGTCCGCGTAGAGATGGAGAATGTAGGAATTCAATTAGAGAGATCGCTCGTGGCAGCGTAAAATTGTTTTACGCTAGTCTACTTGACCTAGCGTATTCTTTTACGCGCACAGCGTTTCGGGCGTAACTTGACCCTTTACACGAGCTACCTTTATGCATGCAATGTTTTACGCGCACAGTGTTTCTTGCGTAAAAAATACATTCTTTTACGCGTACTTCTTGGCTCGGCGTAAAACGAGTTTTTTACGCGCGCAACTTATTTGAGCGTATCCCTTTGGCATGCATGACACTCTTAAAATATCCTTACGCCTTTTTGGCATAAACTTGATATAATCATGATATGTTAATATTTCTGTTAAATATAGATTGTTACGTGGGATGTACCATGTATCGTGAATTGAGTTATAGATATCCTGATTGACTGGAATTAAACCCTGCGAGTTGTAGACTCGACCCCACTGAATACTAGTTGACTTTCATGCCTTGTCACCATTGATAATGATTGTGACCTTGACTAATAATTGATCATGCATTCCTAGTTGGAACTAAGAGACTGGCTAGTCGTCTTTTTGAATTGAATGAATGAGACACATTCATATTAATTATGAACTATTGAAATCGACTGGCTAATCCCGAATATTGGCATACAGGCACATGCAGGCTTCAATTCATTTATTATTTATTTATTTTACCAAAGAAGTATGTGTACTTTATGGTCAAGGCATGATTACTCCGTGGTTAGTTTTGATTGTTGTATTACGCTATGTAAGACCTACAACCTGACCGTACTGGTATCATTGTAGAGTTGTGCATATCGTACCCATACGAAAGTACTCATTCTGAATGACCATGATCCACGACATGGTACTTCACTCAACGTAGAGACTATTAAGTTAAATAAAATAATGATTGCATGGAGAGAATGGATTTCTGAGTTCTTACATGGCAGCCCTATTGGGACTAGTAGTGCCCGACAGGCCGGTTGGTCCCCACAGATACTGCAAATCTGCCACACGGGCAGGGAGCGGTATCTGGTTATATTATCTATTGAATATTAATGACGGGCGTCCCGCTGGGACTCGTCTAATTCATGATTGGCGCAATTGATTGACTGGGTAAACTAGCCTTGCTTGCGCATAGTAAGAACTGAGAAATCCTTTATTGCATAATTCCAGGATAACTTGGGACTCACAATAGCAAGCCGTAGTAGTTGCCTGGCCGTTTAAATTGATTTGTTTGTGTATTGTACCTACTCTGTTACTTATCTAAGATGATCAGAATGTCAGGACATGACGGGCCAACTTCTGTCCTTGTTTAGTTGGGAGGTTGGTTTGAAGTGTCGTGATGTTGTGTGAGTCCTAGTAGATAGCAGAGATCTATTATCATATCCTCTTATTACTGGCTTCATTCCTCATATCGTGCTCCATTGCGGTACTTGCTATTAGAGGTCTGACCTCTCTGGTTTTGCATGGCCAAATTTAGAGCCGGTCCCTGAGGATCCAGCTTACTTCTACCTCCAAGATAGTCAACACTAGAGGGTTGATCGCAGGAGGACTCGAGTGGATTTCTTACTTTTCTGTCCGTTTTGTTATCTACTTTATACTTTGCCGTTTGTCACCGACATGTTAGTCGGATTGTCTTGTACCTAATTTTGCATAATTGTAACTAAGTCAGGCTGCAGCCGCTAACAATTGTGTATACTTACTACATCATCTGGTTGTATTTTGTAAATCCAGATATCAAGAACATTTTGACTGAGCGTTTGGGATGCCTTACTGCTTTATCTCACATGTTCTCTATTTTTGTTTCTTGTTTGAATGATTGAGACAATAGAAGTAAAGTGACCATAGGAAGACTTTCATGTAGTATGCACCCCCTCGTCTTGTAGACAGCATTGATCGTATTATACGGTATTCATCTACCCGTAATACGTAGCTGGTTGAGTCATTCCCCCGCTCTCCAGTATTCTGGTTCTGGGACGTGACAGTGTGACTGAACCATCTTCATTCACTTTGTTTCTAAAAACCCATTTAGTACCAATATTGGAATGATTAGCCGGTCTAGGAACGAGTTCCCATACTTGGCTCCTCTCGAATTGGTTGAGTTCCTCTTGCATAGCAGAAATCCAAAATTCATCATTAAAAGCTTCTAAAATGTTTTTCGGCTCAATTTGTGAAATAAAGGCAGTGCTAGCTATAGAGTCTCTTAATGATGATCTAGTAGTTACTCTACGTGACACCTCACCGATCAACAAATTTTCTGGGTGATGGCTTAAAAGAGAATTTCTTTGGTAAGCCTTCCAGAGAATTGGTTTCGGTTGTGGTATTCATTGGAGTAGAAGTTGATGGCTCAACATCATCATCAAGAGTAGCTGCTGCACTATTGTCTTTATCAAAAGTCACATTTGTAGACTCTTCCACAATTAATGAGCGTTTGTTAAAAACTCTATATCCCTTGCTCTTGGCAGCATAGCCAAGGAAAATACCATCGTCAGCTTTAGCATCAAATTTGCCTAAGTTGTCTTTGGTGTTAAGGATAAAACATCTACAGCCAAAAACTCTAAAATAAAAAACATTTGGGGTTCTCCCAAACCAAAGCCCATAGGGTGTTTTCTTCGTAATAGGACGAATAAGCACCCTATTTAAAAGATGGCATGCTGTACTGGCAGCTTCAGCCCAATAGTATTTCGGAAGTGAAAACTTGTTCAACATGACTCTAGCCATATCGTCGAGAGTCCTATTCTTCCGCTCCACAACACCATTTTGTTGAGGAGTTCTTGGACAATAAAACTCATGATCAAAACCATTAGAATCACAAAACTTTTCAAAATCAGAATTTTTGAATTTGCCCCCATGATCACTTCGGATTCGAGTAATCATATAGCCTTTTTCGTTTCGAACTTTCTTAGCAAAAATCTTGAAAATCGAAATAGCATCACTCATATTTGTAAGAAAGAAAATCCAAGTATATCTTGAAAAGTCATCAACAATAACAAAGACAGAGTTTTCCACCAAGACTGGCTACTCTACTAAGGCCAAATAAATCTATATGGAGTAGTTGCAAGGGTCTAGTAGTGCTTACAGAGTTTATGGAATGGAAAGAGGACTTGGTTGCCTTATTCAACTTACATTCGGCACATACCGTGTCCTTTTTGAATGTGATATCGGGCAAGCCTCTAACTAGCTTCTTGGTCGATAGCCTGGATATAGTATCCATGTTGGCATGACCAAGATGTTGGTGCCACAGTAATCGTTCATCTTTATGAGCATATAGGCATCTACCTGCATTGTTAGTATTTCCAGACAAATAGAAAATATAAATATTATCCTCTCTTACCCCTTCAAAACCGATGTCTCCCGTTGACCTATCATAAATAAGGCATTTGTTATGTCCAAAGTTAATGTCATATCCATGGTCAGCAAGATGACTAATGCTGAGTAGGTTAAGCTTTAACTCGGTCACTAGGCAGACATCCTTTATTACGGGAGAGGGAGGATAACCAATATTACCATTACCTATAATATAACCTTTTAGGTTGTTGTCGAAGGATACATATCCTTCTCTCTTCATCGATAGTGATGCGAAAAGATTTGCGTCTCCCGTCATGTGCCGCGAGCATCCACTATCGAGAATCCACTTACTCTTAGTTGAGGAGGGAAGGTCCACCTACATCAAGAGTAGATGTGACCTTTGGTAACTAAGTTCTTGAGGGTCCTGAAGAGTTAGTTTTTGGAAACCATGCATATATCTTTCTATCTACTAATCTTCTAATTCTATATTATGGTGAAATGTGTCCATGTAAACCACAATAAGTACATGTAGCATTCCTATTTATATTAGGAGTATGCTGATGATGTCTATAAGTATAGTGGTGAGGAGAAGTATGAAGATATGTAGAATTAGCATGGTGATGATGACTATGTATAGAGTGATATGGAGTGGCATGGTGACATTGTCTATATGGAGTAGCATGGTAATGATGTCTATATGTAAAGTGATGGTGATGTGGTTTTTGTGCAACATGATGATGATTGTATCTGTGTGTAGCATGATGATTTTGTGACATATGATAATTATTTCTACGTGCATGTGGTTTGTGTCCTTTGTGAAAGTGTGTGTATATGTAAGCATGATTATGAGCAGCATGTGGATGACGTGGTTGACTAGTATGAGTGGTGTTATGCTTTGTGTGTGTCTCATGTGATTGGATTTGAGGTTGAGCAACCTGTTTTCCCAATTTAGTCTCTAGTTTCTTAGAGACAGCTTGCAGTTCAGTAACCTTAGCATTCAAACCATGCATCTTAGTAATAGAAATCTTGTGTCTACTCTTTTCTTCTGCAAGCTCCGTGTTGAGTGCTGTGATTTCTTGTGTTTGTTGTTCAATACATGGTTCGGCATCATGTAAGCTTATTTTAAGCTTAGATACCTCATCAGTGACATCCGTGGGTGAAGTGTCTCTAATGTTATCAAGTAATAGAGAAAGTCTTTGTATTTCGACTTTATGACTTTTGATTTTGTCCTTGGCATGTTTGTATTTACCAATGACCTTTTTGTGATCACTAAGTAAATCGGTGAAAGCATCGCCAAGTTCAT
Source organism: Iris pallida (assembly GCA_029216955.1). NCBI lineage: Eukaryota > Viridiplantae > Streptophyta > Magnoliopsida > Asparagales > Iridaceae > Iris > Iris pallida. Next base: position 13,012,265 of record JANAVB010037620.1, read on the forward strand.
CAAAAGTGAAGTCGTCAAGAGTTTCGTTTGATACCTTGTCGGACGTCGCCATTAGGCACACATTAGCCGTATCTTGAGGAGAGTTCTTTTCTTCCTCGGAGTCACTAGCTTCGCTTTTATGCCAAATACTTGTGTTGGCATATTTCTTTGAGGAAGTCTTCTTGTATGGCTTCTCATAGTGGTTGCTCTTCTTCAAGAATGGATAATCTTTTCTGACGTGTCCAGTCTTCTTGCAACCGTAGCAGGTTGGCTCTTCTTCGCCATTTTCTTATGGTTCCTTCTTTTTTCGATTGAAGCGAAGGAATTTTTTGAAGTTGCGGACCATAAGAGCTTGATCATCATCTTCTCAGTTGTCGTCATCCGTCTCTTCGGGTTCAGCCCTCTGTCTGTGAGCTTTGAGTGCGATCTTCTTAGCCTTAGGAGCAGGCTCTTCGAAGTCCTTGAGGTCAAGCTCATGAGTCATCAGCTTTCCCATCATGGTCTCCATTGACATGGTTATCAGATCATTTCCTTCTATGATGGCTGTCACCTTAGGGTTCCAAATTTTTGGTAGCCCCCTAAGTAGCTTGCGAATCTTCTCGTGATTTGAATATTGCTTGCCGAACGAGGACAGGGGGTTGATGATGTCGAGGAATCTTGTGAACATTTACGTGATCGTCTTATTTGGCTTCATCTTGAAAGCCTCATATTCTTGAGTGAGACGGCTTATCTTTGATTCCTTGACTTGGGTGGTTTCTTTATGCGTCACTTCTAGAAGTCTCCATACTTCGTGAGATGTGGTGCATGTAGATACCCTGTTGAACTCATTCCTGTCTATAGCACAGAATAAAGCATTAATAGCTCTCGCGTCTAGACTTGCCTGTTTCTTCTCCTCGTTAGAATATTTGTCATGTGATTTTTCAACAAGATCACCATTGACAACTATCCTGGCGGGCTTTTTGTAACCTTCAGTGATGATAGTTCACAGGTCAAAGTCTAGCAACTTGAGATAAAAGCCCATCCTTGTTTTCCAATACGTGTAGTTAGTTCCATCAAATAGGGTAGGCCTATGAGTGGACTGTCCTTCACCGTGATTAGAAATTAAGGATTGTGTGGTTGCCAGGGATCAGCTCTAGGATGTAAGTCCTTGTAAAGAGAACAGAGCTCTGATACCAATTGAAGAACAGATGGCAACTCTAAAGGGGGGTGAAGAGAGTTTATAGCGATAATAGCCAATTAAAAAATTAAAACTCTTTCACAATCTAAGAATAATCAGAGTAAGTGCGAAAATAAATAAGGAGCAAGAAAGCATACGCAAACACAGCCGATTTTAACCTGGTTTCCTTCGTGGAGGACTAGTCCAGGCCTGAGAACTCTAGCTCAGGATTAAATCCACTATTTGTGAAATAGTAGTTACATCCCGTGCCTTTTCTTCAGAAGAGCAAGTCAACTTCTTACAAAGCATCGCAATGGCGATGCTTGGAATTTTTGAAGCGACTTCTTGAACTCTTGCACAAGACTCCTAACTGAGAGATGCTGAGCACTCGAGACTTAGGAAGCTTGTGGCTAGTAGATGAAGAAGGGTATGGCTTATATTGAGCTTAAGAGAGAAGAAAAGAGAAGATTGGATGATTGAAAATGAGAGAATTCTTGGCCTATTTATAAGTTTTTAGCATGCAGAATTCGGCCAGAATTCTGGTAGGAATTTTCAAAAATTTGGCCGTTGGACAACTAGCAACCAGCCAACCCTAAAAATTAGGGTGCTAATTTTTAGGGGACAGAGTTCGGCCCGAACTCTGTGTGGAGGCAGATTTCGGCCCGAACTCTATCTCCAGAGCACAGAATGTTTCTAAGGGTCCAATGGACTTATTTTGGATGTGGAGCTTTATGGATTTTGGATAGGTTATGGGTTTAGTCTCAAGAGCTCAACACAACTCAGCTTACAATCATTCTAGACTCAAAAAATATAAAAGTACATACTCAAAAATGACTGCATTTGTAAAACTGAGCTGTCGTCTGGCTTGAGCTGGATGTAGTCGTCGTATGTTGTATTGAAATATTACAAGTATTATTTTGTCAATGTTATCAATATTTGGTTGACTGTGACTTTGTGTCAACAAGCATGAATACCCCCTCGCCGTATAAAATCTGCACATGTTTTCTTTATTTTAACAATAGTCTTGATCGGGAGCAAAATGGACCGTAGCCAATATTAGGTGATCGCTGTAATAACCGATCTCACCAATTCAATTCGGCCACCAAACGACAAGTTAAGCGCATGCTAACCCTCTGTTCGTCATTGCATATAGTCAATAAGGTTTTGACACTCTGTATCTCTTGCATAATTGACACAATGAGGTACTCCGAGATATTTTACTGGTAGTTCACCCCTTGTCATTTCCAATAAGAAACTCTCTCTTCTTTGTTGGGACAATGTTTATTAAAGTATATTCGACATTTTTCCTGGTTTATTTGTAACCTCGATAGTTCTCCAAACCGCCTCAAGATTTTGGCCAGTTCCACCAACCCAGATTTCGAAGGCTCGATAAATACTAACATATCGTCAGCATATATAAGATGAGACACCGTCGAGTTTATCCTCTTCTGGAGCGGAACTATCCATCTTTGTGCCTCAGCCATCTCCATAAGACACGTGAAATACTTCATCACAATCGTAAAAAGGTACAGGGATAGCGGATCCCCTTGCCGGATCCCTCGACTGCTCTTAATGAAGCCATATGGGATACCCTTCAATAGCACCGAATATGTGGGAGTATGTATGCATTCTTGAACCATGTCCACCCATTCTTCATCAAATCCTATAGCCCGCATCACATGACAGATGAAGTCTCGATTCACTGTGTCATATGATTTACGTAGGTCCAGCTTAATGCATGCTCCTTTTTCTCCTGGCTTTGTGAAATCTCAGACTAATTTGTGTGCCAACAAAGTCTTATCCGTGATAGACCTGCCTTTGATGAACACCGCCTGATTATTCGAAATAAGACACTGCATAACCGCTCTCATCCTTTTGCACATAAGGTGAGTGATTAATTTATAAATAAAATTATAGCAAACTATTGGACGAAAATATGATAACGATGCGACTCCCTACTTTTTCGGAATAAGAGTAAGGAACGTGTGTTTAACTTCCTTCAAAAGTCGATGATGAGAGAAGAAATCCTACACCACTTCAAGCACTTTGAACTTAATCTCGTCCCAATGAATTTTGAAGAGCATGTTGCCAAATCCATCTGGGCCTGGCGCTTTATCCGGGTTAGCTGCTTTAACTATCTCGTCCAGTTCTTCGATCTCTACTCTTGTCCTTAGATAGCGATTGCCGACCGTCATGACCATCTTTTTGCATATTAACTCTGGAAACACAGTCAGGTAATCAGTTTGATTATATAAATTAGTTTAGTACCTGATTGCTTCTGTCACGACCCGTACCCTAGAGTTAGGGCACGAGAACGTAACAACGCCCAGCCTACGCCGCAGTGTCGGCGGTAGAACACTGTCCTAGGTCTCAATGCATCTAACAGTATAAGACTAAACAGTTTATACTCCCCGAATGGGGGTGACATAGCAGAATGTAAACTCAATCACATCTAAGGTAGAGCATAAAGGAAGATAGATAAAACATGAAATCGAAAAGAGATACAACAGATAGAAGTCTAAGTGTCTAAGATACAAACTCAGAATACATCTCAAAACCTAAATACAGTAATCCATAAATACAACTCAAGATGACTGAAAAAAAACTATAAGCAAAAACCCTAGCTATCTATGCAACCTCTACTGTCTCCTCTAGGCTAGCAGGCAACCTCCAAGCTATCTGTAAAATTTTCTACATGTCCAGTCAGGACAGGAACGAACACATATCTCTCAAACAGTTCATAGCAGGTTAGGAGTATAAATCATGCAATAGAGTAAAATACAGGAAGTGCTGAATAGGAAGTACGAGTAAACAGGAGATATTTTGTAACTGAAAGTAAATACATGATAGTAGAGACTGTAAGTGGCTACGTGATTTAGAGCACAATGGTTATGTAAACGGCTTGGGGGCACATGAATACAAATAAGGAGGCACATGAATACAGCTACTGGGGATAGTGATCACATAACCAATTCTACTCACCCCGCTCCAATCAATACACAAGGATCCGTTCAAGTTATGTTATAAGCACATGAATACAGCTAAGATACGTGAACTCATGTAATAAGTAGTACATGAGGCACATGATAAGCACATGAAAGCACATGAAGCACATGAAAGCACATGAGAACATGTAAAAACATGAACTAGTACGAGTACAAGGAGTACCTGATGCACATGATAAAGTACATGAACATGAAATACCCGATGCACCCGTAGAGGGATAACATCTCAGGAAAGGATCCATATAGTACAAATCCGTGAAGATACGTGTCAGCATCAAGTAGAGTAATCTAGAGCAAGAATATAATCCAGATAAGTATGAAAAGATCAGAGAATGTACTCGCCTGATATCTGAATGTCCAAGGTAAAGATACTGTCCGAGGAGAGGTGTCTGGCTCCTAATTAGAACAGCACAAGTCACAACATGTCCAGAAGGGTAATATAAAGCACTACAATGCATTCTACATGAATCTAGGTCAACTAGGCCAAAGTCAACCCTTGGTCAACTCTGGTCAACTGTACTAGTCAAACTAGGTCATGTCCTAACCCGGCAAGTCTTACTAGGCCTAACCAAGACTATCCTAGCAAGCACACATCAATACAAGGCTATACAAGCCAACATACACCCAACTCTATATAGCATGCAATTATTCAATACTCAAATAGGCAAGAATTCACATTGGATATACACTAGGTATTCTGTTACTTAAGCTATATATGTCTACACATATATACACATGCATATATTGGTATTCAACATTAGGTCTATAATCATGGCATTTCAAATGGTTATATAAACTTATATATTACAACACAATATGCTAACATATATATAATATACATACATAGCTAAGTTAACTATATTCATAAATACTTATTTAGGAGGCTATGTGTGTGTATGTGAACATGGCGAAGGGGCAAGTGAGAGTTTAATGGACATACATAGTGTATACATATCAAAGGGTGTCAAAGTGTAAGTGAACAATATGTCAAGTGTGATAGTGTCAACATAGTGTAAGGGGGTACATGAGGTAATATAGGATTTGTGTTAACATAGAACATTACATCTCATTAACTTGTATATTGCATACATTATATCTAATATTACATTACATTCATGCTTGCATTCATTCATCATTCATTTATTCTCTTGCACTACTATATGTACCATACATTACATACTATGGAACATACATATTCATTACAAGCCATACTTATACATGCTTACATTAGATAGAATACTTACACCTCGTACATTATTTATTTAACCATTTACTCATACTTGCATTCTCTATTTAATTACATAATGTATATACATTAACATGGGTTAAAATCAAATAGAACATTATATTACACACAAGGGTGCACAAAATGCACATGCCGAATAGTAACTCATACTAATAATCAATACTGTACCATCTCAGCATGAATTAAATTCTAGGATTAAAGTATATTATAGATCTATGTGTTATCTTTCCGAAACTTCAAACGGATCCCATTTTCGTTTCCGGAAACTCCCGGAATCGCGAAAACACCGAGAACGCGTTTGTCTTTCGTACAGTTGACACTCAAATAATTCTCTAGAAAGTTACAAAAGGAATTAGGCCTATTAATATATTTTTTTGGAAAGCTAACTTCAATACGCTTCTTTTAAAAAAAACGGAAGATTAAACCGAGCTTTGAGCTAGAAGTTATGATATTTCTAAGTTAGGGCTGAAATTAAAAACGTGGATAAAAATCACGACAGATTTAGATAGTTTGAGCCAAAAGAATACACAATATATATCCTAATTATCCACAACAATAATAGCAATAATAATGTGATGAACCACACTCACAAACTTGATTATATAATCATCATGAACCATTTATTACATATATAAATATAGATACACTCTCATTACAATATATATATATAAATCTATATATGTAACATGAACACATCCACAACACAAAGGACACTCCTATGACCACCAAATGGACACAAAATAGACACAAATGGAGATACAACAATGGGAGTCATTCCTATGGGTTCAAAATAGACCTATATGCATGAGAAAATGAAAAGGAGAAGAGATTTATACCTCCCGGTAGATCGAATCGAAGAAAAGCCATCCCGGAGCGACACCGACACGTAGAGATTCCAAAAGGATACGAACGAGCTCCGAATCCTCCCAAACTTGGGTAGCTTCCTCCTTGGCTAGAATGGAGAAGGAAGGAAGAAGATTTGGTGGTGAAATGGAAGGATTTGGTGGAGAAATTGCTAGGGATTGCTCTCTAGGAATTTGGGAAAGAACAAGAGAGAGAAAAAATAGATGGATAATGACAAATGGGAGGCTTAACCCTATCCTTATTGTGGCTGGCCATAAAGGTGGTTTTCTCCTATTAGGAAAAGTCCAAAAGCCCCTACTAACCTATTCTATGAGTATTAGGAAAGGGCTAATTGGTTGGGGCTAAATTAGTCATTCTAAAGTCTCTAATCACACTAACCTTATCCATAATAATTAGTCTAACCTCTAACTAAAATATTTCTATCATGTGGACTAAAATTAATATCATGTGGGCCATGCCTAACTAGTGTGTGGGTCCCACTAGAATCAAACTACCCCCGGGTCCCCGTTTCAAGTCGGATTGAGTTGAAATTCGAACCCGACTCAAATAACCCCAAAACAATATCATAAATAATAAAATAATATCAAAATAATTCAAAGAGGTCAAATACAAAAAAATATCCTTAGGCCAAAAATGACATTAAAATATCATAATCACATGGTTAGGCTCTAGGTCAAACAGTCTCTAGGGTTTCACTAGCAAAACGTCAAAACCACAAGTCATTGATTTAAATAATTTTAAAATAATTTAAAATCACCAAAAATTATATCATAAATTAAATATCATTATTAAAATAATTATAAACACAAAATTTCAAAATTATCCTTATTTAGAAAACTGGGTGCTACAGCTTCAGTCTGCATGTCATCCATCGTTGTCGCTTCCATGTCGTCTAGACCAATGAATTTAGGCGAGCGATTCCTATGGTGTCTCATGCAGATAATATCATAAAAGAACCTCATGCACTTATCTCCTTGTTGAAGCCAAGTACACTTAGCCCTTTGGGCAGCTTTTATTTCCTCCAGCATACGAAGTCTTCCGACCACCTGAATAAGCCGCTTCTCCTCCTCCGCTAACCTCAGAATAGATACATCCTGCTGTAGGCTAGTTTGAATGAATTGGAGTTGCTGCTCTTCCTCAGCAAAAGTGGTCTTCGGTAGGCCTTTATTCCACATTTTCAAATTAGCCTTTATAGGTTTCATTTTATGTATAAACCTGTATTGAGTATTTCTGATAACTTCAAATCTTAACCCAGCTTGGATCGCCTCTTTATATCCATCCATGTGCTGTCATTTGTTATTATATCGGAACGGACGGGCACATGTTCATCTTGCCTTCGATAATTATACACAAATTGGCGAGTGTCCACTCGTCCCGGCCGCCAATCCCTCCGCTTTAGACTCTGGAAATAATCGTGTCCAGTTACTATTACCTAGAGCCATGTCCAATTGACATGCCACACGCCTCCTAACCGCTTTGTTGTTCCACGTCCATACGTGGCCTGTACGCTCCAATTATAGAAGTCCCGATTGGAGTAAGCAATTTTGGAACTCTTGGAGAATCACGTCTGGTACTTCCCTGCCTCCGACCTTTTCATGTTGATGAAGTAAAGCGTTGAAATTGCCCATCAATAGTAAAGGCAGTTGGTGAGAATTTGCCATACTACTTATTTGGATAATCTCCTGCCACAACTGACCTCTTTTTTGTCGATCATTATGGCCGTACACAGCCCCAAATAGGAACTGTAGACCACCTATATTTTTTAAGTGGATGACCACCAACTGTTCCGACATGTGAACAACACTCCCGTCCCAACTCCTAATGTCCCATCTAACCCATATACATGCCATGTCGCAATACGATAGATTATGTACCTACCTTCAGTTAATCGTCGTTCTGCGTTTGAGGATCCTTTCCGATTTGATCTTCGTTTCTAGCAAAGCACATATGCTCACCTTCTTATGTTTTATCACTTCAACAATCTCTCGCTAGCGTCCCATCAAGCATGTTTCGCGGACGTTCCATGCGATAATTATTATTAATTAATAATGATATCCCCAAATATTTTCCAACCCACATCCTTTGAGGTAGGACATGGTTCGTCACCTTCTGCTTCTAGTTCGCCTCTCTATCTTTCTCACCTTCCTTGGATATATTTTGAAGTAACTCCTGCCATCTGGGGTTGTCCATGCAAACTTCCATTCTGGTCTGGGGCCTTCCATATGAAGGTCTATCCACGTCTTCCGACGTGATGTACGCATGACATTTTCGACTACCGCTACCCTCCACTTGTATGCTTTGGTCCCTTCCTTCCATATATGCTGCTCCATTAGTAAGCCGCCGCACTGCCGCTCCTGATGCTTTTCCTTTGTTCGCACCCCGTCCTCTGCTGGCTTTATTCCGTTGCGCTTGGAACATAATAGTTTGGACAGAACCCACCATGTTGCTCGTTAAGGTCTGTTGCTTCTCCTTTCGTGTGCTGGAACATGACGTGAGTCTATCCAACCCAATATCAATTTCAAGCTCCATCCCATCCGTTGACCCGAAGATCCTCTTCTCTCCACTGTTACCAGCAATATCAACTCTGCTGACACTATCAATAGTAACTTCTCGTGTTTTCCCGTCCTTGTTCATGACAGTGTTGTCTATGGTTCGATCATCTTGGGTCGTCCCCCTATGTTGTACTTCGTCTATACCATCTCCTCGTTTACATTCGCTTGGTGGGTGCCCGAACTGTCTGCATTAGGTACACATGGGCGTAACCCATTCATACTCCACTTGTTGTATATATACGTCTCCGCTTGGAACTTCATATTCAATATAGGAGGGAAGTTCCTATACAGCTTCTATTTCCACAAAGACTCTAGCATACCCCATCATAGATCTAGCGTTGGTTGAATAGTTTATCACTTATCCTCGAAAGAGAGAAGCAGAATCTGGATCCCCTTCGAGCGATTTCTTATACCGTTGATATGGTGATTGAAGATCACAAGAGGTGGAAAACAAAGAAGAAGAAGAAGAATAAAAAATGTGTCTTATATGGAAGAACAGAGAGTAGAAATAACTTGAGCATGAATATGAATATTAATGGTAAAGAAATAGGGTTGTGGTAGAACAGTCTATGTCGCACGGACATAAACACAGAGAAAGGACAACTTGTCAGACTTTGATTCTGTCGAATCGATAATCGCAATCAAACATCGTATAAACCTAGGTTGTGCATGTACATGACGTGTTCGTGTACATTTTGAATTTTCAAGGTTTTATAGAGATCATTACATAGGTTTGCTAGCTACAGCTGAGTAAAGGGTGTCGTACATGCTTATAATCTGAACAAGAAAATGAGATTACATTATTCCATACATCACGTCCCTTTATTAGCAATAATATATATATATATATATGAAAATATATATATATGAAGAAGGTAATTCCATTAATGAGAAAAAGTAGTACATAAATATCTTTACATATGTCCGTTTATCATATACTTAACATTAATTTCTATGTTATGGCTGATACCAATGCTACTGGTGGTTATCTTCTCGAAGATTCGGTTGTTGCGAGCTTTCCAAATATGCCAAACTGTAGCTGCAAGGCGAATCCGAGCCTCATTAATCCATGTTGCCGACTGATGTCTCACATTCTTGACCGTATCAATGATTTCCATAATATCTCGAGCACCATCACCTATTAGTCCAAGCTTAACCCTCTGATACTTTCACACATCCCAGGAAACAGAACATTGCATGAATAGATGAGCAGCACTCTCATCATGCTACGTACACAAGACACACGATGCATCCGTTATCGCAACTTCGAATCGAAGAAGCCTATCAACAGTAAGAAGGCAACCTGTGAGTAGTTTATACATGTTGTATTGCAACATGGGAGCCTCCCCCTTTACCCATATAAACTCATAGTTAGAGAGAGTCGGATACAACTCTCGCATATCCTCATAAACTTTATTATGCTTGAATCTTCCGCTGGTGGTGCCCTTCCACGTCCAATAATCCACCTAGCTTGCTCTCTATATCAATCTGAACACGCTTGATTTGCTGGCCATGCTGACGCGCAACGCCATGAGTATCTGGCTTCCAACTCCTTGCCGCAATATAATGCTTACCGGGATGCCGACCCTCACCCGAGCCAACACATTCTCTCCGTCCAACTCCAACATACTACTGTGTTCGACCCATGGATCGAACCAAAAATTTGTATTAGCCCCATCTTTCATAGTTCGTTCGATGTACTGCTTTATATGCCGCCTTTGTAACAGTAGACTTCTAAATGTAACTGAATCATTGTAGTTCTCTCTCATAGCCCAAAAGCACCCACCTCTTACATACTTTTGTGCCATCCATTGAGCCCATAGAGATTCTTCCTGCATAAATTTCCATAGCAGCCTTGTAGTCGCAACTTCACGAAGTGTACGAAGCGATCTTAAGCCCACCCTTGCTCTTTTTTGGATCTGCATAGCACATTTCATCTGATAGCAAGAATACCCCCTCGCCATATAAAATCTGCACATGTTTTCTCTACTTTAACAATAGTCTTGATTGGGAGCAAAATGGACCGTAGCCAATATTGGGTGATTGATGTAATAACCGATCTCACCAATTCAATCCGGCCTCCAAACGACAAGTTAAGCGCATGCCAATACTCTGTTCGTCATTGCATATAGTCAATAAGGTTTTAACACTCTGTATCTCTTGCATAATTGACACAAAGAGGTACTCCGAGATATTTTACTGGTAGTTCACCCCTTGTCATTCCCAATAAGAAACTCTCTCTTCTTTGTTGGGACAATGTTCATTAAAGTATGTTCGACATTTTTCCTGGTTTATTTGTAACCCCGATAGTTCTCCAAACCGCCTCAAGATTTTGGCTATTTCCTCCAACCCAGATTTCGAAAGCTCGATAAATACTAACAGATCGCCAGCATATATAAGATGAGACACCGTCGAGTTTATCCTCTTCTGGAGCGGAACTATCCATCTTTGTGCCTCAGCCACCTCCATAAGACACGTAAAATACTCCATCACAATCATAAAAAGGTACAGTGATAGCGGATCCCCTTGTCGGATCCCTCGACTGCTTTTAATGAAGCCATATGGGATACCCTTCAATAACACCAAATATATGGGAGTATGTATACATTCTTGAACCATGTCCACCCATTCTTCATCAAATCCCATAGCCCGCATCACATGATAGATGAAGTCTCAATTCACTGTTGTCATATGATTTACGTAGGTCCAGCTTAATGCATGCTGTTTTTTCTCCTGGCTTTGTGAAATCTCAGACTAATTCGTGTACCAACAAAGTATTATCCGTGATAGACCTGCCTTTGATGAACGTCGCCTGATTATTCGAAATAAGACACTGCATAACCGCTCTCATCCTTTTGCACATAAGGTGAGTGATTAATTTATAAATAAAATTGTAGCAAGCAATTGGACAAAAATATGATAACGGTGCGACTCCCTCCTTCTTCGGAATAAGAGTAAGGAACGTGTGTTTAACTTCCTTCAAAAGTCGATGATGAGAGAAGAAATCCTGCACCACTTCAAGCACTTGGAACTTAATCTCGTCCCAATGAATTTTGAAGAGCATGTTGCCAAATCCATTTGGGCCTGGCGCTTTATTCGGGCCAGCTGCTTTAACTATCTCGTCCAGTTCTTCGATCTCCACTCTTGTCCTTAGATGGCGATTGTCGACCGTCATGACCATCTTTTTGCATATTAACTGTGGAAACACAGTCAGGTAATCAGTCTAATTATATAAATTAGTTTAGTACCTGATTGCTTCAGTCTGCATATCATCCATCGTTGTCGCTTCCCTGTCGTCTGGGCCAATGAATTTAGGTGAGTGATTCCTATGGTGTCTCATACGGATAATATCATAAAAGAACCCCATGCACTTATCTCCTTGTTGAAGCCAAGTACACTTAGCCCTTTGGACAGCTTTTATTTCCTCCAGCATACGAAGTTGGTGGTCATCCGCTTCTTCTCCTCCGCTAACCTTGGATTAGATACATCTTGCTGTAGGCTAGTTTGAATGAATTGGAGTTGCTTCTCTTCCTCAGCCAAAGTGGTCTTCAGTAGGCCTTTATTCCACATTTTCAAATTAGCCTTTATAGCTTTCATTTTATGTATAAACCTGTATTGTGTATTTTTGATAACTTCAAATCTTAACCCAGCTTGGACCGCCTCTTTATATCCATCCATGTGCTGCCATTTGTTATTGTATCGGAACGGATGGGCACTGTTCATCTTGCCTTCGATAATTGTACACAAATTGGCGAGTGGTCGCTCGTCCCGGCCGCCAATCCCTCCGCTTTAGACTCTGGAAATAATCATGTCCTGTTACTATTACCTAGAGCCATGTCCAATTGACATGCCACACGCCTCCTAACTGCTTTATTGTTCTACGTCCATACGTGGCATGTGCGCTCCAATTATAGAAGTCCCGATTGGAGTAAGCAATTTTGGAAATCTTGGAGAATCACGTCTGGTACTTCCCTGCCTCCGACCTTTTCATGTTGATGAAGTAAAGCGTTGAAATTGCCCATCAATAGCAAAGGCATTTGCTGAGAATTTGCCATGCTACTAATTTGGATAATCTCCTGCCACAACCGACCTCTTCTTTGTCGATCGTTATGGCCGTACACAGCCCCAAATAGGAACTGTAGACCACCTATATTTTTGAAGTGGATGACCACCAACTGTTCTGACATGTGAACAGCACTCCCGTCCCAACTCCTACTGTCCCATCTAACCCATATAAGTGCCATGTCGCATAAAGATAGATTATGTACCTACCTCCAGTTAATCGTCGTTCTGTGTTTGAGGATCCTTTCTGATTTGATCTTCGTTTCTAGCAAAGCACATATGCTCACCTTCTTATGTTTTATCACTTCAACAATCTCTCGCTAGCGTCCCATCGAGCATGTTTTACGGACGTTCCATGCGATAATTATCATTAATTAATAATGATATCCCCAAATATTTTCCAACCCACATCCTTTGAGGTAGGACATGGTTCGTCACCTTCTGCTTCTAATTCGCCTCTTTCTCTTTCTCGCCTTCCTTGGATATATTTTGAAGTAACTCCTGCCATCTAGGGTTGTCCATGCAAACTTCAATTCTAGTCTAGGGCCTTCCATATGAAGGCATATCCATGTCTTCCAACGTGATGTACGCATGACGTTTTCGACTACCGTTACCCTCCACTTGTATGCTTTGGTCCCTCCCTTCCACATGTGCTGCTCCATTAGTAAGCCGTCGCACTCCCGCTCCTGATGCTTTTCCTTTGTTTGCACCCCGTCCTCTGCTGGCTTTATTCCGTTGCGCTTGGAACACAATAGTTTGGCCAGAACCCACCATGTTGCTCGTTAAGGTCTGTTGCTTCTCCTTTCGTGTGTTGGAACATGACGTGAGTCTATCCAACCCAATATCAATTTCAAGCTCCATCCCCTCCGTTGACCCGAAGATCCTCTTCTCTCCGCTATTACCAGCAATATCAACTCTGCTGACACCATCAATAGTAACTTCTCGTGTTTCCCCGTCCTTGTTCATGATAGTGATGTCTTTGGTTCGATCATCTTGGGTCGTCCCCCTATGCTGTACTTTGCCTATACCATCTCCCTATTTACATTCGCTTGGTGGGTGCCCGAACTATCTGCATTAGGTACACATGGGCGGAACCCATTCATACTCCACTTGTTGTATATATACGTCTCCGCTTGGAACTTCATATTCAATATAGGAGGGAAGTTCCTATCCAGCTTCTTTTTCCACAACGACTCTAGCATACCCCATCATAGATATAGCATTGGTTCCCTCGTCTGCTTTAATCGGTCTCCTAATAATGCTTGCGAGTTTCATCATCATATGCGAACTCCAGTATATGATAGGAAAATTGGGGAATCTAATCCATACTAACACCGATCGCAGGGCTTTCCTTTCGCATCTCGTCTCCGATGTCCACTTTTTAACCATGATTAGACGTCCATCAAACGTCATGGACCCCCTTGAACCACACGCTCCAGATCCTCTCCCATTCCAAAATGAACAAATTAGAAGCCATTGCTTCGGAAGAAAAATTCCATACTCCCTTTTGGTTTCCACACATGTTTAGCATATCCTCTAATATGACTGTAGAACGGGTGATTGCCAAGCATGTATAGAATTAACGTATTCCTCCAATATTCTTTAGTCTCGGCCAATTCTTCTTCCAAAAATGATGCTTTATATACATTACCCACCTTCTTGGGAGTTATATATTGCATTTGTTCTTTACCCCACATTGTGTCCTTACGGAGAAAATTCGCCCATGACCTACCATGTGCGCCCTGCTCCATTGGTGATTTGCCCCTATCGACCACCCCTTAAGGCCGCTGACTCTCCCTCTTCATATCCGTCGCGACGGGATCCATCGTTTGTGTCACCATCGGATGGGTCAATTTCTCCTGATTTGTAACTCTACACCAGCGAACACCAGCCCTTTTTCTTTCCATTTTTGAGTCCCTCCTTGACCCCACCGGTCCAATCGCAATCTGCCTTTGACCTCCCTCTCCCTGGGATGCAGTAACCCCCATCACGCTCTATGTCGGCCCCTGGACGTTCCTTGTGACGGTTGTACAACCAAAGGCTTTCCTCTTTTGTGCCGTCGGACTGTGGTCCAACTGCCTCCCGTCTCCCAACCGTCGGCATCGCCTCGGACTTCTTTTTTCCCTGGATCCCAGGTCGGGAATCCAAGTTCTTGAGAAACCCTAGCTCCTGCCGGTTGCATCTTTTAATCAGATATATATATATATATATATATATATATATATATATATATATATATATATATATATATATATATATATATATATATATATATATTATGGAAATGGTGATTCTCATTAATTAATAATTCAGTACATCTCAGCCCGTATTAGAGGCCATCCCCAAAACTTTCATACATGATACATGATACTCAATATTATTTAGAAGACCCCTATCTGAAATCTGTGCGAACTCGAATATTCGTGCATTCCTCTCCCTCCAGACATGCTATATCGTGACATCTAGCCTGATTCTAGCCTTCCAGTACCATATTGGACCATTATTTTTTTCTCCTTTTTATGTTCTGGATCACATCGTCATGCCATAATCCCCCGCTGGGTTGAAGCCAAATTACACTTTCTTGCTTCTGCCTTATCCATTTGGATAGCTTGTACTGATAAGGATTCTGATTCTTGTCCACATAAGACATATATTAGTATCTTTCTAAATTCCAAAACGAGCCAACCGATCAAGCGTAAGAAGTCTCCCCTTAAGTAGTTTGTATAAGCACAATTGCATCTTCCTGGGACTTCCTTTACACCAGACCATGTCAGCATCCTCCCAGTCATCATATGTCATCCTCGCCTGTTCATACACTATACTGGAGATGAAGTCTCCGCTCGAAAAAACCTGCCCGTCGTCATGTATCCGCTTAATTGGAGATCATGATCTATTCGAACTTGATGTATATATACATGCTGCTTGCTAGCGGGCGTAGCTACAAGCATCACCTGCCACTCGTCTTCGTGTATAATGGATGCTACTTGGACCAGCAAAAGCTTCTGGGGATGCATTGTCACGTCCTAGTTCCAAAAATACGGAACGAAGCCACGTGACAAGGCCAGCGAATACCACCCCGATGATTATCCCAATTTAGTGGAACTATTAGAGTTGCACTTAAGCTATAGAGTGCAGAAATATAAGTAATGCCCAAGAAAAATAAGTAATTAATCTCATCCACAAATATGATCAAGGAACACATAGTGAATAATCTGAAATAAACCACAAAGTGCTAAATAAATCTGAAATACAGTCGTAGTACACTACTGAATGAAAAGAGTCTTGCAAAAACAATTCCGCTAATACAATACTGAATGAAGAAAAATTGGAAGATAACTCGATCTAACAATAGACTAAACTAGATAATAAAGTCAGATCAAGAAGAGCTCTACCAATGGAACAAGCTACTCTGCTGGATAAATCTCGTCGTCAGCTGCTAATCCTGTCACCCTCGAAATCTGTGTTACGTATTTTCGTATATGTGTACATATTTCGGGTTCGTATTTTATTAGTCATGGTTAGCTAGCCATGATTTTATTTTTAGCATGTTGCATTGGCATGGTTATTTTGGCATGGCATTGGTTATGGCTTAGCTTGGTTCGGTTTAGCTTGGTTTGGTTTGCTTTTGGGTTCATCATGAACCAAAAGAAAATTTCTACCTACTACCACCATCATTATTTAAAACCCAACCCCCTTTCTCTCTCATCTTTACTCTTCATTTATTTCTTCATCTTCTTCCTCTTAACTTCTCCACCAACCAAGAGAAGCTTAGGCAAGTACAACTTGCTTCATGGAGAAACTTTATTTTTGTTGTTCTATTGTCTTCCTCGTGAGATAATAAGATACTTTAGAACTTTGCCTTTTTTATTTTGATGGATATTTTCTTGTAGATCTAAGTTTATATTATTTTCAATTTTCTTGGGTTTTGATCTATTAACCTTTATTATTTTCATGTTTCGATTGTTCCATGTTGTAGAGAATTTGATTTTACCCAAAATAGACCTTTGAAAAGTTGGATTTTGACTTGTTTTGAGGAAGTTATGGTCAAAAGTATTTTTGGTCATTTCTATGTTCACCTGTCAGCATGTTGCAGTTGGCCGCATATGATGTCACGAATGAGCCGCATAAGGCGCATATCGCAGTTGGCCGCATATGGTGTCGCAGTTGGGCCACATAAGCCGTATGTCGCAGTTGGCCGCATATGATGTCGCGAATGAGCCGCATAAGGCACATGTCGTAGTTGGCCGCATATGGTGTCGCAGTTGGACCGCATAAGCCGCATGTCGCAGTTGGCCGCATATGATGTCGCGAATGAGCCGCATAAGGCACATGTCGCAGTTGGCCGCATATGGTGTCGCAGTTGAGCCGCATAAGCCGCATGTCGCAGTTGAGCCGCATAAGGTGTCGTAGTTGGGCCGCATAAGCCGCATGTCGCAGTTGAGCCGCATAAGGTGTCGCAGTTGGGCCGCATAAGCCGCATGTCGCAGTTGGCCACATATGGTGTCACAGAATAGGCCGCATAATGCCTATTTTGGCTTTTTCTAACTGTTATATATCCTAATTGACCGAATTGTAGCTCGAATTTCTCCCAACTCCCAACGTGAAAGTTGTAGATCTTTTCCTTGACATCAAGAATATGTCACTAGTTATTTTATGCAAGTTTCTCTCATTCATGATAATGTAAGAATAGAACACGATAGTGGCCCGCTGTAGCGTACTCTTGACAACTACACTGACATGATATATCTCAACATGCTGTTACGACAGCTAGCCTGACATGACAAGTATGAAAGATCTGGATATCGTGGGAGATTGTGTTTGCATAAATAAACTGGTACTGTCTTGCATCATGTCTAGGATGGGTATCCCTGAGTACCACGATCAGGGGTACCTACTGAATTCAACTAAGGCTAATAACTAGAATAATCCAGTAGTCATGAAAAGATTTCCCAACTGCAGGCAATCCCGTTATCTGGGCACTCAAGTGGACTTGTAGCCTATCGACGAGTTGGGCACATTTTTAGCACACAGTCACGTGTTGCATTCTTCATAAACGGACATTCGACCCGGATAACCTGAATGGTCTGCAGGGCTTGTGGCTGTTGGGATAATCTTATTGCATCTTCCTAGTAACTAGGCCTGTGATAACCCTAGTTAGTTAAAAGTATCAAGCCGTACTCTTGATTGGCCGTGATTGATTGGATGGAGTTTATTCCAGTTTAGTCTTATCCTAATCCTGTGCAAGATTGGGACATGACATAATTATTAATGATGTGTCCTCTCTTCGTTTATTGTCTTATTGTAACCCCATGCCATGTTCGTCATGTTTTACCTTACCTTAATATCATGATTAATTATGCTGGCCTTAGCAATAAAGATCAGGGGTCCAGTTCTGTTTAGGCGAAGGGTTACAACCCCGGTCCTTATTTGGTTTAAGGGTTGTAACTTGGCTCCCGGAGCAGTTCTGTGTCCTCTCTTCGTTTATTGTCATCACTATAACAATAGTAATTGAAACGAGTTTCTATTCTGGTGAAGGGCTGCAACCCCGGTCCTTGTTTGGTTTAAGGGTTGTGACCTGGCTACTTGAATGGTTTCTTCGTACTCAGTTTACTGTTGTTATTTTTATTATTATCAGTTCTTTATTTATTATTTATCCTTAATATTCTATTGTGATATGCTGGTTTTAGTTCCTAAGTGAAGCCTCCTTTGTGGCACTTGCTCTTTCTGGGGTCTGACCCAGCTGGTTTTGTGTGGCCAGATATTGGAGCAGCACCAGAGGATCCACCTGTCTTCCAGCCAGATGGTGACCACCAGGCATAACCCTGGCAACGAGTGGGTTTCTTTTGTCCTCCCACTTTATTGTAAAATTATTCTTTTAAGGCGTTTAGCCGGCGAGCACGTGTTAGCTCGTATTGCACCTTTATTACTGTCTGCCTACGGGCTGTAACATGATTGACAGATCCTAGGGTTGATCATATATGACTAAACTCTTGCTAGTCCTGACATTTTGTAACGACTAGCTTCATGATCATCCAATATGTAATGTATGGGACACCTTGCTATTATATATTTGGTGCTCTGACATCTTATAACTATTATTGCTTGCTTGAGATTGAGACAATAGGCTTGTTCATGACCATAGGAGACTGTTGGCTTGTAGTTAAACCCTCATGTATCTAGACAGCCGTGACCGTATAGCGAGGTGGGTTGCACTTCAATATACGTAGCTGGCTATGTACGCCCCCGGTCTCCAGTATTCTGGTTCTGGGGCGTTACAAATCCTGCTCCTGGCTCAACTCCGAATCCATAAACCTCTAGATATTCTTCCTCGTCTAAGCCTAGAATAGAAAACTAGGTCCTCGGCGGGATGCAACAAGGTATGTAATATGCAAGCCAGATGTAAACAGTACTCGAAATGTGAGTATGGAAATTATGTCACGACCCACACCAGATTTTTGGGATACCAGTTGAGTGGAGCCAAGGTGTTTTCCAAGATTGATCTCAGATCTGGCTATCATCAGATCAAGGTCAGGAAGGAAGACATTCCCAAAACGGCATTCAACACCAAGTATGGGCAGTTTGAATTCTTGGTCATGCCGTTTGGTTTGACGAATGCTCCTGCTGTGTTCATGAACCTTATGAATAAGGTTTTCCATGAATACTTAGACCAGGTTGTCGTTGTCTTCATTGATGACATACTGATCTATTCAAAGACGAAGGAGGAGCACGAAGAGCACCTCAGGAAAGTTCTGGAAACTTTGAGGAAGGAGAAGCTGTATGGTAAGCTTTCCAAGTGTGAATTCTTTCTAGACAAGGTGGATTTTCTTGGCCATGTTGTCACAGGAGAAGGAATTTCTGTGGACCCGAAGAAGATAGCTGCTGTGGAGAAGTGGCCTACCCCAAGCTCAGTTGCTGACATCAGAAGTTTCTTGGGCTTGGCGGGCTACTACCGGAAGTTTGTGAAGGACTTTGCTAGAATTGCTGAACCTATGACAAAGCTGACTCGGAAGAATGAGGAATTCATCTGGACGGAGGACTGCCAAGCAGCGTTCGAGGAGTTGAAGAAGAGGCTTACCACTGCACCAATCCTTGCGCTACCCGCAGGATCTGGTGGTTTCACAATCTACAGTGACGCCTCAGGCAAAGGACTGGGTTGCGTTCTTCAACAACATGGGAAAGTGATTGCTTATGCATCTAGGCAATTACGGACTCATGAGAAGAACTATCCCACTCATGATCTGGAGCTTGCTGCAGTCATCTTTGCGTTGAAGCTTTGGAAGCACTATCTGTATGGAGAGAGAGTGGAGATATACACAGACCACAAAAGTCTGAAGTATGTTTTCACTCAGAAGGAGTTAAACATGAGGCAAAGGCGATGGCTGGAGTTAATGAAGGATTTTGACATCGACTTGCAATACCACCCGGGTAAGGCTAATGTGGTCGCTGATGCACTTAGTCGATACCCAGTGGCGATGTTCTTAACCAAGGAGAGGCACCTGCTGGAGGACATCGAGAAGCTTGGACTGGAGATTGTACTGCCTGGACGGAAGGAACTGGATGCTGATTCTGTGATGATGAAGTTGCAAGTGAGCTCGTACCTGATGGACAAAGTCAAGGAGACGCAGTTTCAAGACGAGGCACTTTGCAAGCTGAGAGATCAAGTGTTAGCAGGAACACTGGAAGGTTTCTCAATCGCCAGCGATGGAGCTCTGAAAAATGGTACAAGGCTTTGTGTACCGACTGGCGAATTAAGGAATGAGTTGATGAAGGAAGCGCATCAGTCTCAATATTCCATACATCCTGGAGCCAATAAGATGTATCGGGATATGCGCACTATTGTCTGGTGGAGTGGAATGAAGAAAGATGTCACCAGGTATGTCGCTAGATGCTTGATCTGTCAACAAGTGAAGGCTAGTAGACAGAGGCCTGCAGGACTTCTACAACCACTGGACATTCCAGAATGGAAGTGGGAGCACATCACGATGGATTTCGTGTCAGGACTGCCTCGTTCCCAAGGAGGGAAGGATGCCATCTGGGTAATAGTGGACCGACTAACCAAGTCAGCTCACTTTATCCCTTTCAAAGTTGGTTTATCCACTGAGAAGTTGGCAGCATTGTACATGCGGCACATCTACCGGATTCATGGCGTACCGGTAAGCATTGTATCTGATCGAGACACTCGTTTTACCTCACATTTTTGGAAAAGTTTGCATGACAGCTTGGGGACTCAGTTGAAGTTCAGCACGGCTTATCATCCCCAGACAGATGGGCAATCTGAGAGGACAATTCAGACACTTGAAGATATGCTGCGATCTTGTGTCTTAGAATTTGGAGGATCGTGGGAAGACCATCTGCACTTGGTAGAGTTTTCTTATAATAACAGCTACCAAGCCAGTATTGGTATGACCCCGTTTGAAGCTCTTTATGGACGTCGTTGCCGTACACCATTGGCATGGGACGACGTTGGTGAAAGAGTACTGCTGGGTCCTGAAATGGTGACTGACGCAGCAGAGAAGGTGAAGTTTATCAGAGACAGGCTCAGGATTGCTCAAGACAGACAGAAACACTGGGCAGACAGCAGTCGACGACCACTGACATTTGAAGAAGGAGATAAGGTCTTTGTGAAGATTTCTCCTACCAGAGGTACTATCAGATTTGGCAGAGCCGGGAAGCTGAGTCCCAGGTACATTGGTCCGTTCGAAGTTCTGAGCCGGATTGGAGAAGTGGCGTATAGGTTAGCTCTACCAGCTAATCTAGAAGGCGTGCACAACGTCTTTCACGTTTCGCAGCTCAGGGAGTATGTACCTGATAAGAACCACGTTCTGGACCATTCAGAGTTGGAGATTGGACCGAGTCTCACCATACCAGAAAAGCCAGTGGCGATCTTGGATCGAGGCGAGAAGAAGACCAGAACCTCGGTGACTCCCATAGTTCGAGTGATGTGGAGGCATGATTCCCCAGGCGAATCTACCTGGGAGCGTGAAGATGAGATGCGGGAGAAGTACCCGTATTTGTTTGAGACCTGAGGTAATTTTCTCAACCTAACTCTTTAAATTTCGAGGACGAAATTTTCTAAGGAGGGAAGGTTGTGAAACCCATAACTTTTAATTTGCATTATTTTTTCTTTCTAATTAATAAATAAAATTTTCTAGAATAATGTTAGAGTACTTATTTAAATATAAATTATTTTTAATTATTAACTGCTAAATTAAAATTTTACTTGCTAAATAAAATTTTTCTATCATAATGTTAGATAATTAGCTAATGTTTGTTATTATAAATAAATTTTTCCAAAATTAATTAATTTGGATTTTTGCATGTCAACCCAGACCCGCATCCGAATCCAATTGGAAATAATTATTTCTAAAAAAAAATAATAATAAATAAAGCTTTAAATAAGAATAAAATTGTTTTTAAACAAATGTTAAACATTTAGTGTTTTTTTTTTTTAGGCCCAAAGCCAATTTCTATTTATATGGATTGGGCCCATTTGTTAAAGCCATTTTTTTTCTTAAACCCAAAGCCAACCATATCCAAACCCATTAGTGAAATGGGTTATGAACCCATTTTGTATAACATTTAGCCTGTGACTTTCTCTTAGAAAGAGAATGAGTTGGTTTAAGTCTCTGTGGAACTTCTGAGTTCTTGCAAACCGAAGACTTGTCGTTTTCCCAACTTTTCATCTCCCCAACTGACGAGGTCGGCGCCATCAAGGCTCGGGAGGCCGATCATCTTCCCAAGTCCGGTAACCCCATCCCCAAGCCCTATATATATACATCCCTCTTCTTCTCTACATCCCCATTCCAAACTTTCACTCAAAATCCCTAGATCTAACTTTCTCCGGCGACCAAATCCCGACGATCTACCCCGTGGCTGACCCGATCCGGTCGAACCTCTGGCCGAGAACCCTTGGCCGAGCAATCTGAGGCCGGCGCCCCTTTCCAGCGGCTCCCGCCAATCCGCGCGGCCCCCGCGTCCCCGTTCGTCTTCGACGAACCCGTCACCCGCGCCCCCTTTGCCGTCCCCTGGCCGGCGCCCGACCCTCCGGCGCACCCCCTGACACCGGCGTTTGTTCCCGGTGACGCCCGTTCATCCCGAGCACTCTGCGGTTTTGTTCCGTTCCGATTTTGGTACACTCTGATCCAAATTAAATCTTTTTTTTATGTCTGTGATGATTTGGTCCAACCCAATTCCAGTGAAAATTCGGGATTTTCCAGCGACGTAACAATTACGTTACTATTTTTTCTGGCTCCGAAGTTTCTTCGGAAAAGTCGGGTTTCCAAGAACCTTTCGAAAGGAACTCTGGAGAATGATTATAATTCTGGATTTTTCCTATTTGTAGGCTCGTTCTCGGATTTCCGATAATATCTCGGAAGTGTTCTGGAGATTACAAAGTTAATTCTTAATTTTTCGGTTTTGTGATTTGAGAATGGTTTCTGGCTTGATACTTGGATGTTTTCTTAGTTGGGTGAATATTTCAGAATGATTTTTGGTTCTGTTGTGAAATCGGATTTCCAACAGGAAATTGGAATTCTGGAATTTTTCGGGAAATATTCTCTATATGGAAGGTTATATGGATTTGGGGTCATTTTGCAGATATCGGACGCGTTTCCCAGTTTTTGGGTTGACCAAAAACAGAGGGAATGCTGCCGAAATTTTCGGGAAATTTATTAAATGATTTTTTTTTTTAAAAATGATTTTCGGATTAAATATTATTTTAATAATATTTTTGGGCGACGACCTTAACGGTCACTGGGCCCCAGCGAAATGCAAACGCACCGGTTCGACCGGACGTTGAGGCAGAGTAGCTGATATGACGACTGGACCAGAGTCTGAGACACCTATTATTTTAAATTTAAATTAGAAATTACTAGTTTTATTAATGTTAATTGTAGGTAATTTTCAAGACTAACCTATCTTTTCTTATTTCAATTTGCAATAAAATTTGTAAGGGCATAAGCCCAATTCCAGTAAATGTGGTTTTGTAATAAGTAGGAATTAGCATTTTATTTTATTTTCTGGGAATGTGTGATAGCGTAGGAACAATCAAAATATTGTTATGAATTATTAATTAATAATTCACAATTTCTCATTTTAAGAAAATAAATATATCAAAGTTTTTCAAATAAATAAATATCATGTTTTATACGTAATTTGATAATTACAAGTTTTCTCGAAAAACCAATGTAAATTGATTTCCTTAATTTCAACGCACTAGTAAACGTTGTGATGTTGTGTTAGCTAATTAACAACTAAAACTGATTAGGAAAAACAATTAGAGATTGTAACTAGATAACTCTGGTGATTGCTTCTGAAACAAGTTCCCGGAATGTAGGATTTCGAGGAAGAGCGTGACTGTTCAAAATCCCGAAGTACCGACTTTTCAAACCAAGGAGATAAGGCAAGTACATTTATGTAGATTTTACAATTATTTTCACAATTGTTTCATTGCAAGTTTAAACCACTGTTACACACGAACTCCTTCGGGAGCATTGATCGTACTGTTGGGGACTGGGGGAGTAGAGTAGTGGATATGACCAAATCCAAACTTAGGATAATGAATGTGTTAGCTTTCCCCTCTTCACACGGGGACAAGCCATACCGTATCGTTAGGATACTATTGTAACCCAAACCGGTCATATTCATTACCTATTCACATCACTGTACTGTACTATTTCAAAAACTGCTCATCTTTAAATTGTTTAAAAATGCATGATTTTAATTGTCATTTTAATTGTTAAAAGTTTGCATGAATTGTACTTTGCTCCCTCCTGACTGGAGATAACATTTTAGGTATTACTGAGGATCTGGAGATGATGATCAATAGCTATTACGATCCCGACCTGTACCCGGCGGTACTTCCACCTGAGGAGGATGATGTGGCATCGACATAGATGCTACTTAGTTGTGGAGAGTTTTTAGTTGCTGTTTTAATTTCAGTTGTGAACCTTGTATTTGGAACAAGTTTTAATATCGTTAAATAAATGTTGTGGCAACTTTGAAATTTAAATTTGTTGTTGATTGACCTGCAATATGGATTACAGCTTACTGCCGCCGTCTCATCAACGGTGCAGGCTGGGCATGATCCGATTCGACCCAAGTATTTGGGGACCGGGTCGTGACAACAACCATATTGCAATTAATGTTGTTAGTCCAAAATAAGTTAGAACAATGAGAAACAATGATGGAAGGGTATATAAAGAAATAGAAAGAGATGAACTAGCAGGATATGAACTATCAAGATATGAACTATTAAGATATGAACTAGCAGAATGTAACTAGCAATGTATGTACTAACAAGATATGAACTAACAAGATATGAACTAGAACTAGATAAAGAAAAAATAGAAAAAACTATGTTTGTGTGAAATACCTTTTAATACGTGAACTGTTGGGCTAATACGGCACATCATACGATGGCTATCCATAATAAAAGGGTACGGCTAACTCATACGTGGGTGTACGACTTAGCTATCCACAATCAAAATGTTTGGGTTTGTTCACGTACTTACTGAGTATTTCTCCTCCCGACTCTCTAACAATTAATAACGGTCAATGATACACTAAGACGGATACGATAACTATGGTGTCACAATTTTGTCTCAATAGAATATCAAGCAAGGACTCGACGGGATATCAAACAAGAAAACTATAGAGTAAACGTTATAATGAACTAAAACATAAATGCAATACTGTACTTGCCTGAATCCTTGCACAAACCGTAGTCACAAGTCGAGAAGAAGGGAGTTACCAATCTAGAAGCTGTCAACCTATAACACATATCGCACCACAAACCGTGCACGAAAACCACAAATCAATTCTAATGTTCTAGTTCTAAATTCATGAAATAGTGGCTAGTTGGGTTACTAATCTAATAATAACTAATTCTAGAATAAATTACTTAAAAACATCATTTAACCTAATAATAATCTAAATATAATCTAAACATGCAAGTTTGGCCATCAAAAGTCATGTTTCCAATTTTTGGAAACTATGACACGCAAATCGAGACGTGCCATTGACTATCTAGTCAAACGCTATAAACTCTAGATTTTGAAAGTGCACCTTGGTAGATTTCAGCGCCACGAGTGCGCTAGAATCAACCGTGCCACAAAATCACACTTTGGTCAAAAAATATTGCCGTTATGGCTAATCATGACCAAAATGGTGATCAACGGATCAATTCTGAGTTCAAAAGAATAACTAAAATACTACATGAACGAAATAATTTTTAGAAAAAATATATGTCATAGATCTCTGTGTTAGCTTTCCGAAACTTTAAATGGATCATGATTTCGATTTTGGTTCTGCCGGAATCTCGAAAACGCCGAAACGTGTCAAATTTTGGACAACTAGCACTCTACGAATTTTCCAGAAATTTAGAAATAATATATACGAAAATAAATTATATATTCAGAAAGTTTATCTCGAGATGAATCCAATAAAAAATGGCACGCGAAAATCACATCGAGGTTGACGGTAATCGCCTCGGGAAGTCGAGATCTCTACTATAACTCTCTCTCAAAAAGCGGCTGAAATTTCTAGGTTTTCGTGAATTAATAACATATATATAGGAGAGAGAGAGGCGGTGCTGACTCATTCTGGCGCCGACAGGTGGACCAAGGGGCGCTGACTGGATGCTGATTGGCCTGCTGACTGGGTAAATGCTGATTTAAATTCAAAAAATAATTTAAAAATCATTTGAGAGCCAAATAAACTCAAATAAAATTCTAGAAAATATCTAGAAAATATATTTAAACTTCTAGAATATAAATAAAATGCTTTCCCTCATATTATTTCCAAATAGCCTCATAATAAATATTGGAAGCCTTTAAAAATATATAAACCTTAATAAATAAATACTTAAATACTCCCAAAAATTATGAAAAAATTCTAGAAAATATAAAATAGCGTAATGAACCCTAGAGAAATATTTGGGGTCAATATTTGCTCTTAGGCTAGCAAAATAAATTCCAGAAGTCCTAGAAAATAGATTTTTTTCTATATTTTATTATCAAAGTAATTCCAGAAAATACCAAAAATTTTAAAAAAATTTAGAAAATAGTTTTTGAGGTTCTAGAACCTAAATAAAATACTAGATCCCAAAAATAATCCTAAATGGCCATATGGTAAATCATAATCAAATAATAATTAAAAAAAACGGAAGTGGCTTACAAATCTTCCCACCTTAGAAAAATTTTGTCCTCGAAATTTCGGAGGATATGATTAAACATCTAGATAAGATTAGGAATTTAGAAGAAAATCAAATAGGTTTTGTCACGACTCGCACCCCGCTTTTTGGATACGAGATGTGTCCAAGCCAGCCTACGTCGCAGAGTTGGCAGTAAAACACTGTCAAGCCCGCAAGAAATAAATGCTCAAAATATCACATACGCTGCTCATTCACATTTCTAAGTTTATTACAACAGTTACAATATTTATATTTAAAGAAAAATATAATATTCTCACAATTAATAAAAATGACAACTAGATCCACTATCTAGGTCGGCCTCAGCATACCCTAGTCTTCCCAGTGCTAAGAGTGATCGCGGCTAAACCTGAAAAATATTGGTTTCCAGTCAGAAATGAAACAAGTACACAAACCGACGATAATGGGAAAACACAATAGAATTAACAAGACATGAAAATAACATATAAGATATAAAAACTGGAAAGAACTGATGACATGGCACGGTAGAGAAGAAAATAAGGAAAAACTAATAAAAGACATCTATTTAGGTGGTTTGAAATATCCTTTTCGACATGTGAACGTCTAGGGGGTAAATCCGGCACCTGTACGTGTCGTGTACAGGTGATATTGTTTACGAATAGACATCATGGGATAGTTCTAGGTAGTCCACAAGTCTACTAAGATATTTCCCCTCCCGACTACTCCGTGTGACGAGCGTGTCAACAAACAACAAGATATATGTATAGACATGAAATAAAAAGACTACTATGAATCAGAAAGCAATTAGAAAGTGCACTTGCCTGAGGTCCTTAGCTGGTGAAACCAATAATACCATACCACTCAATGAGCCACAATCAGTCGACACATACAGAAGTCTCCAGATGCTGAAATAAATAGTACCAACGTTCTCAGAATAGCCAAATTATCTAGGATTGCCTGTCCTTAAGTCCAATTCCGGACACAGGGGCAAAACGATAATTTTGGGCAAAAATGATATCCGCCGTTGGACCCGCTTTGCACCGAAAAGCGTGCCAGAGTCAACAGTCTCTAAAGTCGTCAAACTACATGTCTACGGATCCGATTTTTCGATATGAAACCAATTGTATGTCCATAGTTGGATTTCGGCAGATCGTGCACAAAATCGTCCGTTGAGTGGGACCGTGGGCCCGCGAAACGACATTCCGAGTCGACTGTCTCAGAATTGGACAAAACTTGGCATACAGGACAAGAAAAATAATACGGTCCTGTTGGTGCAAGTTTCGTCTCGATCTGACGAGCGTGCACAAAGTAATTAGGAAATTTGCACAGGGGCCGATACGGTGAATTTCGACGAATACGCGTCAAATTCGTCGCGCACACGCGACCAATTTGAATTCTGTCAAAGCCCACACGACCACGAAGCCGTTACGCACCTTTCGATGCCTTCGGTTTACGACCACGTCGCCCGGAATGGCGAGACACACGTGGTATCGGAGAAATTTTCTATATTTTTAATATTTGAAAACAGTTTTTCGCCAAACTTCGGAATCCGATTTCTCGGCTCGTAGTCGATGAAATCAATTTTCGTAAACTGGGTTTTAGTGCCCTATAGGTTGTCTAGGACTGTTGTAAATTAGTTTTTGAAATCTGTTAATATGTTGGCCACGAACTGCCTTCCAAGTTGGGGTCCAGAACAGTTTTAATACGCTGTTCTTCGCTGGTTTTTCCTAAAGTTTCAGGAATTTATACAATTTATTTAAGGCAAACCAAATGAATCTAATTAGAAGGATTGATAGGGGGTCATATAGGCTACTTTAGAAATTTACGAAATCAGAAACGATCAACCGTCGACAGAGAAAATGTACCACAAAAACTAGGGCTGTACTGTCAAAGTTGCTGCTGTCTTCTCTGTTTCCGGCGCGCACGTGGTCTTGGCCGCAGTCCGACGGTCCCACGGCGGTGCTCCGACGTCGGGGTGACCGCCTAGGAGGCTGGGGATGGGGCGCGGTCACGGCTACGGTTTCGAGTTTCCGAGTCTCTCCCTCTCGATATCTCTCTTCGGTTGGTGACTTATAAACGTAAAACCCGAAGAGGAATCTCGGGCTGAGTCTTCTCGGGTTGGGGATTAGTTCGGTTTGGGGCTCAACTTGGGTTTGGCTGGGGTGCTAACGGGCTGGGCTCGTGGGTTTCAGTTGGGCTGGGGAGTTATTACTTCTCCTTTTCTAGGCTTCATCAACCTTCAGTATCAGAGTGTACTAATGGAGAAGAGGAATGCTGCACTAGCAGTTTGGCAATTCAGATAGCAGCTAGCTAACTCAGTATGGAGATAGCTCATAGCTCACATTTTGAGTCCAGGTCAGCACTAAGAAGCCAACTGGAAAGCCACTTGTACTGTTAAGCCACCTGGAGTGCCAGATCAGCCAAGCTAGTTTTGTATCACTCGAGTATCAAAACTGGTACTGATATAAATAGAAGAATGTAGAGAGAAACGAAATCAAGAAATGCATTATGTTACTTCTTTTTAGTTAACTATATATATATACTTATATATATATATATCCTTATATATGTACAAGTGTTCAACATCTATATATATATATATATATATATATATATATATATATATATATATTTTTTTTTTTTATCTATATATATATAGATATATGCATATAACTTTTGTAAAATATTAAAATACTAGAATATTTATAGTATACCATATACCAATATATTTTATACAACATAATGTATACTTTTAAACACATATATTTACTATATACACATATATACCATCTATATATATATATATATATATATATATATATATATATATATATATATACAAAATCAATCATATAAAATTTATGAAGAAAATGGGAGTTTAACACTTACACGGTATATCATACATCTCACTAAATATTGATTTTTATCATAAATTAAGTTCCATATATTAAATAGGAACTTATTAAACAACTCCTAAAATAAATACAATATATTTTTAAGGACAATTATTCACTATATTATCAACAAAACATTATTTAATATTAAGAACTTATAATATATATAAATACCACCACCTTGGCTAAAGTCATCTACCGAAATAATAACCCAAATAATTTATAAAATCTAATAATCACCATTTAAATCAAATAATAATAATTAAAAATATTTCAAAAAAATTTTGAGAAGGGAAGCTACAGGTTTTAAAGATTGCTAGGAGCCAATTAACATTCCAAAAATAAAAGGATAAGATAAAAAGGTTCAAGAAATAAAGGAAAAGAATAAGAAATAAATCAATAGTCTTATGTCGAAAGGATGTCTTTATAATATTCAAAAACCATATGTATATATGAAGTCACTTAACCGAATATTTATGCCCCGCCAGTGTACATCTGGCTGCAGTAAACCTTTGGTATCATGACTCAAATATAATATGGTACCGAACACTCTATCAACTCTATCCAATATTGACACAATAAATCAAAGGATCAAATAATGCAACTAGGATATAGTTTTAGTAATATTTGACAACCTACGCTTACTTGAAATTATTTCAACTTAGGGGTCATGCCACGCCAGTACGCTGTTGGCTGCCGTGAACCCGCAGTATCAATAATTCAAATAAAAGGGGACAGTACGCGTCTGCCTTAACATTCTAAGTGATCGAAAATTATTTTAACTATATCCATAAGAATTTCAAAGGAACTTCTATAAATTCAAACAAGTCGATCATGATAAGAAAATGTAAGTATCTATTCTTGAATAAAAGTATCAGTTTTGAAAATAAAACGATCGCAAAATGAACGAAGACGACTTGAATAAATATATAGATAAGTGAACAAAGATTAGAAATTTAAAATAAAATGATTGCAAAATAGTTTTGAAAATAAAACGAGGTTTAGAGAAGGCAGAAGGTAAAATGGCACAAATGTTCAAAATTAGGAATTGAATTCTATGAAGGCCTAACTTACCAAACGTATATTCTACCCACATTGGATCCTACCAACATGTCAAAATAAAATAACATATTCTCTTAGAAAAATTCTTCGATTTATCCATGCCTAGACTTTAATAAATCATTGGCTAAATCATATGGCCTATTTAAATATCTTAACTATCCAAGGGTCAAATTAAATAATGGACTCCTAGTCCTATTCATTCTCCTAAAATTAAATCAATCAAAATTATGAATGAGCATACTAGTCGCAGGCTTGCAGTAGTACGGCTAACTTAAGTACTACCACAAGTTTGTAATCTTTTGCGAAATCAGACCTGCATGGGCCACCATAAAAACTTGTCATGACTCGCACCCTTTTTTCGGATACGAGACGTGTCCATGGAATATCAAGCAATGTCTCAGTGGGATATCAAACAAGGAAATGATAGAGAAAACGTTATAATGAACTAAAACATAAATGTAATACTGTACTTACCTGAATCCTTGCACAAACCGTATGCACAAGTCGAGGACGAGGGAGTTGCCAATCTAGAAGCTGTCAACCTATAACACATATCGAACCACGAACCGTGCACGAAAACCATAAATCAATTCTAATGTTCTAGTTCTAAATCCATGGAATAGTACCTAGTTGGGTTACTAATCTAATAATAATTAATTCTAGAATAAATTACTTAAAAACATCATTTAACCAAATAGTAATCTAAACATGCAAATTTGGCCATCAAAAGTCATGTTTCTAATTTTTGGAAACTATGACACGTAAATCGAAACGTGCCATTGACTATCTGGTCAAACGCTATGAACTCTAGATTTTAAAAGTGTACCTATATAAATTTCAGTGCCACGAGTGCGCTGGAATCAACCGTGCCACAAAATCATGCTTTGGTCAAAAAATATTGCCGTTATGGCTAATCGTGACCAAAACGGTTATCAACCGATCAATTCTGAATTCAAAAGAATAACTAAAATACTAGATAAATGAAATAATTTCTGGAAAAAATATATGTCGTAGACCTCTGTGCTAGCTTTCCAACTTTAAATGGATCGTGATTTCGATTTCTGATTCTCCCGGAATCTCGAAAATACTAAAACGTGTCAAATTTTGGACAACTAGCACTCTACGAATTTTCTAGAAATTTAAAAATAATATATACGAAAATAAATTACATATTCATAAAGTTTACCTCGAGATGAAGCCAATAAAAAAACGGAACGCTAAAATCACGTCGGGGTTGACGGCAATCGCCTCGGGAAGTCGAGATCTCTACTAGAACTCTCTCTCAAAAGGCGACTGAAATTTCTAGGTTTTCGTAAATTAATAACATATATATATGGGAGAGAGAGGCGGTGCTGACTCATTCTGGTGCCGACAGGTGGGCCAGGGGGCGCTGACTGGATGCTGATTGGCCTGCTGACTAGGTAAATGTTGATTTAAATTCAGAAAATGATTTAAAAATCATTTGAGAGCCAAATAAACTCAAATAAAATTCTAAAATTTTTAGAAAATATATTTAACCTTCTAGAATATAAATAAAATGCTTGCCCTCATATTAGTTCCAAATAGCATCATAATAAATATTGGAAGCCTTTAAAAATATATAAACCTTAATAAATAAATACTTAAATACTCCCAAAAATTATGAAAAAATTCTAGAAAATATAAAACGGCGTAATGAACCCTAAAAAAATATTTGGGGTCAATATTTGCTCTTAGGCTAGCACAATAAATTTCAGAAGTCCTAGAAAATAGATTTTTCCTATATTTTATTATCAAAGTAATTCCAGAAAATACCAAAAACTCCAAAAAAATTAGAAAATGGTTTTTAAGGTTCTAGAACGTAAATAAAATATTGCGTCCCAAAAATAATCCCAAATGGCCATATGGAAAATCATAATCAAATAATAATTACAAAAATTGGGAAGTGGGTTTACAAATTACAACGAGACAGGATGAACTAGACAACAACCAATATATGTGATATTGTACTTTTGAGGATAATGTTCGATACGTGAACTTTTCAAATATAAAATTCGTAGCTCCGATATAGAGACTCAACGATGTATATGTGTAACACCCACTTTTCTAAAATGAGAATAATTTTGAACTTTGATAATTTTAATTAATCAATAATAAGATTTAACCCATGTTATAATTTTTAGTAATTTTTAATTAATTTAAAACTATTAAAATATTGAAATATGATTTTGATGGTTAACTAGTTTAACCCTAGAATTGCTAAGTCCAGAGACTAACCATGACCATAGGAGCCTACTCGTGTGATTAGAATGTCATACTACTACTTTTAGCCTAAGGGTATTTTGGTCATTTTTACAATTTTGTGAAATTGTAAATTATATTAATTAAATATGTGCTAATTGTTAGGTTGAGACTTGACCTAGAATCTTAGCCTAATCTAGATTAGTCTTGAGCTTAGAGTCTTGATTAGGGTAACCTAGTAATGACAAGATTAATAATATCTAGATATTTCTAGGAATGATATTTACTCTTAGGATATTCGTGAAAAAGAAAGCCTTATGACTAGTTGAACTAATAGGAAGACTTGAAATTGAGTGAACAAGCCCTAGCCACTCATCTACATCTAAAACCTAACCCTAGTTCATCTAATGGCAGCCACTATAGGTAGGTTAGCCTCATTTTCTTTCATTTCATTCCATCTTCCCTCTTTTCCTTCACAAAGTGTTCTTCCCCAAATTAGAGAGCTTCCCTCTTTGATTTGATCTCCAAATCCTTACATCCCTCCACCAAAACTTCCATCCAACCTTCTTATACTACCAAAGGAGGGTGCTAGCAAAGATTTGGAGCAAAGTA
Source organism: Iris pallida (assembly GCA_029216955.1). Lineage (NCBI taxonomy): Eukaryota > Viridiplantae > Streptophyta > Magnoliopsida > Asparagales > Iridaceae > Iris > Iris pallida. The sequence goes on from JANAVB010037620.1 coordinate 13,046,087, forward strand.
CAAGAAGGAGTGTCCTTTTTGGAAGATCTTCGTGTCAGAGCCGTGTCCTTAGGAGTATCATTGGGATTTTACTCCCAATAGGTAAAACCAACCCTCTAAATTGATTTTCTATACATATTAGTTAGTTTTGAATCTATAGGATCCACTCTTATGTATGTACCACATTTAGATTCAAGTTTGAGGCCATTTGAAGCTCTCTTGAGGATTTTAGATATGTGGCGTGTCCTACTTGATAGATCCTAAATTAGGACACCCCATGTGTATGTATGTATGATAATAGTTATATAGATATTTAAATTCAGCTTTAGAATGGTTATAAAGTGGATTTATCTTAGTTAGGATGGTTAGAATGAATTTTATTTGGATACCTATGTTGGTATCCAAGTATCTTGGCCTACATGTGTTTCTTTTGTCCAAAACAACTCAAATTTGTCATAATATTCATGCACGTTTTTATTAACCAAAGTAACTTAGAAATGTCATAACTTTTAGCTTAGAACTTCGATTAATCTCTCATTTTTTTAAAAGAATCGTATCGAAGTTAGATTTCCAAATATATATTTTAATAAGCCAAATTCTTTTTGAAACTTTCTGTAGAATTATTTGAGTGTCTGCTGTATGAAAGACGAATGCGTTTCGGTATTTTTACGATTCCGGGAGCTTCCGGACACGAAAATGTGATCCGTTTGAAATTTCGAAAACCTAACACGAAGGACTACAAATAATTTAATCCTAGAATTTAGTGAAGGCTCAATTGGTAGAGTATTGATTTTAAGTAGAAGAGTGACTATACGACATAGGCATTTTGTGTAACCTATGAGCCTATGTAGTATGGATATTAAATGAATGTAGAGTATGTAATGCATGATATGTCAAATGAATGAAATGATATATATATATGATATATATCCTCTTTACAAATATGTATATATATGGTTGAATGCAAGCATGTAGGAATGCAATCAATGTAATGTATGTAAGCAATGCATAAATGCATGAATTAAAGAATGATATACAATGTATGCATGAAAGTATATAATGAATGGTAGATATGAATGCAAGGTATACATGTAATGATAGATATGAATGCATAATGTATAAATAATGTAATACAATATATAATGATAGCATGTATGGTAATGTAGAATATATGATGCAAGCATGTATATGTCCACTGTTTTTCCTTTTTCTTACATTTTTCCTTTCTTCCCTTTCCATTTCAGTTTTTCCTCCTTTTGCCTCTTCTATTTTTATATGTTGTATATAATGTATACAATGTATAGATGCATGTAAGTATGTAATATGCATAAATGACATGTATGTAATAAAAATAAGTATATGCATGCAACTTAATGATATGTGAATGGATATAATGCATAAACTGAAGTATGCATGTATATGGGATATGAATGAATGATATATATATGCGTTAAGGTAATGTAATGTATGTATTCACATATATTTTGAGTTAAATATATGAGTTTGTATGTATATATTATTTGTATGCATGTATGCAGGAATGAATGTAATATAATGTAGAGTATGCATATATGAATATAATGTATACAAGTATATAATATATTCAAATATGTATGTATGCATCTATGTATGTATGTATAGGTGCATGAATGAATGCAAGTATGCATATATGATATGTATGTAGGCATGTATGCAATGTATGTATGTATACATGATATGTATGTATGTATGTATGAATGTATGCAATGTAAGTATGTATGTATGTATTTCTATAAACTGAGTTAACCTATAACATTTTACACACATGCATTCATACACACTTTGACACCATGTATCCTATGTCACATACACCTACCTATCACTAAATCTGAGAACATTAACACATATCCTTTCACACACATGCCAAACACACACATACTCACTTACTCTTTTACCTCTCTTTCTATATATATATATATATATATATATATATATATATATATATATATATATATATATATATATATATATATATAAATAAAAAATAAAAAATAAAAAAAAAGAAAAAATATATTTTATATATATATATGAATATGAATATGAATATGTGAATGTGAATAATATATATATGTATATGAATATGAATATGTGAATGTGAATAATATATATACATTATATGACTAAGTTTGTGTACCTTGTTAGCTTATGGTTTAGTTTTGTGCTTGGTTTAGCAAGTGACTTAGGCTATGAGTTAGTATCTATCTTGGATACTTGATTTGCATATACTTAGTTTTTTTAGACCTAGAATTGACTAACCTAGACTAGTTGACCATTGTTGACCCAACCCTAGCTAGTTTGACCACAGTTGACTAGAGTTGACCTAGTTTGACTTTATAGTTGACCAGAGTTGACCAGGAGTTGACTTTGATCGAGCTTGACTTAGACTCATGTAGATCGCATTATAATTTCAATTACCATATAAATTGAACTCTTTATAACCTGTATTGCTATAACTAGAACTCTGTGACTCCAGTTGGCCATCTTTTCATATCAGCCGTTCAGGGTATCAGGCGAGTACATTCTCTGACCATTTCATACTTGTTAGAACTTATATTCCTGCTCTAGATTACTTTACTTGTATGCTGTCATGTTGGTAACACGGACTGGTACTATATGGATCTTTTCATGAGATGTTATCCCCCTCGGGAGCATCAAGTACTTCATGTCTTGTGTGTTTCACTTACATCATGTATCTTCATGCTTCACCATTCATGTATACTCTTGTATTTCATGTACTCTCATGTTCACAGAGCTCCCATGAATCAATTTTACGTGTGCTCGTTTATGAGGCAGTGAGATCATAAATCTTAACATAACATGTCTGGATCCTTGTATTTTGATCGGAGATGAGGGAGTAGAAATAGTCAAGTGAATAATTCCAAGGTAGTGTAGCCATGTTCAACCTCTCATGAATCACCTCCAGCTGTTCACATGTCTATCTTGTACTCTGATTCACTAGTTACTGATAGTTCTCTACTTATAGTAGATATTTCCATTACAGTTATCTCTTTTACTTTATGTACATTCCTTCAGTTATTCATGTATCTTACTCTGTTGCATGTTTATTATCTTCTGACATGATATTAACTGCGTGAGATATTGTGCTCGTTTCTGTCCTGACTGGACCTGTTGAAAATATTACAGGTAACATAAAGATTCACAGCTAACCTAGAGGACCAGTAGAGCTTGGAGTAGATTGCTAGTTTATGGTTTAGTTTTCTCTGTTGGAACTTGTATTGTAATAAGTGGAGATTTGAGTTGTATTTGAGATTGTTTGAGATATTATTATTTTAGAAGTTTATTTATGTTATTGCTTTGAGTTTAGTATAGACTTCTGTGTTATCCTATCGTGCTTAGACTGTGATTGAGTTTTATTATATCTATACTTGTCCTCCGTTCGGAGTTAAGATTTGACAAGTACATTATATAATTGCGTGAGTTATTGATTAGATAGTAACCTAGAACAGTATTCTATCGCCAACACTGCGGCGTAGGCTGGACGTACCCACTTCTCGTGCCCCTACACTGGGTGCGGGTCGTGACACGTTTTTAGTGGTGGCCCATGCAGGTCGAGATTCGCATTTATGCGAAGTCGTGGTAGTACGACGATTAGTTGTACTGCTGCGCACCTGCAATTAGAGATAAGGAATAGGTGTTAGAATGAGCCTTTCTCACAACTCTAGGGTATTGAAATTAAATCTTGATTGGAAGGCCATTATGTTGTTTGTGTGAACACTCTTATCGTAACTTTAAAATTTTGGTATAGGGATAAGAACTGGAACACTCACTGTCAAGCTAATGGCCCTACAATAGTACATGCCAATTATGTACTATAACGACATAAGTTTCTATCGATGATTCCACAGATTCCTTCGCTAAATAGGATTAGCGACAGAACAACGACATAAACTTTCCGTCACGAGTTCATATGTCTATATTCATTTTTCGCCACTTATCAATCATTGGATCGACTAATAAGTGAAATAACGAAAAAATAACAACTGGCATTTCCGTCGCTACCAGAACAACTAACTAAGCGTCCGAAATATTGACTGTCTTTGATACTTTTTGTGTATCAGATAGAAACTCTATCAGAATAACAACTGAAAAAAATATTTGTTGATCCATCACTAAGTAGTCATTATTCCTTCGCTAATAAAATGTTCTATCTTTTTGTTTCTATTTCGTCGTTGTGATTTCATATTAATAATTTTACGCATACCTCTAAAATCTAAGCTAAAGGAATATCTTCTCCTTTGGTATGGACATGAAGTTGAGATAGGACCGTAAAAGTGGTCCCACATGATATTCCCAAGCTCATTCCCAGCTATGAGTAGAAAGAACCTGAAATAAGCAAAAATTATAATTAGAATCAAATAAAGCATGAGTAATATATGAATTAACAATAAAATAAAACTATTTTATTACGTTGCTCCATCAGCAATAGTTTAATCCATCTATCACTAGCAGGCCTCTCTAGTAGGCTAGGGAGATCTGAAAAAACCTGAGAGACTGACATATAATCCTTTGTCCAGGAACATCAGGTCGAAATAAGGATTTTCTCTAGTAGGAACAATAGGTGTAGTAATAACAAGTGTACATTAACAGAAAATATCAAAAGATGGAGTGGCGCTTCGCCTACTAATGAAGGAGTAGGATACGGGGACAAACTACCATCGGTTACGATGATATCTTTCTCAATAACTCCTCCGCGATCTGCATCTGAAGTATCTGGAGGATGTCAGAATGATCCTCCTAGGCGACAAAACTTTTGACCTCGGAACAACATAGATAGATCTGTAGGATAATAGATAATGATGTTATGATACTAAAAAATAATAGTGTAGTGACGTTAATAAATAATGGTGTGATGATACTAATATCATTCTCCTCTTTAATATGAGGTGAATCTTCTATGTCGATATGTGTGTCAACTTTATCATCCTGTACAATAACGTCAACCTCCATATCATCAACACCTACGGAACTCATATATATAAGTTAAGAAATGACCTGTTCATCCTCTTGGTATGCTATATTCATAATATTATATGTATTTTTAGCTTTAGTTTTGCATACAACCAACCAATTCTGGGTATTGCATCGTCAACAGGGATAACCTATATAATAAACTTGAATTATTTGACTTGCCAACATAATTGATTCAAAACCTCTATATATTCTTCCATGTTTTATATTAAAAAATTCAATTTTTTTCTCAATTTTTCATCTTTTCTTAAGTGTTGTGTCGAACAAATCACATTTAAATATACATTTTTTCAAAAGAATCTAAAAAGGGTATTCCAGCTCTATGACATCTCTTTGTACACCGCAATAATTGTGTTTTGGATCGACATCGTAGACTGGGTCCCTCAAACAAATGTCATAATTCTTTGTATACTTAGTCTTCTTATTGACAAATGAGTGATTAATAACTTATCCGTGTTTCTAAATTTGAAGTTATTTATGGTGTATCCATCCCAATACTTTATCCTCTTGCTTGGTCTGATAGCTAATGCTCGAAGTCCTTCGTTCTGTAACTTAGTAAGGAAAAAAATTCCTAAAACATCATATAGCATAGGAATATTAGAAAATATATATTTTTAGTATCAAAATTTTACAATGCTTGATGTTTAAAATTCTTACATAATTGTAAGCCCACTTTTTTAATTTTTTTTCTATTTAGTTTATTTTAGTTTATGTATTTTTCTAAGTTAGAGAATAAATTTCATTTTATTACTATTATAGATATTTTGAAAAGAAATGCGATTAACCAAATTTTAGAAGAAATTTTATTCTAGGATTATTTGAATTACTATTATTATCAAGTTTTATATTTAGATTTAAATTATTGCTATATTATTTTAGAAGATATTGTATTTGTGAAAAATATACATTTATAAATATTTGAGTTATTCTTAACAATATTTTGATAATTGATTATATTTTAAGGATTATTTAAAGTAATAGGTACTATTTTAGATAATATTTTGTGATTGATTTGGAGTATGATTTGGATCAATCCAATTTAATTCATGGAAGGGTTTGTTCCATAGATTTAATCATTCCCTATTTAGAATTTTCCATCTTATATATATAGGGGATGTTTTCCTTTGTTTTCTCTATAAATTTTCAATTTATAATCCCTAATCTGTTTGCCCATTCCATGGTCACACCCGATTTCGATAATCAACATGTACTTAAGTCAATACACAAAATATACAAAATGCTGCTAATCATTTCAGGATATATGAAATCAATTTCAGCGGACGTTGTACTGCATCAACGAAGCATCAACATCATCAATTCTGGAGATGACTCATTTTATATTTTATTCTGTATTTTACATTTTATTGAGTCTAGGATTTATTTTGTAAAATTAGTTTTGGTAATACTGGCTTAGGGTTATTTCAGCCCACTTTCTAAAAAGCCTACCCATTACCACTCATATTTTTTGTTACACTCATATATCATTTTACAAAATATTCCAAAATACTTTCGAAAACAATTTCTGTTAAAATATTTCGAAAATCTCCTGACAGAACTCATAACCGAGTTCGGCCCAAACTCTGTCCAAGTTCGGTCAGTTTGTATTCAAACTTCTGTTGCCTCCAAATCTGCGAGCAACGTCTCTTTGTGAGATATATGCATCCGAACTCTGCCCGAACTCTGTCCGAGTTCGGTCCCAGAAAACACCTATAAATAGAGAAAAACTTTTCATTTCAAATCATTCATTCACTCTTCATCTTCTCTTCTCTACTATTCAAGTGTTTTCAAACGATCCAAGATTTTCAAATCATACCTATACACCTCTTAGCCAAAAGCCAGTACTATCAGAGTTGATTTAGAGTCTTTTGGTATTCCAAGAGTTGTAAAGAGGTCGTTCCAAGTTTAACAACTTTTCTTGTTGTGGAGCTGGTCGTGCGCTCGTCACCAAGCACGGTGTTGTGAAGCTGGTCGTGCGCTTGTCACTAAGCACGGTGTTGTAAGAGACTGCAAGCTCTCAGTTAAAGCTTGTGCCATAGTGGATTAACATCGAGCAAGAGTACTCGAGACTGGATTAGTCCTCTCAGAGGGATACCAGTATATATCGCCGTGTCGCTGAGTTTGAATTCTCTATCTCTTGCTACATTATATTTACTGTCTCTTATTTCACTGCCATAGTTTTAAAGTTTAGTTTTAATTGGTGATTATTTTCTGCTGCACACACACACTCTATTCACCCCCCCCTCTAGAGGTGCTCAACGGTCCTACAATTGGTATCAGAGCAGGTTATATTCAAATATAACATACCTCAGAGAGTATATATGGCAGCCGTGAAATCAATATTCAACGGTGAAGGGCAATCCACAAATAGACCTCCCCTATTTGATGGAACAAATTATACCTATTGGAAAACACGAATGACTTTCTTTCTAAAATCTCTTGACTTTGATCTTTGGTCAATAGTCGTTGATGGTTATAAGAAACTAGCACCCACAGTGGTTGAAGGTATTCTTATAGAAAAGCCTCATGACAAATACATCGAAGCTGAAAAAGCTAAGGCTAGTCTTGATGCTCGTGCCATCAATGCACTATTCTGTGCAATTGACAAAACGGAGTTCAACAGAGTTTCAACCTGTAAGACGTCTCACGAAATTTGGAAACTTCTTGAAGTAACTCATGAAGGTACTTCCCAAGTGAATGAATCCAAAATTAGTAGGCTGACTCAGGAATATGAATCTTTTAAGATAAAACCCGGTGAGTCAATTACACAGATGTTTACTCGTTTCCTTGATATAACTAATCCTCTGCAATCTCTTGGCAAGAATTACAGCAATCATGAGATCAGAAAAGTGCTGCGGGCTCTAACAAAGAACTGGAATCCAAAAGCCACAGCAATTATTGAATAAAACGATCTCACCACTATGTCCTTGGAAACACTGATGGAGAAGCTGATGACCCATGAACTTGATTTGCAAGAGTTTGAAGAAGCAACACCAAAAGAAAAATCTATTGCTTTCAAAGCTCAAGCAAGAAAATCAACATGCAATGATTCTGATGAAGAATCATCTAGTGGTGATGAACAAGCCCTACTTGTGAAGAACTTCCGAAGATTCCTAAAGTTTGAGAAATCAAGCAAAAGGAAGAGAGATGTCCAAGAAAGAAATGAAGATGAAACCATTTGCTTTGGATGCAAGAAGGCAGGGCACATGAAGAAGGACTGTCCAACTTCAAAGAAAAGCAGTCCATATGACAGATCAAGATCAAGCAGAAAAGCAACAACCGGTCGAAAGTATGCCAACACAAGTATCTGGCACGAAAGTGATGCCAGTGATTCAGAAGAAGAGGATAGACCCTGCGGCAATACAAATGTCTGTCTTATGACATTTGATAAGGTATCTTCAAACCCTCTATATGATGACTTTACTTTCGATGAGTTAGAAAATGCCTTTAGCGATTTACTTGAAGAACACAAAAATGTGCTTGACAAGTATAAGCAATCTCGAAAAGAGATTAAGGCATACACAACCGAGTTAGCTAGACTGTCTAATCTTATTGAAGATATTAAAGAGACGTCTACTACCGGTAACACGGAAGAGATAGCCAAACTCAAGGTAGACTATCATGAGGCTATCCTCAAAATTGAAAAGAAAGAAAGAGACTATGTCAAGATGCAAGAACTATATGACATAGAGAAGAAGAAGCACCTAGTAACAGAACAAAGACTCTCAGATATGACTGCTAGATATGAAGAGTCTATTGCGATTTCTAAAAAGTTAGAAATCAAGTTAGGCAAACAGGCAATACCTGTGACACAGCCTAAAATTAGTCCTAATGCCAAGCATACACCTAAGAGGACTAAGAATAAGAAAGCACAGAAGAAACACGAATATCATCATGCTTTCACTTATAGGTTCTCCAAACCAAACAAGCATGTAAACACAGTTGTGACCACATCTGGTTCCAAACTTACTTGTACTTACTGTGGCACGCATGGACACATATCACAGTATTGTCTAGCAAGAAAGCTTGTTGACAATCACACTTTAATCTGGAGGCCTAAAGCTAATCAGAATGGACCCTTCAGAAAATGGGTACCAAAGGATTCATCTACTTGTCTTGTAGGTGGACCCTCAACCCTCTCATACTAGAAGCAAATGCATCCTCGATAGCGGATGTTCGCGACACATGACTGGTGATGCATCTTTATTCGCTACGCTATCGATGAAGAAAGAAGGATATGTCTCCTTCAGAAATAACTTGAGAGGTGATATAATTGGTAATGGTACTGTAGGTAGTTCTCCCTATCCAGTAATAAAGGATGTTTGTCTAGTAACAGAATTGAAACATAACCTATTAAGCATAAGTCATTTGGCAGATAATGGTTATGGTATCAATTTTGTGAAAGATAAATGTACCATATATGATATGTCATCTGGTGATCCCATATATAAAGGGATTAGAGAAGACAATATTTATGTTTTCTTTTTAGAGAATACTAATAATGCAGGTAGGTGCCTAGTAGCCAATCAAAATGAAAGCTGGCTATGGCACATGAGACTAGGACATGTAAACATGGATACTATCTCACGACTAAGTACAAAGAAGTTGGTAAGAGGACTCCCTGAGATCCCATTCAAGAGAGATATGGTATGTGCTGACTGTGAAAAGAACAAAGCACATAGGTCTACTTTTAAATCCATCAACGCTGTAAGTACTTCTAAACCTTTGCAGTTAATTCACATGGATTTATTTGGTCCTAGTAGAGTCGCTAGTCTTGGCGGTAAGCTCTACGCTTTTGTTCTTGTTGATGATTTCTCTCGTTTTACTTGGGTTTATTTCTTATCAAACAAAATTGATGCAATTTTTGAATTTCAGATATTTTGCAAAAAGGTACAAAATAAAAAAGGCTTCATGATTACTCGTATCTGAAGTGATCATGGTGGCGAATTTGAAAATTCTGATTTCAAAAAGTTTTGTGACGATAGTGGATACTACCACGAATTTTCTTGTCCTAGAACTTCCCAACAGAATAGTGTTGTGGAGCGGAAGAATCGTACTATAAGCGAAATGGCTAGAGTCATGCTGAATCAGTATAATCTTCCTAAATATTTTTGGACAGAAGCTGTTAGTACAGCCTGTCATGTTTTAAATAGGGTGTTAATTCGACCAATCTCGAAGAAAACACCATATGAGCTTTGGTTTGGAAGGATTCCAAACATTTCTTACTTTAAAGTTTTTGGATGTCGCTGTTTTATCCTGAACACCAAGGATAACTTGGGAAAGTTCGACTCCAAAGCAGATGACGGGATATTTCTCGAATATGCTGCTAAGAGTAAGGGATATAGAATTTTCAATAAAAGATCTATGATTGTTGAAGAAACTATTAATGTTACTTTTGATGAGCTAAATAGTCACGAATCTAGCGACAGTGATGATGAAGATACACACGCAAGGACTGAGAAGAGTTCTGTGAAAGATCTGACCCAAGATGCAAGAACTGAGAAAAGTTTTGTGAAAGATATGACCCAACAGTTTGAATCATTAAAATTCAAGCCACATCATCCAGAAAAACTCATCATAGGTGATGTATCTAAAGGTGTAAGTACACGTTCATCTCTTAAAAATTTTGATATAGCAGCAAATGTAGCATTCATTTCTTAAATAGAACCTAAGAATGTAGATGATGCTTTTACTGATGAGTTTTGGATTTCTGCCATGCAAGAGGAACTTAATCAATTTGAGAGAAACCAAGTTTGGGAACTCGTTCCTAAACCTATTGGTCAATCGATAATTGGTACCAAATGTGTGTTCCGAAATAAACTCAGTGAAGATGGACAGGTTCTACGCAACAAAGTACGTCTAGTGGCACAAGGTTATAATCAAGAAGAAGGAATTGATTATGATGAGACCTATGCTCCTGTTGCTAGACTAGAAGCCATCCGCATGTTTTGTGCATTTGCATGCTTTAATGATTTTAAATTATTTCAAATGGACGTAAAAAGCGCATTTTTTAAATGGATTTTTTAAAAGATGAAGTTTTTGTGAAACAACCCCCTGGTTTTGAAGATTTTCAAAAACTTGATCACGTCTTCAAGCTTAAGAAAGCTCTTTATGGACTCAAACAAGCACCACGTGCTTGGTATGAACGCCTAAGTGCCTTCTTACTTGATAATGGATTTTCAAAAGGAAAAGTTGATGCTACTTTATTTATCAAATCCTTGAATGATGATATCCTTCTTGTGCAAATTTATGTAGATGACATAATATTCGGTTCTACTAATGAAAAACTCTGTCAAGATTTTGCTAAGTGTATGCAGAGTGAATTTGAGATGAGTATGATGGGAGAGCTAAACTTCTTCCTAGGACTTCAAATCAAACAGCACTCAAAAAGAACATTCATCAACCAAGCTAAGTACACGAAGGACATACTGAAAAAGTACGACTTCGAAAATGTAAAGCCAATCGGGACTCCTATGGCTACATCTACAAAGTTTGATGCTGATGAAAGTGGCAAATCTGTCGATCAGCGTAAGTATCGAGGTATCATTGGTAGTTTATTATACTTAACTGCTAGTCGACCTGATATTATGTTTAGTGTTTGCATTTGTGCACGTTATCAGGCAAATCCTAAGGAATCACATCTTAGTGCCGTTAAGCGTATCTTCCGATACCTTAAAGGAACTTCTACAGTCGGCTTATGGTATCCTAAAACCAAATCCTTTGACCTGATAGGTTACTCGGATGCGGATTATGTAGGATGCAAAGTGGACCGTAAAAGTACCAGCGGCACATGTCATTTCCTAGGAAAGGCCTTAGTCTCTTGGTTTAGCAAGAAACAAAATTCAGTAGCATTATCAACAACTGAGGCTGAGTATATCGCCGCAGGACGTTGTTGTGCTCAGATTTTGTGGATGAAGCAAACCTTAGAAGACTACAATCTGCACTACACTAAAGTTTCTATTTATTGTGACAACACTAGCACTATTAATCTGACTAAGAACCCTATCTGTCATTCACGCACAAAGCACATAGAGATAAGACATCATTTTCTTCGTGATCATCAATAACACGGGAATATCTGCTTAAAATTTATTGACACAGATCATCAACTAGCAGACATATTCACAAAACCATTGGCTGAAGACCGTTTTAACATAATGAGGCGTGAGCTCGGTATACTTGAATTTTCAGATTCATAATGCAATATGGTAATTAAAATTAATTTCATGACTTGTAACTTTGGAATTTATTTAACGAAAATTATTTTTGGATACAAACCTAAAAAGTGTTGGCCCATTCCACGGTCACACCCGATTTCGATAATCAACATATACTTAAGTCCATACATAAAATATAGAAAATGTTGCTAATCATTTCAGGATACATAAAATCAAATTCAACGGACGATGTACTGCATCAAACAAAGCGTCAACATCATCAAATCTTCAGAAGACTCATTTTTCATTTTATTCTGTATTTTATATTTTATTGAGTCTAGGATTTATTTTGTAAAATCAGTTTTGGTAATACTGGCTTAGGGTTAAAACTGTCCACATTCCAAAAGCCTACCTATTTACCTTTCATATTTCATTTTCAAAAACATATTTTGAAAATAGCCTTTATAAATGATTTTACAAATAACCAAAAACATATTTTTGAAAACTGTTTTTACAAATAATTTTCAAATATCTCCTGACAGAACTCGTAACCGAGTTCGGCCCGAGTTCGGTCCGAACTCTTACCGAGTTCGGCCAAAAATGATTCAAACTTCTGTTGCCTCCAAATCAGCGAGCACCGTCTCTTTTGCGAGATATTTGCATCCGAACTCTACCCGAACTCTGTCCGAGTTCGGTTTGAGAAAACACCTATAAATAGAGAAGAACTTTTCATTTCAATTCATTCATTCATTCTTCATTCTCTCTTCTCTACTACTCAAGTGTTTTCAAACGATCTAAGACTTTCAAATCATACCTATACATCTCTTAGCCAAAAGCCAGTACTATCAGAGTTGATTTAGAATCTTTTGGTGTTTCAAGAGTTGTAAAGAGGTCGTTCCAAGTTCAACAACTTTTCCTGTTGTGGAGCTGGTCGTGCGCTCGTCACCAAGAACGGTGTGTGTTGTGGAGCTGGTCGTGCGCTCGTCACCAAGCACGGTGTTGTAAGAGACTGCAAGCTCTCAGTTAAAGCTTGTGCCATAGTGGATTAACATTGAGCAAGAGTACTCGAGACTGGATTAGTCCTCTCAGAGGGATACCAGTATATATCGCTGTGTCACTGAGTTTGAATTCTCTCTCTTTATTTACTGTCTCTTATATCTCTGCCATAGTTTAATTTTTAATTGGTGATTATTTTCTGCTGCACACATGCACTCTATTCACCCCCCCTCTAGAGGTGCTCAACGGCCCTACAATTGGTATCAGAGTTGGTAATATTCTTATATAACATACCTTAGAGAGTATATATATATGGCAGCCATGAAATCTATATTCAACGGTGAAGGGCAATCCACAAATAGACCTCCCCTATTTGATGGAACAAATTATACCTACTGGAAAACACGAATGACTTTCTTTCTAAAGTCTCTCGACTTTGATCTTTGGTCAATAGTCATTGATGGTTATAAGAAACCAGCACCAACAGTGGTTGAAGGCCAGCTGGTGGAAAAGACCCATGATAAGTACACTGAAGCTGAAAAGGCTAAAGCTAGCCTAGATGCTCGTGCCATCAATGCACTATTCTGTACAATTGACAAAACCGAGTTCAACAGAGTTTCAACCTGTAAGACGTCTCACGAAATTTGGAAACTCCTTGAGGTAACCCATGAAGGGACTTCCTAAGTGAAGGAATCCAAAATTAGTAGACTGACACAGAAGTATGAATCTTTTAAGATGAAACCCGGTGAGTCAATTACACAGATGTTTACTCGTTTCCTTGATATAACTAATCCTTTACAATCTCTTGGTAAGGATTACAGCAATCACGAGAAGATCAGAAAAGTGCTGCGGGCTCTAACAAAGAACTGGAATCCAAAAGCCACAGCAATCATTGAAGGAAACGATCTCACCACTATGACTCTGGAAACGCTGATGGGCAAACTCATGACCCATGAACTCGACTTGCAAGATTTTGAAGAAACAACACCAAAGGAGAAATCTATTGCCTTCAAAGCTCAAGCAAGAAAATCAACATACAACGATTTCGATGAAGAATCGTCAAGTGGTGATGAACGAGCCCTACTTGTGAAGAACTTCAAGAGATATCTAAAGTTCACAAGCAGAAAGAAGAAAGATGTCCAAGAAAGCAACGAATATGAAACTATATGCTTTGGATGCAAGAAGTCAGGGCATATGAAGAAGGACTGTCCAACCACCAAGAAAAGCAGTCCATACGATAGATCAAGATCAAGCTGAAAAGCAACATCTGGTCGAAAGTATGCCAACACAAGCATCTGGCACGAAAGCGATGCCAGTGATACAGAAGAAGAAGACAGACCCTGCGGCAATGCAAATGTTTGTCTCATGGCATTTGATAAGGTATCATCTAACCCTTTGTTTGATGATTTTACTTTCGATGAATTAGAGAATGCCTTTAGCGAACTACTTGAAGATCACAAAACTGTGCTCGACAAGTATAAGCAATCTCTAAAAGAGATTAAGGCACACACAACCGAGATAGCTAGACTGTCTAATCTGATTGAAGATATTAAAGAGACATCTACTACCGGTAACACGAAAGAGATAGCCAAACTCAAGGTAGACTATCATGAGGCTATCCTCAATATTGAAGAGAAAGAAAGGGACTATGTCAAAATACAAAAGCTTTATGACATAGAGAAGAAGATGCACTTAGTAACTGAACAAAGACTCCTAGATATGACTGCTAGATACGAAGAGTCTATTGCGATTTCTAAAAAGTTAGAAATCGAGTTAGGCAAACAGGCAATACCTGTGACACAGCCTAAAATTAGTCCTAATGCTAAGCATACACCTAAAAGGACTAAACACAAGAAAGCACAGAAGAAACACGAACATCATCATGCTTTCACTTACAGGTTCTCCAAACAAAACAAGCTTGCAAATACAGTTTTTACCACTAAACTGACTTGCACATATTGTGGTACGCACGGACACATATCACAATATTGTCTTGCAAGAAAGCTTGTTGACAACCATACTTTAGTCTGGAGACCTAAAGCTAATCTGTGTGGACCCTTCAGAAAATGGGTACCAAAGGATTCATCTACTTGTCTTGTAGGTGGACCCTCAACCCTCTCATGCTAGAAGCAAATGGATCCTCGATAGCGGATGTTCGCGACACATGACTGGTGATGCATCCTTATTCGCTACGCTATCGATAAAAAAAGAAGGATACGTCTTCTTCGGAAATAACTTGAGAGGTAATATAATAGGTAATGGTACTGTAGGTATTTCTCCTTATCCAGTAATAAAGGATGTTTGTCTAGTAACTGAATTGAAACATAACCTATTGAGCATAAGTCATTTGGCAGATAATGGTTATGGTATCAATTTTGTGAAAGATAAATGTACCATATATGATATGTCATCTGGTGATCCCGTATATAAAGGGATTAGAGAAGATAATATTTATGTTTTCTTTTTGGAGAATACTAATAATGCAGGAAGGTGCCTAGTAGCCAATCAAGATGAAAGCCGGCTATGGCATATGAGACTAGGACATGCAAACATGGATACTATCTCACGTCTAAATACAAAGAAGTTGGTAAGAGGACTCCCTGAAATTCTATTCAAGAGAGATATGGTATGTACTGACTGCGAAAAGAACAAAGCACATAGGTCTACTTTTAAATCCATCAACGCTGTAAGTACTTCGAGACCTTTGCAGTTAATTCATATGGATTTATTTGGTCCTAGTAGAGTCGCCAGTCTTGGCAGTAAACTCTACGCTTTTGTTATTGTTGATGATTTCTCTCGATTTACTTGGGTTTATTTCTTATCAAACAAAAGTTGTGCAATTTTTGAATTTTAGATATTTTGCAAAAAGGTACAAAATGAAAAAGGCTTCGTGATTACTCGTATCCGAAGTGATCATGGTGGCGAATTCAAAAATGCTGGTTTCAAAAAGTTTTGTGATGATAGTGGATATTACCACGAATTTTCTTGTCCTAGAACTTTCTAACAAATGGTGTTGTGGAGCGAAAGAATCGTACTCTAAGCGAAATGGCTAGAGTCATGCTGAATTAGTATAATCTTCCTAAATATTTTTGGGCAGAAGCTGTTAGTACAGCCTGTCATGTTTTAAATAGGGTGTTAATTCGACCAATCTCGAAGAGAACACCATATGAGCTTTGGTTTGGAAGAATTCCAAACATTTTTTATTTTAAAGTTTTTGGTTGTCGCTGTTTTATCCTGAACACCAAGGATAACTTGGAAAAGTTCGACTCCAAAGAAGATGATGGGATATTTCTCGGATATGCTGCTAAGAGTAAGGGATATAGAATTTTCAATAAAAGATCTATGATTGTTGAAAAGACTATTAATGTTACCTTTGATGAGTTAAATAGTCACAGATGTAGCGACAGTGATGATGAAGATTCACATACAAAGACTAAGAAGAGTTCTGAGAAAGATCTGACCCAAGATGCAAGGACTGATAAAAGTTCCGAAGATGCAGGAACTGAGAAGAGCCTTGTGAAAGATATGGCCCAAATATTTGAATCATTGAGATTCAAACCAGATCATCCAGAAACTCTCATTATAGGTGATGTATCCAAAGGTGTAAGTATACGTTCATCTCTTAAAAATTCTAAATTAGCAGCAAATGTAGCATTTATTTCAAAAATAGAACCTAAGAATGTAGATGATGCTTTTACTGATGAGTTTTGGATTTCTGCCATGCAAGAGGAACTTAATCAATTTGAGAGAAACCAAGTTTGAAAACTTGTTCCTAAACCAATTGGTCAATCTATAATTGGTACCAAATGGGTGTTCCAAAATAAACTCAGTGAAGATGGACAAGTTCTACGCAACAAAGCACGTCTAGTGGCACAAGATTATAATCAAGAAGAAGGAATTGATTATGATGAGACCTTTGCTCCTGTTGCTAGACTAGAAGCCATACGCATGTTTTGTGCATTTGCATGTTTTAATGATTTTAAACTTTTTCAAATGGACGTGAAAAGCGCATTCTTAAATGGATTTTTGAAAGAAGAGGTTTTTGTAAAACAACCCCCTGGTTTTGAAGATTTTCAAAAACCTGATCACGTCTTCAAGCTTAAGAAAGCACTTTATGGACTCAAACAAGCACCTCGTGCTTGGTATGAACGCCTAAGCGCCTTCTTACTTGATAATGGATTTTCGAAAGGAAAGATTGATACTACTTTATTTATTAAATCCATGAATGATGATATTCTTCTAGTGCAAATTTATATAGATGACATTATATTTGGTTCTACTAATGAAAAACTCTGTCAAGATTTTGCCAAGTGTATGCAGAGTAAATTTGAGATGAGTATGATGGGAGAGCTAAACTTTTTCGTAGGACTTCAAATCAAACAGCACTCGAACGGAACATTCATCAACCAAGCTAAATACACGAATGACATACTGAAAAAGTACGACTTCGAGAATGTAAAGCCAATTGGGATGCCTATGGCTACATCTACAAAGCTTGATGCTGATGAAAGTGGCAAACCTATCGATCAGCGTAAGTATCGAGGTATGATTGATAGTTTATTATACTTAACTGCTAGTCGCCCTGATATTATGTTTAGCGTTTGCATTTGTGCACGTTATCAGGCAAACCCTAAGGAATCACATCTTAGTGCAGTTAAGCGTATCTTCCGATACCTTAAAGGAACTTCTACAGTTGGCTTATGGTATCCCAAAACCAAATCCTTAGACCTTATAGGTTACTCGGATGCGAATTTTGCTGGATGCAAAGTGGACCGTAAAAGTACCAGCGGCACATGTCATTTCTTAGGAAAGGCCTTAGTCTCTTGGTTTAGCAAGAAACAAAATTCAGTAGCATTATCAACAACTGAGGCAGAGTATATCGCCGTAGGACGTTGTTGTGCTCAGATTTTATGGATAAAGCAAACCTTAGAGGACTACAATCTGCACTACACTAATGTTCCTATTTATTGTGACAATACTAGTGCTATAAATCTGACTAAGAATCCTATTTATCATTCACGCGCAAAGCACATAGAAATTAGACATCATTTCCTTCGTGATCATCAACAACACGGGGATATCTGCCTAGAATTTATTGACACTTATCATCAACTAGCAGATATATTCACTAAACCATTGGCTGAAGGCCGTTTTAACATTTTGAGGCGTGAGCTCAACATTCTTGAATTCTCAGACTCATAATGTATATGGTAATTAAAATTGAATTTAATGACTTGATACTTTATTTAACGAAAATTGTTTTTGGGTACAAACTTAAAAAGGGTATGTATATCACCACGGCTACGGTCGAAGCGAAGCGGTATTTAACAGTTCTCCGGTGAACCTCTGTTAGCTGGGACAACCCCTACAGTTAACCCAAAAATAACAGTCGTTATTTAATATTACAGTCAAAGTTATTAATTTCTACTTTTAAACCTACCAGAATGCATTGACTGTCTCGGGAATGCAAGTGGCCGAACTCGGTCCGAACTCTGACCGAGTTCGGACCGAGTTCGGTCGGCTCTGTTATTAATTCCAGAACCGAACAGCCGGCCCTAGTGCCTATAAAAAACCATCATTTCTTCCACTTTTTCCACACAACAAATCGTGGAAATTCCTCCTCTCTTCCTAGAAGCTTCTCCTCCTCCATCCTAGCAAGGTTCCGAAGAGATCTAGTGGGCGATCATCTTGTTCCTCCTTCCTTTTTCTTCAAAAATGTACTTTCTCTCTATTTTTTTCATGGCCCCCAAGCGTCAAAGAGGAACCACTTCCCAAGGTGCCTCCTCTTCTTCTGAATACACCCCTGCTAGTCTATTCAGTCCAGCACGACCTAGAGATCCCGATGAATATGACTCTACTTTGTTCCCGGACAAAGATTTTTCAGATCTCTGGTTCGACTCTTTTTCTGGTCGTCGTATTTGTAATGGAGCTTTTGTAAACTTTACTACTTTCTTTGAGTACGCTCCAACTTTTGACCAACTTGGGTACCGAGATTTCTTCGAGGTACAAGAAAATATTTATGACAATGCCGTCCGTATGTTTTACTGCAACCTGCAAGTAAAACCAAACAGAAATTTCTATTCTTGCGTTGCTGGGCAAGAATTGGAATTTAGCGCCACCGACATCAGCGAATTCTTCCATATTCCTGATCTTGGTGATGCCTTAGTTGACATCTATCATATTCAATTCCCTGCTGATGTCACTCTTGCTTCCTTCAGGGAACTAATCTGTCATCCTAACTCTGTTCCCCGTAGAATTTTTGCCAAGAATTTGAATCAAACCTTCTATGAACTTCATCGTATGGTTTTCTCCGTACTTCTTCCAAAGAAAGGTTCTACTGATGAAGTAACCTTTATGGAATTATCTGCTTTGTATCATATTCACTTTGGCATCCCATTCTCTATTCCCAAAACTGTGATGTCCTGGATGCTTAACTGCAGAAATGCAGGTAGGAATCTAGTATATCCAATGCACTTAGCTTCTATCTTTCGCCGTTTCGAGATTGATCTTGAGACGTGTGCGATCTCCTCCACTCCTGTCGAGCTGACTAGATCTCGTCGATTTCCTATTCCACCTCTGCCTCCTGGAGCTCATCCTGCTCCAGCTGCTGATGCTGAGGTCCCTCCTGCTGATGCTCCTCCTGCTCCAGCCCCTGTCCCAGGATTTGATCCGACGTTCTATCAGCGCTTTGATGACTTTGTTGCTGTCTCTACGCAACGTCATCAGAATTCGGAGTTCCGACGCATTTCTCAGGCCCAGGTGCTGAGGAATGGCATTGCTGACCTCCACTACAGCCTGGCTCATGATCCTATCCATCTAGTCACCATCTTACCTCACCCTGCTTTTCCGGGTCCTCGATTTACTGATGAGGCTTCCTTTCAGTATTTTGACCCAACTACAGCCTACTTTCCTCATGAGACTCCTGGTGCAGACGACCCCACGATGTGACGTGGATTCAGCTATGGGCTAGTGGACATTTTGTTAGATGCTGATCAGTTGATGTATTTTTTTATTTCATGTCTAAACTGATTAGTTAGACATTTTTTAGTTTTACTTTTTGATTATTAGTGGAATTTTTCATAACTGTTTCAGTTTATTATGAGCTGTTTCTTTCTATATTAGTTGTTTCCATATGTCTTATGCTGTGTTTATGTCTTTTTGCTTCACTTTGTCTTGTGTTTGTCTATTGTTGGCTTCATATATTACGGGGGAGCCAAGTCATTTTACTACTTGACAAAGGGGAAGAAAAAGAGTACAATACCAAAAAGCAAAGCATATACAAATCCAAATCCAAAAACAAAATCAAAACATCTCATTTTTTTCAGGTACTTTGTATTTTGTTCTATTTCATATAAATATATTTTTGTATAGACTCAAGTTTGTCAATTATCAAAATAGGGAAGATTGTTGGCCCATTCCATGGTCACACTCAATTTCGATAATCAACATATACTTAAGTCAATACACAAAATATAGAAAATATTGCTAATCATTTCAGGATACATGAAATCAAACTCAACGGACGATGTACTGCATCAAACAAAGCGTCAATATCATCAAATCTTCAGAAGACTCATTTCTTATTTTATTCTGTATTTTATATTTTATTGAGTCTAGGATTTATTTTGTAAAATCAGTTTTGGTAATACTGGCTTAGGGTTAAAACTGTCCACATTCCAAAAGCCTACCTATTTATCTTTCGTATTTTATTTTCAAAAACATATTTTGAAAATAGCCTTTACAAATGATTTTACAAATAACCAAAAATATATTTTGAAAACTGTTTTTACAAATGATTTTCAAATATCTCCTGACAGAACTCGTAACCGAGTTCGGCCCGAGTTCGGTCCGAACTCTGACCGAGTTCGGCCAAAAATGATTCAAACTTCTGTTGCCTCCAAATCAGCGAGCAACGTCTCTTTTGCGAGATATTTGCATCCGAACTCTGTCCGAACTCTGTCCGAGTTCGGTTCGAGAAAACACCTATAAATAGAGAAGAACTTTTCATTTTAATTCATTCATTCATTCTTCATTCTCTCTTCTCTACTACTCAAGTGTTTTCAAACGATCTAAGACTTTCAAATCATACCTATACATCTCTTAGCCAAAAGCCAGTACTATCAGAGTTAATTTAGAATCTTTTGGTGTTTCAAGAGTTATAAAGAGGTCGTTCCAAGTTCAACAACTTTTCTTGTTGTGGAGCTGGTCGTGCGCTCGTCACCAAGCACGGTGTGTGTTGTGGAGCTGGTCGTACGCTCGTCACTAAGCACGGTGTTGTAAGAGACTGCAAGCTCTCAGTTAAAGCTTGTGTCATAGTGGATTAACATCGAGCAAGAGTACTCGAGACTGGATTAGTCCTCTCAGAGGGATACCAGTATATATCGCTGTGTCACTGAGTTTGTATTCTCTCTCTTTATTTACTGTCTCTTATATCTTTGCCATAGTTTAATTTTTAATTGGTGATTATTTTCTGTTGCACACACGCACTCAATTTACCCCCCTCTAGAGATGCTCAACGGTCCTACAAAAAGGGTATGTCTGTCACCACGACTACGGTCGAAGCGAAGCGGTACTTAAGAGTTTCCCGGTGAACCTCCGTTAGCTGGGAAAACCCCTACAGTTAACCCATAAATAACGTAAGTTATTAAATACTAGAGTCAAAAGTCATAAAGTTACTTTTTAACCAACCAGAACTGCATTTTCTGTCTCGGGAATACAAGTGACCGAACTCTGACCGAGTTCGGACCGAATTCGGACCGAGTTCGGTCGGCGCTGTTATGGTTCCAGAAACGAACAGCCGGCCCTAGACCTTTTATAAACCCCTCTTTCTCTACTCTTTTTCACTCACCAACTCGAGATTACTCCTCCTTTCTCCTAGAAAGTTCTTCCTCCTCCATCCTAGCAAGGAATCCAAGAGATCTGGTGGGCGTTTCGAATTCTCATCTTCCTCCTTTTTCTCAAAAAGGTAATCTACTTCCTTTCCTTCAATTTCTTTCAATGGCTCCTAAGCGTCATAGATCATCTTCCCAAGGTGCCTCCTCCTCTTCGGATTATACACCTGCTAGCCTTTTTAGTCCAGCACGACCAATGGATGCAGAAGACTATGATTCTACTTTGTTTCCTGACAAAGAGTTTTCTGATCTTTGGTTCAAATTTTTCTGGTCGTAGGATTTGCATTGGAGCTTTTGTAAATTTTACCATATTTTCTGAATATGCTCCTACTTTTGACCACTTAGGATACCGAGATTTTTTCGAGGTATCAGAAAATATTTTTGACAATGTCATCCGAATGTTTTACTGCAATCTGCAAGTAAAACCTAACAGAAATTTCTATTCTTGCGTTGCTAGACAAGAACTAGAATTCAGTGCTACCGATATCAGTGAATTTTTCCATGTTCCTGATCTTGGTGACGCTTTGGTTGACATTACCCATGTCCAGTTCCCTGCTGATGTTACCCTTGCCTCTTTTAGGGAACTTATTTATCATCCAAACCCTGTTCCTCATAGGGTTTATTCAAAGAACTTGAACCAATCTTTTTATGAACTTCATCGCATGATTTTCTCTGTCCTTCTTCCAAAGAAAGGATCCACAGATGAAGTGACCTTCTTGGAACTCTCTGCTTTATATCACATTCATTTTGGCATTCCATTCTCTATTCCAAAGACCATGATGTCCTGGATGCTGAACTGCAGAAATGCAGGAAGGAATCTGGTATATCCTATGCACTTGGCATCTATCTTTCGCCGTTTTGAGATTGATCTTCAGACATGTGCATTCTCCTCTACTCCTATTGAGCTTACCAGATCTCGACGGTTTTCTGCTCCACCTCTGCCTCCTGGAGCTCAGCCTGATCCAGCTGTTGACGCTGAGGTTCCTGATGCTCCTGCTCCAGCCCCTGTCCCGGGATTTGATCCGACCTTCTATCAGCGCTTTGATGATTTTGTTGCTATATCTGCGCAACGTCATCAAAGTTATCTGGATTTGGAGTTTCGAAGCATCTATCAGGCTCAGGTGCTGAGGAATGGGATAGCTGATCTCCACTACAGCCTAGCCCATGATCCAGTCCATCCAGTCACCATCCAGCCTCACCCAGGCTTTCCGGGTCCTCGGTCACAGATGAGGTTTCCTTCCACCACTTCGACCCCACTGCAGCCTACTTTCCTCCAGAGGCTCCTGGTGCTGACGACCCCACTATGTGACGTGGATTCAGCTTTTGGATAGTGGATATTTGTTAGATGATGATCTTTTATGCTTTGATGTAGTTTTTTTTATATGTCTAAACTCACTAGTTAGACATTTTCTGATGATTGTACTCAGCACTTATTAGTATGACATTTTTTATTTTCAGTATTTTCTTTCCATTGTAGCTGTTTTATGCGGTGATTATGTCTCTTTTACTTCACTTTGTCTTGTGTTTCCTATTGTTGGCTTCACACATTACGGAGGAGCCAAGTCATTTTACTATTTGACAAAGGGGGAGAAAAAGAGTACCATACCAAAAAGTGCATACATATCTACAAATCCAAAAACAAACTCTACCATTTTTTTTCAGGTATACTTGTATTTTGTTCTATTTTATAAAGTTATATTTTGGTATAGACTCAAGTTTGTCAATTATTAAAATGGAGGAGATTGTTGGCCCATTCCATGGTCACACCCGATTTCGATAATCAACATGCACTTAAGTCAATACACAAAATATACAAAATGCTGCTAATTATTTTAGGATATATGAAATCAATTTCAACGGACGTTGTACTGCATCAGCGAAGCATCAACATCATCAAATCTGGAGATGACTCATTTTATATTTTATTCTGTATTTTACATTTTATTGAGTCTAGGATTTATTTTGTAAAATCAGTTTTGGTAATACTGGCTTAGGGTTATTTCAGTCCACTTTCTAAAAAGCCTACCCATTACCACTCATATTTCTTGTTACACTCATATATTATTTTACAAAATATTCCAAAATACTTTCGAAAATAATTTCTATTAAAATATTTCGAAAATCTCCTGACAGAACTCATAACCGAGTTCGGCCCAAACTCTGTCCGAGTTCGGTCAGTTTGTATTCAAACTTCTGTTGCCTCCAAATCTGCGAGCAACGTCTCTTTGCGAGATATATGCATCCGAACTCTGTCCGAGTTCGGTCCCAGAAAACACCTATAAATAGAGAAGAACTTTTCATTTCAAATCATTCATTCACTCTTCATCTTCTCTTCTCTACTATTCAAGTATTTTCAAACGATCCAAGATTTTTAAATCATACCTATACACCTCTTAGCCAAAAGCTAGTACTATCAGAGTTGATTTAGAGTCTTTTGGTATTCCAAGAGTTGTAAAGAGGTCGTTCCAAGTTCAACAACTTTTCTTGTTGTGGAGCTGGTCGTGCGCTCGTCACCAAGCACGGTGTTGTGAAGCTGGTCGTGCGCTTGTCATCAAGCACGGTGTTGTAAGAGACTGCAAGCTCTCAGTTAAAGCTTGTGCCATAGTGGATTAACATCGAGCAAGAGTAATCGAGACTGGATTAGTCCTCTCAGAGGGATACCAGTATATATCGCCGTGTCGCTGAGTTTGAATTCTCTATCTCTTGCTGCATTATATTTACTATCTCTTATTTCACTGCCAAAGTTTTAAAGTTTAGTTTTAATTGGTGATTATTTTCCGCTGCGCACACACATTCTATTCACCCCCCTCTAGAGGTGCTCAACGGTCCTACATAATCCTATTTTCCAAAATTCTTAAACCAATTTCCTAATCTAAAACCATCATCTACCAAAACATACACGTGTCGTGCATCGTGCCCATGTTCACCATTTTTGTACTATTTTTCCTTTTACAATTGTAGTACTTTTTTGTGTCGGACACACCCCCGACACTTCGTTCCAACCCATACAATCAAAGTCAAATCCTAATCCTAACCGTAAATTTTCTTTTATTTTCTAAATAATTGATCAATATGTTTTTATCCTAAAAATTTTCTACCTTTCACCAATCTACCATTTCCACCTATTCTAGTAGTCCTTAAATTCGAGAATGAATTTATTTCTAAGGTGAGTAGATTTATAATCCCTCTTTTCAAAATTTTGAAAATATCTTTTTATTGTTTATTTGAATTAAAATGTGGTTTTTGGAATTTCATAAATATTTAATTTAATTAATTATCCTTACAAAAGACCTTAGTCATGGTTAAAATTTGGAGTGCCAGATAACTAGAAATCATGACACGGATAGTGCAATGGCGTGCTTTGACTAGTGTATTAGCCATGGTAGAAAAAATCGAGCCATAAGTGTGTCCGAACTCGAAAAAACCAGACTAGGTTGTGACTTGATCCCTATAAATAATTTAATTAGTTATTTAATAGTAATACGACTTCTAGGAGACCCGGTTAGATCAAACTGGTCCAGAATGGACCCAAACCAAGTCCAAGCCCATGTAGTCGGGTAGTGCGACTAAGAACATCCATGTAAATGTATGATTGTTATTTTCTTTTTAGTGTCCTAATAGGCCAGAGTACAAAAGGTGGTTGTTTAGAAGTTCATGTTATTAAAAATAATATTCATTTGACAATATGGTAAATGATTCCTTAAACATATATTTTTGGATTTTGGGTTTAGATTATATAGATGTAAACCCCCACATTTTTACTATAAATGTTTATGTTTATTTCTTAAGTACAAATTTTGGTATTTTGTGAATATTTCTTTTAATATAAATTAAGTTATATATATAATTGACCTCTATATGTTATTTTAAATTTTACTATAATAAATTATGTATGTGTTTAGTAAAGGTATTTAAATAATAATATCTTGATATAATAAATAGGTATATGGGCAAAAAAATAGTTTTATAAAATTATATTGTTTTATATTAAAGTATATATAGCTCTTTTATTATAAAGAGTATATAAGGAATAAGATAATTATATATATGTTTTTTTAATATAAATAATTAATTTTTTTAACATAAATATTACAAAAATATTAAATAATACTTGATAAAAATTTTATATATTTAATTTTATGTGTCTTTTAGAAATTGTTATTATAAAAGAAATAAATTATTTGGAAGCATGTGTGTGTGTGTGTATAGAAAGAGAATAGAAAAAGGGAAACAAAAGAACTAAAACAAAAAATCCAAAACCCACGCACCCGAGCCCAAAGGGCCAGGAAACCCCCCGGTAACAGCCGCTTATATAATACGGAAAGAGAGAGAGAGAGAGAGTGAGAGAAGAAGTAAAAAAATCCTAACCCTAACTCTTCTCCCTCGGTCCCAGACCACCCCAGCTGCCTACGCGCACCTCGGCACCGCAGTGGGCCATCCTGCTTCGTCGGAGCGCCATCAGGGGCGCACGCACACAGCTGGAACAGAGCAGCAGTAACAATAATGATCGCAGCAGTACGACTTCGTCACGAGGTTTCATCGCGCATGCTCAACCATTCTTCAAGCCGTTTCTTCTGGTATGATCCTAACCTAACCCCCTTCGTTTACCTTCAAATAGTTCAAATTAGTTCGCACTGTATGCGTCACAAATCGAGCACAAAGTTGGCAAAAATTGTTCGAAACTGAACAATTTCGTAAGTCAAAGACCCTGTTTTAGAAGGTGTTTATTCGTCAATTCATTTGCTATTTTAGAAATATAATTAAATAGGTTTGAAGACAACGTATAGGACATCAAAACACTTTTTTACGGTTTTCAATTTCAGCTATTGTTTGGCGAGATAAATCAATAGAAAAATCAAGAAAAAATTGAAAAACTGTTTTCAAAAATTAGGATTTCTCCTGATACGGTGTGCATCTCGCAAACCGGACGACGTGGTCGCAATCCATGAGCATTGAAAGACGCATACGGATGCTACGAATGTATGAGATTTGATGGAACTCGATTTTGTTGTGCATGTACGACGAAATCGAAGCATATCCATCGAGATATCCCGTATCGGTCCCTTTACAAACTAGTCAATAACTTCATACATATTCGTCACCTCGAGATAAAACTTGTGCCAACTGGATCGTATTATTTTTCTGGTCCTGTTACTAAATTTGGTGTGATTCTGAGAAGGTCGATCGGAATGCTATTTTGGTGGGCATGTGAACCGATCCAACGAATAATTTTGTATCATCAAATCAGACCCGTAGACATATAGTTTGACGACTTTAGAGACCATAGGCTCTGGCATGCTTTTTGATGTAAAGCGGGTCCAACGACGGACATCGTTTTGACCCAAAATTATGATTTTTTATCATGTGTCCAGAATTGGACTTTTAGGTAAGCATTCTTAGATATTTCTTTTACGACAAACACGTTGGTAATGTGTGTTTCAACATCCGGAGACGGTTGTGCAAGTTGACTTTCGTGGCTCATTTGAGTGATTGGTATTATCGGTTTCATCAGCTAAGGACCTCAGACGAGTACATCTCTAATAGTTTTCATATTTGATTATCTCTATGATTTATATATTTAGTAGTATTTTATATTGCTGGTTCTAGACACGATGGTTATACTAGATAGTAGTTATAGATTCTTTACATGTTGTTCATGACCAATCAATTATCGTATTCGTGACCTATTTGGATCCGTGAGTACTAGCCGGACGAAAAAGTATACTAGTAGACATGTAAACATACCCAGAAACATCCCATTATGTTTGTTCGTGTCTGATAGCAGTCACACAATTTACATACGGGATGTCGAATTTATCATTAGCCGTTTACATGTCAAAAATATACTTCAACTCACTAGTTAGAGCTAGTCTTTCTATATTACAATTCCTGTTTCAGTCGTTTATCATAGTTACATCATTGTCTTGAATGCCATGCTCCCCTATTTTACTCACATGTCTCTTTCCATGATTCTCTGCTGACCCACTCATCATGTACTTCAGTATTATTTACTATTTTATAGATTTTATCAAATTATTGGAACTGCTGTTAGAATGTACTCGTTCCATTCCTGACTGAAAACCAACATTTTTCTAGGTTAGTCACGGCTCCTCTTAGCAATTTGGGAGGCATAGATATGCTGAGGTCAACCTAGAAGATTAGTTAGATAGATTAGTTATTTTATTTTATTTTGTGAGACAATATAATTGGATTAAATGTAAACATTAAAATGTTGTAAAATAATTTAGTTTTTGAATGAGCAAATAACAATAAGTAAACATGAACATATGAACATAGGGACATGTGAGTACATGATCAATAATTATGACACATGTACGAAAACATGATCATAAGCAGTATACAGGTACAAAAATAAAAACATGAACAGTAACATGAATAATCTAACTTTACGACCAAACATGATGTACGACTTAATAACATAACTAAATAGGGTTATGATCAAATTCGTGATTACTAGCACATGTATCGAGGTTCCAACGATAACTGTGTTGCAGTCTATCTAAGCTATCCATGCGAATTAGTAAACCATGATCAAGTATGACAACACTTAACGGTGTGCTAGAAGTGTATCCCTCACGACAAAGAGCTACAAATCCAATGAGCGTGGTGCTGGCATGGTCGCATGCTTCGGTGCACGACTGCTCGTGGAGACTGACGTGGTCGTACGCTTCGGTGCATATTTTGATCGTGGCTTTGACCAAGTCAGGAGCTATTCTGGCTTGGGTGCATAGCCTGAAACAGGGCTATGCGTCCTCTTTCTGGGGGAGCTTGTCTTGGGCGCATAGAGCTTCACAGGGTGACTTGGGCGCATAGAGCTTCACAGGATGACTTGGACGCATATGTCATCATTGGCTTGAGCGCATAAGGCTTTATTGCAGAAATTTTCATGCTTCTACAAACAATGATATATATATATATATATATATATATATATATATATATATATATATATATATATATATATATATATATATATATATATACTTGACAATCTATGATACCTACATTCATTTAATATCCATGCTACATAGGTTCATAGGTTATATAAAATTCCTATGTCATATAGTCACTATTCTACTTAAAATCAATACTGTACTAATTGGGCCTTCACTAAATTTTAGGATTAAAGTATGTCGTAGCCCTTCGTATTAGCTTTCCGAAACTTCAAACGGATCACATTTTCGTGTCCGAAAGTTCCTAGAATCGCGAAAACACCGAAACGCATTCGTCTTTCCTACAGCTGACACTCAAACAGTTCTACAAAAAATTTTAGAATGCATTTGATCTATTAATATATATATATATATATATATATATATATATATATATATATATATATATTTTATTTTTTTTTATTTATATATATATATATATATATATATATATATATATATATATATATATATATATATATATATATTTGGAAAGCTAACTTCGATACAATTCTTTTAAAAAAGGGAGATTAATCGGAGTTCTGAGCTAAAAGTTATGGCATTTCTAAGTTGATATGGCTACTAAAAACGTGTATGAATATTATGACGAATTTGGGTTGTTTGGACAAAAAAAATTATCTCACTCTCCACACCACTTAAGACACACATCAAACCACACTCCCCGCTCCTCTAACAAAAGCACACCACTAACAACATATCCACACACATCTAAATATATGAAATATATCTAACATACCTATTATATATATATACAAAACAGTCCATTATATAAAGAGACACTAAAATGACAAGTAGAAGATCAAAATATGACATGTAGACTAAACCACTTAGATCTAACCATGTGTATCCAAATAAAACTCATTCTAATCATCCTAACTAACATGAATCCATCCTCTAACATGTCTAAAACTGAAACTAAAACATAATTAAACATATTAGACATTAAACTAAACACATGAGGTATCATAATTTAAGATCTAATAAGTAGGACACAAGACACAATTCTAACTTACTTTAGAGCTCCAAATGGCCTCAAATTTGAATCTAAAGGGGTATATGCATGGGGGTGGATCCTATGGATTCAAAACTAACTAATATGCATAGAAAAATAATTTAGAGGGTTGGTTTTACCTATTGAAAATGGAATTCCAACGATACTCTCAAGGATAAGGTTCCGATACGAAGATCCTTCCAAAATGGACACTCCTTGTACTTTGCTCCAAATCTTTGCTAGCACCCTCCCTTGGTAGTAGGAGAAGGTTGGATGAAAATTTTCATGAAGGGATGTAAGGATTTGGAGATCAAATCAAAGAGAAAAGCTCACTAATTTGGGGAAGAAAAGAAAAAGAGGCAAGATGAAATTAAATAAAAAGAAGGGAGACTAACCTACCGATAGTGGCTGCTATCATTGTCCTAGTTGGTCCTTGGGAAAAAGCTCAATAAAGTCCCTACTAATCTTTCTTGGTTAATTTTAAGTTACGTTCAAGTTTGGGATCAAAAGAGATAAGTTTAAACCTCTAACTTAACAAATCTAACAAGTGAGATTAGTCTAAACTTACTAACTTAATTAGTAGGATTTGTGGGCCATGACTAACTAATCATGGGGTCCCGTCTAGAGTCTAAGCTACCCGGGACACTAACACAAGTCGGAACAAGATAAAAATCAAACCCGACTTAACAAATCCCATAAAATCAATATTAAAATATAAAAACAAAATATTAAAATATAAAAACAAAATATTAAAATATGAAAAATGACCAAAATTAAAATACATCTATTTAAATATTATTAAAATAATATAAAATTTATCAATTAATTAAAATTCTAAATAATTTAAAAGTCACAAAATGACCAAAATATCTTTAGCCTAAAAAGTGATAATTAGTTAATCCAATCACATGGATTAGCCCTCCAAGGTCATGGTTAGTCTCTAGGCTAAACAGTTGTAAGGTTACACTAGCAAAATATCAAAATCACAATGCACTAATTTAAATAGTTTTAAATTAATTAAAATTTACCATAAATCATTATTATTAATATTAAATGATAAATTTTTATAAAAGTTTAATTACCTTCATTTTAGAAAAGTGGTGGTTGCAAATCTACCCTCCTTAGAAAAATTTTGTCCTCGAAATTAAGATGGTCATACTCCTTCTAGGTTAAACCCCCAACAATCAAGGTCAAGATAAATATATCTAATAACATGCAAATTGGGGGTCCTACTCGTCGCGATTTCACAATCTCGAACAAAATTACTATACTATCTATCACAGTATAAAATATCCTGGCAGGTACTAATAAAATCATACATCAAGATGGGAAAGAAGAACAGGAAAGACAGACCTGCTAATCCGTTACCTGCAGCGTCGGTCTTCTCGACCGTCAGCGCAAAAGTCCTGTCCCTCTGGTGCTAGACATGGTTCTACGTCACAGGTGGCCTAGCTCCCTCTATCTACTTCATGATACTCAAGTAATATTCAAACTGATATTCCACTCCATTATACCAGGACACCATCTATAAGGTATCTATTCTACAATATGATAATCATATCCGTCTATACAGAACCATGTTACCAGAATTCTCGTCACACCAGTAAGTATGGCTGCGATAATTCATAGAGTCCGCAACTAAGGTACACACCTCTAGAATTATGATATTTAAAATTTTCGCATTGCCGCTAGCTTGGCTGCGAAAACTTTAAATTTTTACACCCGAGAAATACATTAAAAAAATCAGACTCTATACCTTCGCCTTGTCAGCTAGTATGACTGTAGAAGACTTTAGATTCCATAACTGAGGCAACCTATCCCATAAGATTTATCTTGATAGAAAATCAAGTCAATAATGAACACAAAGAATCAAATTCAATAACGAACAAGGAAAGGTAGACAAAAACTGTTGGAATCGAATTTCGAGATAGTTCATAATGAGATCCTCAAGAGTTATCCCAGGAGTTTTCACAAGTAGTTCTAACTGTGACAGAGTAACTCTCTATACTGCCTATCCTATATCCTAGCAGCAGGCTCGTAGCAGCACTCTAAGTCGTACACCACTATGAAATCGCACTAGTTGCGACTTTGACCTGCATGGACCACCACAATTATGTATTAGTCTTTTCTAACCCTAAAAGTCAATCATCACATCTAAGAGAGAGAGAGAGAGAGAGAGAGAGAGAGAGAGAGATCAACATCTTGTAACTTTCTGGCTATTTCGAAGGAAGATCGTTTCGGAAAATTATTATCGTCATCTCCGTTCTCCAGTAATCTTTGTAATCCATTTTTATTGCTTTAAGTAGTTGCGGGTGATCATGTTGGGTCGGTGGAGAAGTTTGTTGTAGAGAGTGTAATCTTATATTTTATTAGTGAAGGCTTTTCTGGGATTAGACTATGATCTTCCATAGTTTTTCCACAAGAATTTTCCACGACAAAATTGTTGTATTTGTGTTTGGCTTTATCTGTAATTTTAGCCAGTTTATTTTTTGCGATTTACTTTGATTTTTCCAGTCTCTTAGTTTGAGAGAATGGTTTTTACGTTTCGTTCCCAACATTTATTGTTGAGAAGATGGTGGATTTATGGTCAAATTCCTACACAAACTCATTAATCATGGAGGAAGGATACCCCTCTTTGGTAAACATATCTGGAAGAAAAGGGTACTCCTCTTTGGTAGGTCATGAGACTTGTCTACTTTGTAACAAACATACGATGATACATTGCCATACTACTTATAGTATAGTATTATTTATTAAAATCCACTCAAATTAAGCAAAGTTCTTCCATTACATCAAACTCTATAGCTGTAACGGGAGCTTGTGGATTATATAATTATATTCCTATCATTAGGGAAAAATTTCATAAGTGTCGACTTTGAAATTTTATTTGACAAAACATTTTTAAATTTTATTTAACAAAATAGCAATTTTTACTGTCACATTATCGCTAACCTAATTAGTTTTACCCAGAGAACTGAAACAAACTAAATTGTTGTATATTGTTTTTCTATTTCTTCTTCTGCTTAATCCTGACATTCTTCAGAAAAATTCTCTGAGCAAACTTATTATTTTTTCGGAAATTTCTATTAAGATATATGGCAAACTGCTTCAAAAAAAAAAAAAAAAAGATATATGGCAAACTTAACTGTAAACTTTACTTCTGTGTTTATTTTTATGTCTCAATTGATTCAAGTGCAACTGTAGCTCTCTTGACTCAACAAAGATGCTAAACAGAATTTTGGAATCCTGGGCAACAGAATTCCCGCCATGGTTGTGGGGGCCAGTTCAACATATCTGCTGCCATTCCACACGTGATTGAGAGCAGGCAGATCTGTTTGAAACTAGGAATTCTCTCTCTCTCTCTCTCGATCCCACTGGTCCACCAGTGCTTCACGTCAAATCTAACATAAATCCGTGGGGACCCATGAGCGGGAAATATTACCAAGTAACCATATTTAGCAGTTGATTTTTTTTTTTTTTTTTACTTTCCACCTGACCATGGTAAAAAATTAGAGCGAGTTACTGATATGGATGTGAAAGAAAGAAGGAGAGATCGATCAATAATGGGAGGAGACACATGGAATCTTAAACCAGAGAGGAAAAGATATCGGACGTACAAGGCGTGGAGCTCTCCTTTTGCCATGGCAGTACTTCTGGATGGGGCTGCTGAGCCAAAGTATTTCCCACTCAGTGAATATACCAGCTGTATGAATTGTATCGGTATGCATAAATGCTTTGGTTTGGTTGGTGCACTGTAACATCATTTAACTTTGAAGAGCAGGACAAGATACAAGCCGACCAATTTTCATCCTGTAAGTAGAGTTGGGTTAGAATGAGTCCTGGTCAAGGTGCAACTTGGGCCTGACGGCCCGGCCTCTGGCTCGGATCCAGTCCGGTCAAATTCGATTTAGGCCGGCTCGATCCCGGTCAACGACCCGTACCGGCCTGATCTAGTGAGCAACAGGTCCGGAATGTGTTGCGCCCCCCGACCCGAAAGCCCGGACCGGTCCGGCCCGGCCCGGTTTGACTGCGGGTCCGGGCCGGGCAAAATCGTTAAACCCGACCCGGCCGACCCAGCCTGGCCCGGTTCAGCTGGTTTTGAAATTTTTTATTTTTAAACGTTTGGAAGCCAAAATGACCATTTTATCCCCATTTTACTTGCTATTTTTAAACCGTTGGAAGGATATTTTACTTAAAATGACCAAAAAAATTCTTATAACATGTCTTTATTGGGGGTAAAATATGTCACTTTGTACCCCCAAAAAATCTATAAATAGATCAAATTTTAAAAAAATTATACACAACTATTTCTTTCCTCTCTTATAAAATATTGAAGCTAAGCAATTATCTGAATATTGAACAAAAAGTTTCTGGGCTTTGAAGTACAACTTCCTGGAGGCCAGAGTGCAGTATTTTTGAGCTTTCAGATTCTGCGAAATTTTTTGGAGTTGAACATATCTTCCCTGAAATTGACCTTCCAAGTAATTTTAACTTTAGAGAAATTTTTTGTTTGCAATTTTTTATTTTTTTGTCTCTCTTTTTGGTAGATAACATTTTTTTCTCTCTTCTTTCTTCTTTTTCTGCAAAATTTAATTTTAAAACTATGGATACTAGTGGTTCTAACCACCCTTACGGAGGTGATTCAGAACAAAATTTTACTTACTAAGCTATTTTATTTGAAAATAATCACATTCCAGATTCTATACAACAGACACAAATGTCACCTCCTGAAGTTAGGAACATGGATACAAATGTTGTAACTAGGAAGAAATCAGTTTTATGGCAATATTTTGAAGAAAAACATTGTCACTGATAGTGAGGGCGCACCGATTTTAGATCCCAAAAAATAAAAACTCAATTGCTAAAGGTGCACAGTATAAGAAATGTAAGAAAATATTTAAGTAAAAATAGAACGATGGCACGGACACATTGAAAAGACACTATAACACTTGTCATGGTAAGGACACACTGCAAGTTAGTCACAGATAAACATCAGTCCAAAATGATCTTCTGTAGGTAATTTTATTCATTCTGATGCTCGTAATAAAATCGAGCTAACCAAATTTCTTATTTATGATGAATAACATTTCATATTCGGAGAGAATGATTGGTATTATAAGTATGCAAGTACTACTCTTAGCCCATATTTTAATAAAATTTCTAGATTGACTACTCGATCAGAGGCTATCAAAATATTTCAAAAGGAAAGGATAGCTTTGAAGGAAACCTTCATAAATGTTAGTAAGTTTGATCTAACTTCTGATATGTGGACTACAAAACAAAACTATGCTTTTATTTGTATCACGAAACATTAGATCAAAAGTGGATGTTGCAAAAACGTATTATTTGTCTACGGCCTTTGAATTTTTTGCATACATGCTCTGTAATCGGTGGCACCATCATACAATTTTTACGTGAATATATATGATATTCACAATAATTTTTTATTTCTCTTGATATTGCTAGTAATAACACTTCTTATATTAGAATTTTATATTCACAATTTTTACCTGTAGTAGAAGGACGACTGTTTCATATTAGATGTGCTTGTCATATTATTAATTTAGTTGTACAATAATGTCTTCAATTTTTTCATGTAAATTTAGAAACTCTTAAATTATATCTACAAAATTTGAACTCTTAGATTATGTCTACAAAGTTTGAACATGACTGTTTCATGTTAGATGTGCTTGCCATGTTAGATGTGCTTGTTATTTCTATTTTGAATTTTTAGAATTATTTTACAATGCTACATGTATTTTATTTGACGTTTGTTATCCAACTTCTTCACTAGCGTTAACATAACTTATTAACATGTCTCATTTATTTTGTAAACATAGAAATGTTCCTAGTTTTGATTATGTTGTTTCCAAAATGGAAACAAAATCTCAAAAATATTGGGGTAAAATACCTCTTTTATATTGTTTGGCTTCGATTTTTTATCCGAAGATCAAATAAGGGTCGTATTCATATTGCAAGATGATTTTTAAGAAAATATGAATGTAGATATAAGTAACTTAAAAGTAAAGATTAAAGATGTTTTAGATTCTTTAATTACTTTGTATAGAGAACGAGTTGTATCGGTCTGACCCGGTACGACCTTTCAAGTTGGTAGTAGTAGCTCTGGTCTCATGTCTAAATTATCACATGCTGCTAGCGCATCGCAGAGAAAGAAACAAAAATAATCTTTCCTACCAACTCAGGAATTGTCGTTGTATTTAAATTCTTATGAAGAATATGATGAAATTTGAAGTCATTTTTTTATTTTAGAATGGTAGAAAAGACACGAAAAAATATACTTTCTTCTATAGCACACGATATACTAATGGTCCCGATGTCCACGGTAGAATAGGAATCTTGCTTTAGTGCATGCACAGGTTCAAGGATACTGAGCAAAAAAAGACCGAATATCTTGAAAGCATGCGTTTGCATTCAAGATTGAATTCGTGCAGAAGAACGAACCCAAAACTTAAGAGATAAAAATATCGACATCGGTGAACTGGACTCTCAATGTCGTACCTTGGAGGACACTACTGAAGGAGAAGCTGGACAATAGAGACAGACGACGGACGACAAAAAAATACTTGCATATTTTTTTACAATTCATTTAGAAATAAAATATCAGTTGAAATTACTAGAACTGTTATACATTAAATAATCTTGAGATCAATAAAAAGATTACTTTCTAATTTTTTACTGGTAGAATGGAAAAGAATTTAATTTAATTTTTTGTTTTTTCCTAAAAAATCGGGCTGGCCTGGTCCAACACTGATTCGGCCCGGGGCAACACGGCCCGGCTCATTAATCCGATCGGTCTAAGCCCGGCCCGGCCCAGGCCTGGTTAAACCCGGTCAACCTTGGGCCCAGGCCGGCCCCGGAAACACCTTGAAGTCCGGGTTAGGGAGTCTATTTTGATCATTGAACTCGTTAACAATTATGAAATATCGGGGCCTTTTATTGGAGCAGTCAACATTATTATTTAGATTGTAACTAAATGCCCGCAAATATTCTAGTTTTACAATTTGATATTCTAAAATTTTAAATTATATAAACTATTGAGAAGTTGCAAGTTACTAACGTCCATTAGTTAGCAGTTAACTTATTCCTCCAGAAAAAAATAATTTTTTTTACCAATTACCCATGATCCACTTCTCCATGTAGAATCATATTTATAATTAAATTCTAGTCTAATATTTTATTTGAAAATTAAATTCCTAATCCTTTCTCCTGACCCCCTCTCTCGTTAACTGCTCGAGCACTCATCCTCTTATCTACGTTACCGCTTCGTTCTCTCTCTGCACTTCAACCTGCAATTTATTCCTTTAATCATTGTGTTCACCATTCCTCTGTCCCAGAGCTCGTCGATGAACCCTACAAGCATCATATCCTCTGTTAATCATCGCACCTGAGCACCGCCTCCGTGGTTTGCGCTATCACCATCGATGTCTCCTGCGACAACAAAACCCAACAAAAGAGTTAATCCATGTTCCTGCTGCATGTCGTCGAACTCCGAGCACTGAACACAAATCTCCCTTTGTCGTTGCATAGGAGCATCGGCGATGGAGTGATAGAGCATGCAAGTTCCATCGACAATGTTGGTACAACGTTCCATTTCCAAAATACATAGAACTAGGAGATCGTATACATGCCAGCTACATATCGAGAGTACTCCAGCCAACTTGAGTATCTATAAGCTGTAATGTTCTAAATCAACTATATCTCAATCTACTATATATTGAAAAAAAATGATGAACCAAGTGTACTAATATTGATCAGACCGTAATATACTGATTCTAGAATAGATAAATGTATTACAGTGGATCTCCAATAATATATTTTTCATGAACAAGCTAAAAGAAAATAAAGCTTGCAAAAGACTAGGCTATAATAAAAGCGAGAGTAAAATACTGGACAAAATATAAATAAGGGAGAGAATGATAATAACAACTAAATGTACCGCAACTACCATCCATCAATGTATCATACCTTTATCTAATACCTGAAAACATAATCAGGTCCTTAGGGGACTAGCAAGACACATAATATACAAGTCTACTTTAACAAAATAACATATAAGGAAGGATATAAAATAGTACAAAAAATTAAAGACTGAAGAAAGTACAATACAAGAAATAAAACATAAAAATGGCATGCCTCGAGAATCGTGTTAATAAATATGAAAAGTAAATCGAGGTAAACCACAGCTCGATGGTTGCTAATGGTCCTATAGATTTAGTCCGGTGGTTGCTAACAATCTATAGTAAATCTCCACTACAAAAATTTGTCAGATTAGCAATGGCTAAATACGTCGCTAACCTTGGTGAAAACATCGCTGTCACGATCCGCACCCACTTTTTGGATGCGAGTTCGTGAGCAAGCTAGCTACGCATCAAGCGGACTCCAGTCCGACTCGAATACGTAAACGCTGTCAAGGCTATGGTATACTGCCAAATTATGGAAAACAAAATCCATATCTCAATCCACATAAGAGTATAAAATATGAATGAACACTATGGGTCGTGATCTGCAGCCCACTAGCATATATGTCCGATAAGACTCTAAAGAAAAATAACAAGAGTCTAAACTGAATCAAGAAACATGATATCTCATGATAATAAAGAAAAACACGAGCGGATAATAAATACAATAACGATACCTGAATCCCGCAAGCGTATCATCACGTCTGCCATCCAGAACTGCTAACTAACTCCACGCAATAACTAAACTAAAGAGATCATCGGGTCCTCAGGGGACATAGCAAGATACATAAAAATATGCCTATCTAGCAGTTTATCATGCAATAAATAAAATATAGAAAATAATGGAAAAAGACCAATCGGCACGAAAATACGACTATACACGACTGGAAGAACCACTACGCCTAAACGAACTGCTGGAGAAGAACAAGAGAACACGATATCACGATGTCACTGGATAACCAATCGAATACTCAAATCCTCGCCCTGGTGTGGACTCGCAGGTTTGAACAACTACTAGCCCTCTCCCCTAGTGTGGACTCGCAGGCTAGCATCACCCTCGTCCCTAGTGTGGACTCGCATGTGTGAACCATATACTACTAACCCTCATCCCTGGTGGACTTGCAGGCTAGCATCACCCTCACCCCTAATGTGGACTTGCAGGTATAGACATAACTACTATCCCTCGTCCCTAATGTGGACTCGCAGGTTAGCTTAACTACTAACCCTCGTCCCTGATGTGGACTCGTAGGTTAGCTTAACTACTAACCCTCGCCCCTGATGTAGACTCACAGGTTAGCTTCAAGATTTCAAGACAAGGAGGTAAAGAAGTTCCGATATGACTTATTCATCCTATACGATGCGACTCAGTCCAAGTACAAGTGATGACACGACACACCCAATCATGATACACGAGAAAACCAATCAAATATGAACTACAAAGTTAACTATGAACAAGAACTAATATACATATCCAATATGAACTACAAAGCTAATTATAAACAAGGCTATATATACTAGCAGGCATGATATACAAATCACATATAAATAATCAACTGTAAAACTGTATAATAATATAAATATGTATAAATAAACAGTAAAGGAGGCAAGGTATACTTGCCTGGTGGTTGCACGAAGAACCAATAAGATACCGTCA
This sequence comes from Iris pallida, assembly GCA_029216955.1. Taxonomy (NCBI): domain Eukaryota; kingdom Viridiplantae; phylum Streptophyta; class Magnoliopsida; order Asparagales; family Iridaceae; genus Iris; species Iris pallida. The sequence goes on from JANAVB010037620.1 coordinate 13,085,733, forward strand.
ACTAGTACGCCTTAAAGTCCAAAATTTATAAATATCTCCGAAAGCTGAAACAGACATCGCCAACATTCTCAGAATAGTCAAATTAGCTAGATTGCCTGTCCTTGAGTCCAATTCTGGACACAGGGACAAAACGGTAATTTCGGGCAAAAAGATGTCCGCGTCGGACCCGCTTTGCACTGAAAAGCGTGCCAGAGTCTATGGTCTCTAAATTCGTCAAATTATATGTCTATAGGTCCGGTTTTCCGATACGAACCCAACGGATGTCCAGTTTTGGATTCGGTAGGCCGTGCACAAAATTGCCGTTGAATCGGACCGTAGGTCCCAAAACGGCGATCCAATCAACTATCTCAGAATCGGACCAAACTTGGCATACAGGACCAAAAAATGATAAGGTCCTGTTGGCGCAAGTTTCATCTCGATCTGACGAGCGTGCGAAGTAATTGGAAAACTTGCACAGAGGCCGATACGTAAATTTTGACGGATACGCATCAAATTCGTCGCACACGCGACCAATTTGAATTCGTCAAAGCCCACACGACCACGAAGCCGTTATGCACCTTTCGATCTTTCGGTTCGCGACCACGTCACCCGGATTGGCGGGACGTACGTCGTATCAAAGTTTTTCTAGTTTTGAAAACAGATTTTTGCTAAACTTCGGAATCCGATCTCTCGGCACGTGGTCGACGAAATCTAATTCGTAAAAAGGGATTCGAAGTCCTATAGGTTTTCTAGGACTGTCATTAAGTAGTTTCTAAATATTGTGCACGAGTTGATCGAATCAATCGTCGAACAGGGCATCTAAATTGTTTTTCTAAACTGTTTTATCAAAGATTTTTTGTTGACTTTGGATCGAATTTCAGGAAAATCTAATCGAGTATTCTCGAATCTAATTAAAGGGTCAAATAGACGGTTATATCGGCTACGCATAAGTTTTTGTATTTCGCAAAACGATGAAACAATGAGTTGATGGTCGTACCAGGAAGACAAGGGTCGCGGCCTACCCCTGTTGCAACTGCTGCTGTTGACTTTGCTCGTGCGTGCTGTCCGGCGGCTCCGGCCGGCCGGCGGCGGCGCCGCGCATGGGGGGTACACCCAAGTAGTGGCGTGGGGGCAAAAAGTTCTAGGGTTCTTTGATCGGTTGATCTCTCGACCTCTCTCGTATATAAATACTGTAACAGTCAGTCGGGTTTCGTTTGGTCCGCTTAGGGGTTTCCTGTGCGTTTGATAAGCCTGGATTGGGAGGAGCTTGGCTGGGCTTGGCCCGGTTTGGGCTTGCTGGGCCAGGCCGGGATGGGCTGGGTGCATGGTTGGGCTGGGATTGCTCTGGGCTGCTCCTTATTTCCTTTTGCATTTTCTTTTTCCTATTTCCTAGTATATAAACTAAATGGAGATACATATAGATACACCGTATTATATATATTCATATATATACATACATACTTATATATCTATATACACACATATATATACGTATATATATGTGTATGATAAATACATATATACCCTATATTTATCTTTATACATACACACTTACATTTTTACCATAAATACAATAAAATAATATACACAACATTTTATATATTTAATAATGCAATATAGAACTCTTATTTTATATACACAACAGTTTATATAAATAAAATAATATTGTTTTATATATACGTATAAAAGTATTTTCATGTACTGTGAATATATTTATATATACACATGTATATATAATCTAGATAAATCCCACAATCCAACAAATTTATTAAGGAGAATAATTACTATAATATTAATAAAATATTATTTAATACTAAGAACTCATAATATTTATATATTTATATATTCAACCACCTTTTGTGAAATAGACTACCAGGTCACTAAATTAGAATAGTGATACAACATACGTCTACATGGTCCTTTAGTCTCCCTACGTGCCTACATGGGTTTGGGCTTGGTTCGGGTCAAGCCCGGGCCAGTTTGGTACGACCGGGTCACAAACGTCGAATAATATTAATAATGAATAATTAAACTATTCATAATAGTCATGTCGCAACTTGGTCTGGTTTTTCTAGTTAGGACGTCCCTATGTCTCGATCTTCCTTGGCATGACTAATACACTAGTCAAGCACGCCACTACACTATCCGTGCCATGATTCCTAGTCACCTTGTACTCCGAATCTCAACCATGGCTACAGTCATCTACCGTAATAATTAACTAAATAATCATTTATAAAATTCTAAAATCACTATTTAAATCAAATAAATAATAAAAATATTTTTAAAAAAATTCTCCGGGAAGGGAAGCTACAGTCGCTAAATTAATTTAGCGACGTTTAAGGCGACGTTTCGGGAATGACGAAAAAAACGTGTCACTAAAGAGAAAACGTCACAAAACGTCGCTAGGACGACGTTATTTGGCGACGTTATTAACGTCGCTAATTAGCGACGTAATTTACGACGTTTATTGGTTGACGCTAATTAGCAACGTAAACGCAACGTTATTGTGTTGTCGTCGTTTGGCGACACTCTTGCGACGTTTTGGCGATGACGAGCTGACATCAGATTATGGTGCCACGTGTTGCCACATACATTTAGAGACGCATTTAGCGACATTTATTAACGTCGCTAATGTTTAGCGACTAATGTTAACGTTGCTAAAAACGTAGCTAAGTTAAATAAAAATAAAAAAATAGGTTCCAGAATGCAAATGGTGCTGGAGCTGGAGCCTGAGCCAAAATACAATATGAAATACAAAATACAGAATCCAATTCCTGGGTTCGCCGACGCCCTCGGTGGAACACTCAATACCGGCACGCACAATACATTCCAAAATATACAAAAAATATAAAGAAAAAATACTATCCGCAACGAACAATGTCAATATAACATCCTCAACAAACCAAATCAATATCCGTAAATACGTACAAACTCAGTATCCTCAACGAAAAAAACTGAATATCCCTAAATACGTACAAAGTCAAAATACAAAATACAGAATCTAATCCCTGGGTTCGCCGAAAATACAAAAACAAAGATTGACACATAGTTCTAATTCATATGTTTTAAGTGTGAGAACGGATGGCTCAGAACACAACCCAAAATTCATTCTAGCATACATTAGTGTGAATCATCTATGTTCTGTACATATGGTGTAGTATACGTTCTTATCGAATCTAGTATCTAGTATCTGAAGAATGTACCAGAATCAAGATGAACTCACATAATGTAATACTAAAATATCATCTACTATTATATAAGATATAGTGATAGGTTGTCGTATCATCATTGCCGAGGGATGAGGGTCGGAGGACAGTCAACTTTATCTACGGCTACATAGTTTCTGTCTCGCCAGTCGAATGGCTGCAGGAACTATGTCCTGATCACCATGTTGTACCATAGTTTCTGCCTCGCCAGTCGAATGGATGCAAGGACTATGTCTCGATCACCATGTTACCAATTAACCAACCAACAAAACTATTTGTTACAAATATCGGCACTATATGTCGCGAAACGTCTCTATGCGTCGCTAATAGCGACTAATTTAGCGACGTTAGTATGAACGTCGCTAAATTCTAATTATATTCCCCACCAATTCATTTTCTCCCATTTTACTGTCTCACTCTTCTCCTCCCCCTCCGGCGCTTACTTTCTCCGGCGCTCTCACAGTACTTAAGTATGGAACGGATGGCTCAGAACACAACACAAAATTCATTCTAGCATACATTAGTGTGGATCATTATGTTCTGTACATATAGTGTAGTATATGTTCTTATCGTATCTAGTATCTGAAGAATGTAACAGAATCAAGATGAACTCACATAATGTAATACTAAGACATCATCTACTACTATAAGATATAGTGATAGGTTGTCGTATCATCATTGCTGAGGGATGAGGGTCGAAGGACAGTCAACTTTATCTACTACATAGTTTCTACCTCGCCAGTCGAATGGCTGCAGGGACTATGTCCTGATCACCATGTCGTACCGTAAATTAATACAAATGGAGCTGGAGCCTGAGCCAAAATACAAAATACAAAATCCAATCCCTGGGTTCACCGACCCCTCGGTGGAAACTATGACGACCCTATCCCAAATAATTAGGTCGAACCGGATCATGTCCAGCCTGCACCGTTGTTGAGACGGCGGCAGTAAGATGTTCCATAAGCATGTAACCACAACAACAACATCTATATTTGTCACAACTCAATATTCGGGAATTTGAAACTTTATTAAACATTTGAAATAAATACAACTGGAATTTAAAAACACTGAAATAAAACTGAATTCAAATAAATAGATTTTTTTTCACATGAAACAACAAAACTGAAAGATAATCTATCTAAGCATTCGGCTCATCGGCCTCAGTCCCTGCGTCCTACAATGGGGACTCTGGCAGCACTACGAGGTACAGAATAGGGTCGTAGTAGCTGATGATTAACAGCTCAGCGTCCTCAATATCCCCTAAAAATGTATCTCCAGTCAGGAGGGAGCAAAGTACAATTCATTAATTTAAACAGTTAAAATAAATAATAGAATCATGCACTTTTAACCAGTTTGAAATAAACAGTTTTCTAGCAGTAAAACAGTGTGATTTGAATAGGCAATGAATATGCCGGCTTGGGTTGTTACAGTAGTATCCTATTGATACGATATGGCTTATCCCCGTGTGAGAGAGGGGTAAGCTAATACAGTTCTAAGTTAACAGTGGATGTGGTCATAAACATTACTCTATTCCTACCCAACAGTCAATCAGTCAGTGCTCTCAGAGAGAGTTTCGTGTTGCATCGTGGTTTAAACTTGCAGTAAAGCGATTATTAAAATAACTGTAAACTGACACAAACTGTAATTGCCTTAAAATGGACTGGACTGGAAAGATTGAAGACTTCGAGATGGAATTAGGATCGTCCTCGAATTCCTACATTCGAGAAATTGACTCAGAATCCAGGTTTACCAAGCTAACTATACTAGTTGAAATCTCTAATTGTGTTAATCAATTTTAATCTTTATTTATTAAACACGAACAAAAATGCGATTATTGGTGCGTTGAATTAATAACGAGGGAAAGATCGTTAACTTTGTATTTTGGAAAAACTCGTAGTTTCTAATTTAATTGATTAAAACTTTGTATTTTCATATTTATACATATAAACAAATTTTTATTTTAATGAGAAACACATGATCGTTGTTAAATATTAAAACTTGTAAATTTTAATGTGAGAAAACCTTATTAATTTTATATCAAATAATTATCTATTTGATTTACGCGTACGCTAAAAGAACTCGCAAAACCAGAAAATAGCAGAAAACCTACACTACACATTACATGTCACAGAGAACAAAACCAGCTGGGCTTATGCCCATTACAATTTATTTACATAAATTGAAATAAGACGAAAGGTTGTTAGTTCTAAAATCTTCCTACCATTTAATTATGAAAAAATAAATAGTAAAAATAAACTAATATTTAATGAGTCTCAGATATGGTCCAATCGTCATATAGGCTAATGCCTCAACGTCCGGGCGATGCCGGTTTCGTTTGCACTTAGTCGGGGCCCATTGACCAATACGGTCGTCGCCCAAAATCCAAAATATTAATATTTTTCCGAAATCCATTTTAAAATCATTTTTAAAATATAATTAAATTTTACGAAAATCCGCAACATTTCTCTATTTTTGGTCAACCCAAAAACTGGAAAAATATGCCAATATATTCCTGCAAGTTCCAAACAGAGAATCCCAAAACATATATATAAAATAACCATAACTATTCTCAATATTAATTCGGAACGACCCGAAACTAATTCGGGAGTCCGAATCCAACCAAAAATATACACCACAATATCGAAAATATCCGAAAGCCCAAAATATCTAGAAATCCATTTTCGAAAAGTTTCGGAAAAGCAAAACAACCAACAGAACCTTTCGAAGGTTTCTCGGAAAATCCCAGAAACAACGTTAAACCAAAAATCGAATTTTCGAAGGAAAAATTCGTGGACCAATTCATCATTGACACGGGAAGGGACGAACTACTGTGATTAACCAGGGATTACCCAAAACGACGAAATTCGAAGGGTTGCTCGGACTCGGGACGCGCAAATCCACAGATCGGACTCAGAATCCCGCGGACAGCGAGTCGGAAAGCTCGGAACAGTAGATCGGAAGCTCGAAAAGAGGGAGAACGGCCGAGGAGGTCGCCGGTGCTCGCGGAGGAGGCCGGGACAGCGGCGGCAAGGGTCGGGGTCCCGCACAGGGGCACACGGGGAGGCGCACAGCAAGGGGAAGCGGCGCCGGGGTCGGCTGGTGGCTCGACGCTGGCCGGAAGAGAGGCGGCCAGGGCGGAGGTGGCCCGCGGAAGGCGCGCGCGGGGCGCGGGGAGGCGCTGGAGGAGCGGGGTCCGCGTTGGAGGCGCGGGGCGCGCTCGGAACAGCCGCGAGGGGGTCGGGGCCGTCGGGCTCCGCGACTGCGGGGGTCGCCGGGAAGTCGGGGCGCGACGGCGGGGGTCGGGTTTGCTTCTGGTTGGTGTTGGGAATGGGCTAGGAAAAGGAAGGGGAGAATTGAGAGAGTGAGAAGTGGTGAGTTTGGTGGGGGATTTGGAGTGGGGGAACGTGAGTTCCTGGTGAGGGAAGTATGGGTATAAGGAAAGAGGAGTGTGGGTTATAAGGAAAGAGGTGTGGTGGGGTGTTATGCCGAGAGTAAAAGTTGGGAGAAAATTGAGGGGAACGAAATACGTGGGGGAATGCTGGTCCAACTTGGACCAGCTCAAATACATTTTATTTATTTTTTTTTGAATTAAAAGAAATCAGATTTAAAAGAAAGGAAAGGGTTCAGGTCGGGTCTGGGTTTCGGGAATCTGGTCCGGGCTCGGGTCAGGTCGACATTCAAAAGCCAGATTATTATTTATTTTTTGAAAATAGTTTCGAACCACTAATAATAATAATAATAATATAATAAATATGCTATTAATCTAGTTTAAAAATATTTATATCCTATTGTGACAAAGAAAACTTAATAATTAACAAGAATAAAATTAATCTAATTAATGCAGGATACGGGTTTCACATCTTCCCTCCTTAAAAAATTTCGTCCTCGAAATTAAAGGCAGGGTTAGGGGTTACCTTAAGTCTCAAACAAGTACGGGTACTGCTTCCGCATCTGGTCTTCTCGCTCCCAGGTCGACTCGCCTGGTGAGTTGTCCCGCCGCATGACTCTGACTATCGGCGTCACAGTGTTCCTGGTTCTCTTCTCGCCTCTGTCCAAAATTGCACTGGCTTCTCTGGCAATGTAAGGCTGGGTCCAATCTCCAGCTCCGAATGGTCCAAGATGTGGCTCGGGTCTGGGATGTAGCGTCTCAGCTGCAAAACGTGGAAGACGTTGTGGACGCCTTCGAGACTTGGAGGTAGAGCAACCCGATAAGCCACTTCTAATCCTGCTGAGTACTTCAAAAGGACCAATATACCTGGGGCTTAATTTTTTTACTCTGCCGAAACAAATGGTTCCTTGGTAGGAGAGATCTTCACAAATACACTGTCGCCTTCTTCAAACTCCAAAGGGCCGTCGGCTGCTATCGGTCCAATGCTTCTGTCTGTCCTGGACAATCCTGAGCTTGTCTTTGATCATTCTTACATTCTCCGCTGCATCGGTCACCATCTCAGGTCCAAGCAACACTCGTTTCCGACGTCGTCCCAAGCAAGTGGAGTGCGGCAACGACGTCCATAGAGTGCCTCGAACGGTGTCATCGATGCTAGCTTGGTAGCTGTTGTTGTAAGAGAACTCTACCAAGTGCAAATAGTCTTCCCAAGACCCTCCAAATTCCAAGACGCAGGATCGCAGCATGTCTTCTAGCGTCTGGATTGTTCTCTCTGATTGCCCGTCAGTCTGGGGATGGTAGCGGTGCTCAACTTCAGTTGTGTTCCCAAACTGTCATGCAAACTCTTTCAAAAGTGAGAGGTAAATCTAGTATATCTGTCAGACACAATACTTACCGGAACTCCATGAATCCGGTAGATGTGCCGCATGTACAGTGCTGCCAACTTCTCGGTGGATAGACCAACCTTGAAGGGGATAAAGTGAGCTGACTTCGTCAGTCGGTCCACGATAACCCAAATGGCATCCTTTCCTCCTTAGGATCGAGGCAGTTTCGATACGAATCCATTGTTATGTGCTCCCATTTCCATTCCGGGATGTCAAACGGCTGCAATAGTCCTGCTGGTCTCTGTCTGCTAGCTTTTACTTGCTGACAAATTAAACATCTTGCCACATACCTGGATACGTCCTTCTTCATTCCGTACCACCACACTATAGTTCCCATATCCCGGTACATTTTGTTGGCTCCTGGATGTATGGAATACTACGACTGGTGCACTTCTTGCATCAGCTCGTTCTTCAGTTCGCCAGTTGGTACGCAAAGCCTCGTACCATTCTTCAGTGCTCCGTCGCTGGCGATTGAGAATCCTTCAAGTTTCTGCCAGTACCTGATCTCTGAGTTTGCAAAGCGTCTCGTCTTGGAATTGTGCCTCCTTGACTCTGTCCATCAGACTTGAACGCACTTACAACTGCATCAATGATGATCCAGCTCCTGGTACGATGGCTTCTCTTCCCAGTTTCTTCATCTCTTCTTCAGGCAGTACAATTTCCAATCCAAGCTTCTCCATATCCTCCAGCAAATGACGCTCCTTGGTCAAGAACATGCCATCGGGTATCGACTAAGTGCATCTGCAACAATATTAGCCTTACCCGGATGATATTGCAGGTTGATGTCAAAATCCTTCATCAGCTCCAGCCATCGCCTCTGTCCCATGTTCAGCTCCTTCTGAGTGAAAACGTATTTCAGCCTTTTGTGGTCTGTAAATATTTCCACTCTTTCTCCATAAAGGTAGTGCTTCCATAGCTTCAATGCAAATATCATCGCTGCAAGCTCTAAATCATGTGTGGGATGTTCTTCTCATGAGTCGGTAATTGCCTAAATGCATAAGCAATTACTTTCCAGTGTTGTTGAAGAACGCAGCCCAATCCCTTACCGGAAGCATCACTATAAATTGAAAAACCGCCAGTACCTGCGGGTAGCGCAAGTATCGGCGCAGTTGTAAGCCTCTTCTTCAGTTCCTCAAAAGCTGACTGGAAAGCTTCAGACCAAATGAATTCCTCGTTCTTCCTGGTAAGCTTCGTCACTGGTTCAGCAATCTTGGAGAAATCCTTCACAAACTTCGGTAGTATCCAGCGAAATCCAAAAAACTTCTGATTTTTACAATCGAGCTTGGTGCAGTCCACTTCTCAATAGCAGCTATCTTCTTTGGATCCATCGAAATTCCTTTTCTGTGAACATGGCCCAAAAATTCTACTTTGTCTAAAAAGAATTCGCATTTGGATAGCTTACCATAGAGCTTCTCCTTCCTCAAGGTGCTCAGCACTTTCCTCAGGTGCTCTTCATGCTCTTCTTCAGTCTTCGAGTAGATCAGTATGTCATCGATGAAGACAACAACAAACTGATCCAGGTATTCATGGAAAACCTTTTTCATGAGGTTCATGAATACCGCAGGAGCATTCTCAGTCTAAATGACATGACCAAGAATTTAAATTGCCCATACTTGGTGTTGAACGCCGTCTTAGGAATATCCTCCTTCCTGACCGTGATTTGATGGTAGCCTGATCTGAGATCTATCTTCGAAAATACCTTGGCTCCACTCAGTTGATCAAACAGGTCGTCGATCCGGGATAGAGGGTACTTGTTCTTGATGGTGATGTGTTCAGCGCCCGGTAGTCAATGCACATCCGTACGGTTCCATCCTTCTTGGGCACGAACAAAACTGGTGCTCCCCAGGGTGAAGCCCCTTCTCTGATAAATCCTTGTGCCTTCAGCTCGTCAATCTGATCCTTCATCTCCTTTGCCTCCTTGGGGTTGACTCTGTAGCATCCCCAAGAAATAGGGGAAGAGTCGTACTAGATCGAAGGTGAATTCCATATCTCGATCCGACGGCAATCCTGGAAGACTATCTGGAAAGACGTCCATGAATTCCGCTATGATAGGGTGAGGAGGCCCGGGTTCTTCGGTGATGGAGGAGTAGGTAACACTCTTTATGTCTTCGGAGCTCGAGAGATTTTAAACTGCGGTTCTCCTGGTGGGCTGAAGATTACACAACCTCTATGACAATCTATCAGCGCATGCTGCTCACTTAACCAGTCCATCCCTAGGACTACATCATAGTTGGGCAGGGGCATCACAAGTGAGGGTGTTAAAAATTGATGGCCTGAGACAGTTATGGGACAGTTACAAGCCTCAGTAATGGGTATGGGACCACCACCAGTCATAACTCTACTAATCACCTTGCTAAGTCCCGTATCTAGGTGGTGTGCAGAAATAAACTCTGATGATATGAAACTATGTGATGCACCCGAATCAAATAATGCTAGAGCAGGATATGAAAACACATAAATAGAACCTGTGATGACATCAGCGGTGGGTTCCTGCTCTGGTTCCTGCTCATCAGCTGCTAGGCAAAAGCTCGCCCGGTCTTCTGCAGGTGTTGTCCGAACCGTTGTTGCTGAGTGGGTAGGGGAGCTCTTTGCTGAGTTGTTCCGCTCCGGGGATGACGGGGCAGTCCTTCACTTGGTGGGTGGCAGACCCACAGACTAGGCAGTGTCCTAGTCTCTTCCAGCATATGTTCGACTGGTGTCCTGGCCTCTTGCAATAATCATCACAGGGATCTGCCTCTGAGGCGACTTGTCATTAGTCCTTGCCTGATGGTGCTGCTGCTGGTGGTGCGAAGGCCTGTTGTTGTTGTTGTTGCGCCTGTTCTGGTTACCCTGGAAGTTGCTAGTTCCAGGATACTCTCTTGGATCGAGAAGGCTGGCTCTTCTCCACGTCCTGAGCTCGTATCAGGATCCTCTCATATGTCTTGGCGCCACCTGCGATCACAGGGGTGCGAATCTCTTCTCTTAATCCATACCTGAATCGTTCAGCACGATCCTTGGGGTCAGCAACCAGGTTCTGGGCAAAACGGCTAAGTCGGCCGAACTCTGCCGTATATTCTCCGACCGTCATGTTCCCTTGCTTCAGGTCCTGGAATTGCCTTTCCATCTCCCGCATCTCTGATGTTGGGAAGAACTTCCTGCGGAACAGCCTCTTGAAGGTGTCACAGTCGAGCTGCTTATCCTGGAGTCGAGGTTCATTCCAATACCAGATGCTCGCCACATCTTGAAGCTGGAGTCCTAATGCTTCGGTCCTGAGGTCCTCTGGGAGTCGAGCGACGCTTAAGAGACGCTCCATGCTATCTAGCCATTCATCGGCGTAGATGATACCCTCGGTTCCCTTGAAAGGTCGAGGGCCTTGCTTCTTAAAGCTCTCTATATCTCCGACCTTCATGTAATAATACGCCTCTAATCAAAAGAATGGCCTTAAGATATAAATATTAACTCCTGAATTATGCTTACCTTGGCAGGTCGTGGCTCCAATGAAGTTGTTGCTCCTCTCTCGAGGGCAGCCATAGCCACATTGTGGGCATTCTCCATGCCTTCTCTCATGATCGCGGTCGCTCGCGATGGGCTGCAGCTTGGGCTGCAGTCTGTTCTTGGTGAGCTTCTGCTTGGGCTCTCTGTGCTTCAAGCACTCCTCGTAGCATGTCCACTAGATTAGTGGATCCCCACGGGCACTGGTGGGACAGCTGGTGCGGACACTACCGCAGGGATTTGCGGCTCAGCCCGGGGAAGTGTAGGGTTCGTCGCTTGAGATGTAGTGGCGTAAGCGCCACGGAGTGCTGGAGATTGATGGGGACGGTCGGTCAGCTGCAACGGTGAAGGGTCTGGACGTGCTGGGGGAGATGGGGTGTGTTCGGGTGATGACACCTCATCGCCAGCAGGGGTGGTCTTTTCCTTAGTCTATTCTGGAAGGTTTAGGATGAAAACATAAGCAAGGTATCCTACCAGTCTATAATCAATCAAAAATATTTATTTTATATAATTCGGACCTATGTTGTGACAAATCAATGTTCTAGTCTTCTAGTTGTTTAGTTATTTCCTAAGTTGTTGTTCGGACCTGCAAGGGCCACCACTAAAAACATGTCACGACCCGATCCCAAATAATTGGGTCGAACCGGATCATGCTCAGCCTGTACCGTTGTTGAGACGGCGGCAGTAAGATGTTCCATAAGAGGTAACCACAACAACAACATCTATATTTGTCACAACTCAATATTCGAGAATTTAAAACTTTATTAAACATTTGAAATAAATACAACTGGAATTTAAAAGCACTGAAATAAAACTGAATTCAAATAAACAGAATTTTTTTTCACATGAAACAACAAAACTGAAAAGATAATCTATCTAAGCATTCGGCTCATCGGCCTCAGTCCCTGCGTCCTCCAATGGGGACTCTGGCAGCACTACGGGGTATAGAACAGGGTCGTAGTAGCTGCTGATTAACAGCTCAGCGTCCTCAATATCTCCTAAAAATGTATCTCCAGTCAGGAGGGAGCAAAGTACAATTCATGCTAATTTAAACAGTTAAAATAAATAATAGAATCATGCACTTTTAAACAGTTTGAAATAAACAGTTTTCTAGCAGTAAAACAGTGTGATTTGAATAGGCAATGAATATGACCGGCTTGGGTTGTTACAGTAGTATCCTATTGATACGATATGGATTATCCCCGTGTGAGAGAGGGGTAAGCTAATACATTTCTAAGTTAACAGTGGATGTGGTCATAAACATTACTCTATTCTCCCAGTACCCAACAGTCAATCAGTCAGTGCTCTAAGAGAGAGTTTCGTGTTGCATCGTGGTTTAAACTTACAGTAAAGCGATTATTAAAATAACTGTAAACTGACACAAATGTACTTGACTCAAAATGGACTGGACTGGAAAGATTGAAGACTTCGAGATGGGAATTAGGATCGTCCTCGAATTCCTACATTCGAGAAATTGACTCAGAATCCAGGTTTACCAAGCTAACTATACTAGTTGAAATCTCTAATTGTGTCATAATCAATTTTAATCTTTATTTATTAAACACGAACAAAAACGCGATTATTGGTACGTTGAATTAATAACGAGGAAAAGATCGTTTAAACTTTGTATTTTAGAAAAACTCGTAGTTTCCAATTTAATTGATTAAAACTTTGTATTTTCGTATTTATACATATAAACTAAATTTCTTATTTTAATGAGAAATCATGATCGTTATTAAATATTAAAACTTGTAAATTTTAATGAGAAAATATTATTTTTATATCAAAATAATTATCTATTTGATTTACGCATACGCTAAAAGAACTCGCAAAACCGAAAACAACAGAAAACCTACACTACACATTACAGGTCACAGAGAACAAAACCAGCTGGGCCTATGCCCATTACAATTTATTTACATAAATTGAAATAAGACGAAACGGTTGTTAGTTCTAAAATCTTCCTACCATTTAATTCTGAATAAAATAAATAGTAAAAATAAACTAAATATTTAATGAGTCTCAGATATGGTCCAATCGTCATATAGGCTAATGCCTCAACGTCCGGGCGATGCCGGTTTTGTTTGCACTTAGCCGGGGCCCATTGACCAATACGGTCGTCGCCCAAAATCCAAAATTAATATTTTTCCGAAATCTATTTTAAATTATTTTTAAAATATAATTAAATTTACGAAAAATCCGGCAACATTTTCTATTTTTGGTCAACCCAAAAACTGGGAAAATATGCCAATATTTTCCTGCAAGTTCCAAACCAGAGAATCCCAAAATATATATAAAATAACCACAACTATTCTCAATATTAATTCGGAACGACCCGAAACGAATTCGGGAGTCCGAATCCAACCAAAAATATCACAGCACAATATCGGAAATATCCGAAAACCCAAAATATCTAGAAATCCATTTTTCGAAAAGTTTTGGAAAAGCAAAACAACCAACAGAACCTTTTCGAAGGTTTCTCAGAAAATCTCGGAAACGACGTTAACCCAAAAATCGAATTTCTCGATGGAAAATTCGTGGACCAATTCATCATTGACACGGGGAGGGACGAACTACTGTGATTAACCAGGGATTACCTAAAACGACGGAATCTGAAGGGTTGCCTCGGACTCGGGATGCGCAAATCCACAGATCGGACTCAGAATCCCGTGGACAGCGAGTCGTAAAGCTCGGAACAGTAGATCGGGAGCTCGAAAAGAGAGGGAGAACGGCCGAGGAGGTCGGCCGGTGCGCGGAGGAGGCCGGAACAGCGATGGCAAGGGTCGGGGTCCCGCACAGGGGCGCGCGGGTCAGCAAGCAAGGGGAAGCGATGCCAGCCGGCTGGTGGCTCGACGCTGGCCGAGAGAGGGCGGCCACAGGCGGAGGTGGCCCGCCAGAAGGCGCGCGCGGGGCGCGGGGGGGCACGATGGAGGAGCGGGGTCCGGCGCTGGAGGCGCGGGGCACGCTCGGAACAGCCACGAAGGGGTCGGGGCCGTCGAGCTCGGCGGCTGCAGGGGTCGCCGGAAAGTCGGAGCGCGGCGGCGGGGGTCGGTTTTGCTTCTGGGGTGGAGTTGGGAATGGGCTAGGGAAAGGAAGGGGATAATTGAGAGTGAGAGAGTGAGAAGTGGAGAGTTTGGTGGGGGATTTGGAGTGGGGGAACGTGTGTTTCTGGTGAGGAAGTGTGGGTATAAGGAAAGAGGAGTGTGGTGGGGTGTTATGCTGAGAGTAAAAGTTGGAGAGAAAATTGAGGGGAAGGAAGTACGTGGGGGAATGCTGGTCCAACTTGGACCAGCTTAAAATACATATTATTTTTTTAATTAAAAGAAATCAGATTTAAAAGAAAGGAGAAAGGGTTCAGGTCGGGTATGGGTTTCGGGAATCTGGTCCGGGCTCGGGTCAGGTCGACAATCAAAAGCCAGATTATTATTTTTTTTTAAAATAGTTTCGAACCATAATAATAATAATAATAAATATGCTATTAATCTAGTTTAACAAATATTATATCCTATTGTGACAAAGAAAACTAATAATTAACAAGAATAAAATTAATCTAATTAATGCAGGATACGGGTTTCACAAACACTCAACACCGGCACGCCCAATACATTTCAGAATATACAAAAAATATAAAAAAAAAATACTATCCGCAATGAACAATGTCAATATATAATATCCGTAAATACGTACAAACTCAGTATCCTCAACGAAAAAACTGAACATCCCCAAATACGTAAAAGTCAAAATATAGTACAGTCCAAAAATACAAAAATGAAACTACTGATCGCCTGGAGCTGGGACTGGACACGGTACTGGAGCCGGAGGAGCGCCACCAGATGACGCACAAATATCGCTCGAGTGAGCCAAAGGCATGCAGCCACTTCCCTCCCTCCATTACCCCTCTCCCTCTCATGCTATCAACGTCACAACTTTTCCAGTGTTGCTCCCTAATGATGAACGCAAAAATCAAAGACCCCCCTCTCCTTTCTCACTCTTCACTTTCTCACAACATGAAGGATCAGTGTTTTCTAGTTCTTTCCATCCATCCATTCCTCCGTTCTGATCAAGCCTCCACATATGATATCCAGCTCAAGTGTAGAGGCAGGAGAGAAGAAATGGGCAAGAAGAGGAGGGGGAAGCAGCACAGCCGGTGGCATGACCTGGAGGAAGTACATAGGCTTTCTTTAACATCCGTAGGAGAACTATAAGGATATATTTTTTCACAATATGTCACCATGTCAAAGATCCTTAATGTGACAACCATTACCATGGTATCGGAAGACTAACATGTCATAATTTTCTAAGCCGTGTGTTTTGACATAATCCTTCCAACTCTTTCCTCCTATTAGTAATCTTGCATTTCTTATGAAGTGCAAGATTACTACATAGGAGGAAAGAGTTGAGAGGATTATGTCAAAGCACACAGCTTAGAAAATTATGACATGTTAGTCTTTCGACACCGCGGTAACATGATATTCACATTAAGGGTCTTTGACAAGGTGACATGTTGTGAAAAGATATATCCTTATAGTTCTCCTACAGATGTTGAAAAATCTACTAAAATTTCTCCAGGTCTTGCTGCCGGCTATGCTGCTTCCTCCTCCTCTTCCTGCCCACTTCTTCTCCCCGTCTCTACACTTTAGCTGGATATCATATGTGGAGGCTTGATCAGAACGGAAGAATGGATGGATGTAAGAGAACTAGAAAACACTGATCCTTCCTGTTGTGAGAACTGTGAAGAGTGAGAAAGGAGAGGGGGGTCTTTGATTTTTGCGTTCATCATTATTAGAGGGAGCAACACTGGAAAAGTTGTGACATTGATAGCATGAGAGAGGGAGAGGGGAATGGAGGGAGAGAAGTGGCTGCATACCTTTGGCTCACTTGAGCGGTATTTGTGCGTCAGATAAAATACAAAAATTTTAATTTTTCTCCAAGTGTGATAACGGATGGCACTGAAACACAACCCAAAATTCATTCTAGCATACATTAGTGTGATTCATCTATGTTCTGTACATATGGTGTAGTATACGTTCTTATCGAATCTAGTATCTAGTATCTGAAGAATGTAACAGAATTAAGATGAACTCACATAATGTAATACTAAAACATCATCTACTACTATATAAGATATAGTGATAGGTTGTCGTATCATCATTGCCGAGGAATGAGGGTCGGAGGACAGTCAACTTTATCTATGGCTACATAGTTTCTGTCTCGTCAGTAGAATAGCTGCAGGGACTATGTCCTGATCACCATGTCGTACCGTAGATTTATACAAATGGAGCTGGAGCTGGAGCCAAAATATAGAATCCAAATATAAAATACAGAATCCAATCCCTGGGTTCGCCGAAAATATAAAAACAAAGATTGACACACAGTTCATTCATATGTATTTTAAGTGTGAGAACGGATGGCTCAGAACACAGCCCAAAATTTATTCTAGCATACATTAGTGTGAATCATCAATGTTCTGTACATATGGTGTAGTATACGTTCTTATCGAATCTAGTATCTAGTATCTGAAGACTATAACAGAATCAAGATGAACTCACATAATGTAATACTAAAACATCATCTACTACTATATAAGATATAGTGATAGGTGTCGTATCATTATTGCCGAGGGATGAGGATCGAAAGGACAGTCAACTTTATCTACGGCTACATAGTTTCTGCCCGCCAGTCGAATGGCTGCAAGGACTATGTCCTGATCACCATGTGTACCGTAGATTAATGCAAATGGAGCTGGAGTTGGAGCCAAATACAGAATAAATAAAGAACTATCAGAGAAACTATCATATGTAAGGGGGAACAACATAATAGCGTTGATAGCGAGATAGAGAGAGAGAGAGACAAGTAAGTAGCACTTGAACTTAACTAAGTAGCACTCGACAATCAACGGAGAGGATACTCTGAGAGATCCATCTGAGTAGAACGTATACTCTGAGAGATCACATTTACAAGAATGATATCAGTAGTGAGATTGAGTGTTGAGGAGATATTATCAGAGTATACGTCCTACTCAGATGGGTCTCTCACCGTTACTATTTTTTTCTGACAGCATGGCGGATGTGCTCCGTCAACAATTCTTGCTCTGAGCTAAAAACTTTATCACGGAGCTCAAGTGGACATCCTTCGTGTAGAGCTCGAACGAGAGGTTTGACAGCATGGTTGTCTCATTTGTCAAAGGATTCTTGCTCATCTCCTGGGACGAGCAAGAATCCTTTGACAAAGGAGACAACCATGCTGTCAGGAACCTCTCGTTCGAGCTCTACACGAAGTATGTCCACTTGAGCTCGTGATAAAGTTTTGGCTCAGAGCAAGAAATTGTTGACGGAGCACATCCGCCATGCTGTCAGAAAAAAATAGTAACGGTGAGAGACCCATCTGAGTAGGACGTATACTCTGATAATATCCTCCAACTCAATCCCACTACTGATATCATTCTTGTAAAGGTGATCTCTCAGAGTATACATCCTACTCAGATGGACTCTCAGAGTATCCTCTCGGTTGGTTGTCGAGTGGCTGCAGGGACTATGTCCTGATCACATGTCGTACTATAGTTTTGCCTCGCCAGTCGAATGGTTGTAGGGACTATGTCCTGATCACCATGTCGTAGTCTAATACAATCCAGAGATTGACACAGTACTAATTCATATATGTAGTCCAATACAAATAGTCGAATACAAAAACAATCCAATACAAATAGTCCAATACAAATAAGTACTAATAGCTAATGAGAACCAGCACCTCACGTAAACGCTCAGTGATACGATCACACAACCACCTCGAATAAGTGGGATCGACGGCGGCAGGAGAGATGTAGTCCCTTGCAAGTGCAGCATGAATAGAAATCCCGGTCTCACTAGCTACCGGTGCTGGATGAATAGAACTCTCGGTCTCACTAGCTACCGGTTGACTTCCTCTTAACAGTAGGAGGAGCCACCTCAGCATTCATGTTTCCCTCAAACGACGTGTCGCTCCTCGGGTCATGGGTGCCATCTGGTAAGATCGATATTCATAATATAATTGTAACATAAGCAAGCTAACTAAAGGAACCATCATGTAATTTGAGTACATTTTCGAAAGCAGATAAAGTACAAAAAATTTGATTTTTTGCCAAGTGTGAGAATGGATGGCTCAGAACACAACCCAAAATCCATTCTAGTATACATTAGCGTGAATCATCTATGTTCTGTACATATGGTGTAGTATATGTTCTTATCGTATCTAGTATCTGAAGAATGTAACAGAATCAAGATGAACTCACATAATGTAATAATAAGACATCATCTACTACTATATAAGATATAGTGATAGGTGTCATATCATCATTGCCGAGGGATGAGGGTCGGAGGGCAGTCAACTTTATCTACGGCTACATAGTTTCTACCTCGCCAGTCGAATGGATACATGGATGTCATGATCACCATACCATAGTTTTGTCTCGCAGTCAAATGGCTGCAGGGACTATAGTCCCGATCACCAAGTGTGAGAACGGATGGCTCAGAACACAACCCAAAATTTATTCTAGCATACATTAGTGTGAATCATCTATGTTCTGTACATATGGTATAGTATATGTTCTTATCGTATCTAGTATCTGAAGAATGTAACAGAATCATGATGAACTCACATAATGTAATACTAAGACATCACTACTATATAAGATATAGTGATAGGTTGTCATATCATCATTGCCGAGGGATGAGGGTCGGAGGGCAGTCAACTTTATCTACGGCTACATAGTTTCTGTCTCGCCAGTCGAATGGCTGCAGGGACTATGTTCTGATCACCATGCCATAGTTTCTGTCTCGCCAGTCGAATAGCTGCAGGGACTATATGTTCCGATCACCATGTTACCAATTAACCAACCAACAAAACTACTGTTACAAATATCGGCACTATCGGTGCGTTCGAATCGGAGTATCACATTTTTCGGTGTTGGAAAACAAATAATTATACTAACTTATCAGATTTTTCGGCACTATCGGTGCCCCTGACCAAGCCCCCCTACACACCCCTAACCCGAACCCTAACCCGCCACTCCCCCTCCTCCCTCCCCCAGCCGTCCCCACCCCCTGCTCCCCTTCCCCAGCCGCCCACACATACCCACCGCTAACCCGAGCCCTACCCCTAGCTCCCCTTCTCCAGCCGCCCTTGTCCACCATACCCCACCCCCCAGCCACCCCCGAACCACCCGTATCCCCCCTGTCCCTCCTCCGAGCCATGCGCACCCCCACCCTAACACCAACAACAAAACAGTCAGAGAGAGAGAGAGAGTCGCCGGAGAGAGTGAGAGTCCCCGAAGAGAGTGAGAGCGCCGGAGAGAGTGAGAGCGCGGAGGGGGAGGAGGAGAGAGAGTGAAAGAGTAAAATAGGAGAAAATGGACCCTAACTCGAATACTAACCCTAGCTCCCCTCCCCTAGCCGCCCTCGTCCCCCCTGCCCTACCCCTCCAGCCACCCTCAGCCCCCGCATCCCCCATGCACCTCCCCACGAGCCATCCGTACCCCCCCAAACCACCAAAAACCAAAACAAATGGAGAGAGAGAGAGAGAGGGAGGGGAGAGTCATGTACCGGAGAGGGAGGAGAGTCGTCGGAGAGAGTGAGAGTCGCCGTCGGAGAGAGTGAGAGTGACGGAGGGGGAGGAGAGAGAGAGAGAAAAATGGGGGAAATGAATCAACGGGGGGATATAATTAGAATTTAGCGATGTTCAAATGACAGTCACTAAATTAGTCGCTAGTAGCGACATCATAGCGACGTTTCGCGATGACTAGCTCATGTAATTAATATACGTCGTTATTTCGTCGCTAGTAGCGACGATTAGCGACGCCTCACTAAAACGTCGCTAATGTACATAATTTAGCGATGTTAATCGAACATCGCTAAATTTATGTCGCAAATGAGCAGATTTTAGTAGTGCTCAATCACAATCCGATGATTGCTAAAGATTGAGAGTGGTCAAGTATAGTCACATTTTTAACAAGGTCCTCGCCTAAAGCTACGAGCCAAACAAGTCAAGTCAAATATGTCAAGTCCAAGTCAAGTCCAAGGTAAATATGTCAAGGGATCATGGCATAGGCAAAGTATTACTATCACTAAACATGAACAAGATAAGAAAAATAGGACATATAATATGGAGAAAGAGTAACAATCTACGTGCACGTAAAAGTAGAAAGTAACCATGACATGAAACAGGTTGAGCTTGTAATCAAGTGAGACAGAAAAGAATAGCAATATAGAAATGCATGTAAATACTGTAAAGTATGGCAATGTGTACCTGCCTGGTGAGAAATCGACCACGTCCAAATAAGCACTCATCAAATCAAAAGAGCCACGAAAGCTGAACTTCTGCAAACGTCCCCGAATGCTGAACAAAAAATCACCAACAATCTTGTTATAAAAATGTCTAAGTTTGACTATCCATAAGTCCAAGTTGTGGATATAGAGACAAAACAGTTATTTTGGACCAAAACAGTGTCCGTCGTTGGATTCGCTTTGCACCGAAAATGTGCCAAAATCTATTTCTCTAAAGTTAATATATATATATATACGAGTCCAATTTTTTGATATAAATTCAACGTTATGTCCAGATTTGAATTTCGATGTGTCACACACAAAATCGTCCATTGAGTCGGGTCGTGGGCCAAATAGCATTTCGGTCGACGTTTCATAATCAGACCAAACTTGGCTCACAGGACTAAAAAAATAATATGAGTCCAGTGGTGAAAGTTTCTTCGTGAGATGAAGAACGTGCACAAAGTAATTAGAGTTTTTGCAAAGGGACTAATACGGTGTACCTTGACCGATACGTCTCGAATTCATCATGTACAACCAATTTGAGTTCTGTCAAATTTCACACGTCCGCAACATCCATGTGCACCTTTCGATGCTCTCGAATTATGACAAAGTCGTCAGATTTTTCGGAACGGATCCCGCATCGATGTTTTTTGGGTTGTAGAAAACTATTTTTTTAATTTTTAAACTGATTTTTAACCAAACTTTAATATCAAAATTGTTTATAACTAATATAAAAGAATAGCTAATTTAATTTCTAGAAAATACTTATAAATATATTTATATTACTAATAATATTATTTTAATGGTGAAAACTCAAGCATAATAGTCCCATGTCAATACTAAAACATTGATATCATAATTGACCTACAAGTTGAGTCCCTAAACAACATAATAAAATATTACATTCTGTAAAAAATCCAAAAATTAGCTTAAATAGTGGTTTTAACATTAAATCTTGCACAACAATTAGTTTAGTAGATTTTTATGAAGTACTGGCACTTTTGGACACAAATGACATAGAATTTTTGGAGTTACGGGGTTACGACAAATGTCACAAAATTTTAAAAATAGCAAACGAGCTCAAAACGTAACAAATAGATATGTGCTGGAAATCTCTCGACGTCTAGTTTCTGAATAAAAATATTAGAAGGATCAAAACTAGCCTTAGATAGACAAAAATTACTCACAAAAGATCTCATCGGTTCTGGAAACCTTGTCGTGGAATCGACACCACGGACAAACCGCTTGAAACTATGTGATCTAGTGATCAGAGATTGAAGTAGAAACATAGAGGTAACTTTTAGTTTTGGTTTGAGAGGAACCAGAAGAGAAAAAGTAGATGAAACCTTGTCTACAAGTCGACTAACCTGTTGTGATGAATTCAGCACAAGTTCGGTCGACTTTGGTGCCTTCTGCATCTCGTATAGAACAAATTAGGGATGAGACTACTCGAAAAGGTGTCAGTGTTAGGGGGTGTCCTAGGATCGAGATAAAGGTGGCAGGAGGGTTGGAAGAGATCGGGTTGATGTATTTCTGTTGGGTGGAAAGAAAAGTGCAAAAATAGAAAATAAATAGGAGGAGCTCGATTTCTAGAGCATAAATACATAAAGTATGTTCGGTCATCATGGAGTGAAGGGGTCTACGTGAGAAAAGGAAGTAAAAATTGATTTGGATTTGGTTTGAGAGAATTTGGTTGAGATTTTATGATTTAAATCAAAGGTGTATCTCAAAGAGATTTAATTGGGTCAAAATTAGAAAACTAGTTTTAGAGTTAATTTAAAAATAGATTGAAATCAATATGGCTGCAATTAATTCATAAAAATAAATCTAAAATAGGTCTAAAAGTTAGAGCATCCTAGAATAGGCTCTACGAACCCTACTTGGACTAGTTTTAGGTCGGTAAAATTTTCATGATCGATTTGAGTCCAATATGTCTATAGTTTCGACTTGTGTGCCACCTAAGATTAAATAGCACACAAAAATCCAATTAAGTGGCATACCAGTGTCATGTGCGTATTAGGCTTAAGTATTTGATCTCACTAAAGTTAAGGAGGATCAGTTTAAAATAGTCATGTATTGATCATATTGCGTATAATTTCCATGCTACGGATCCATGATTGATCTATGTCGTTTAGCTATATCGGTATATGTGACCATTGATGGTTTAGTTATGCTATATGTGATGAATGCCGCTTTGATCCTATGTTGATATGGTTAATGGACGAGATTGTTTGGATATACCCTAAGGATTAAGATAGCAATTTATGAGCTCACTAAGGTTAACACAATTATAAGGTTACATATGTGGCCCAGTGAAAAATTATTTGAATTATTCAATAATATGGGCCACACATGTAAAATTAATTGTGTTGGACTATCTAAATAATTAAGCCAAATTAAAGTGGTCTATTTGGAAAATTGGTTTAAGAATATAATTGTCGTAGAATTAATGTGTAGATACTGGAGATAATCTAATTTGATGAGGGGCCAAATTAAAAATATCAAAACATATAAATATATGTATTCATTAGGGTTATGGTCCCCAACTTATACGGCCACCAAAAGCTTCTCTTCTGCATTTCCATCAACAGAAAGAGGGGGACAAAGGATTCGGGTTCTTTTTGTCATTAAGGGTCGTAGCAAGTTGGAAGATCGAACCCCATAAAAAGACGACCACTTTAAGATCCATCAAGCCTAACAATGGATTCAGGTACGCTTCCACTTTAAGATCCATCAAGCCTAACTTTGACCTTTATATATATATATAATATTATATATATATATATTATATATATATATATATATATATATATGTATTCATTAGGGTTATGGTCCCCAACTTATACGGCCACCAAAAATTGAGGAAGTGTACCTGAATCCATTGTTAGGCTTGATGGATCTTAAAGTGGTCGTCTTTTTATGGGGTTCGATCTTCCAACTTGCTACGACCCTTAATGACAAAAAGAACCCGAATCCTTTGTCCCCCTCTTTCTGTGATGGAAATGAGAAGAGAAGCTTTTGGTGGCCATATAAGTTGGGGACCATAACCTTAATGAATATATATATATCAACCGATGTTCAACCGATGAGTTCAACCGATGATGAGATGAATAATATATATATATATATATATATATATATATATATATATATATATAATTATATAATATATATATATTATATATAATATATATGTATATGTAGGTCCAAATTAACTCTAAAAACTAGTTTTCTAATTTTATATATACATAAATATATTTGGACCCACAATTTGTAACCCATGACTATCATCACATGGAATGTGAGGGGCGCGAACTCGGTGGGTCGGTAGCGTGAGATTACCAAAGTGATGCGTAGTAATAGAAGTTCGATAGTATCTATCCTAGAAAGTAAGATTAAGAAGGAAGATCGGATCCGAGATAGGACCCCAGCACAGTGGGACAGTGTTCATAATATGGAAGAGTGCGGGGTGGCGCGCATATGGACCCTGTGGGACACACAACAATGGGACTGTCAGGTAAAATTTAAATCTGATCAATTATTACTCTTGTTTTTCACTAACAAAGGTGGACTCGAAGTTGCATGGGTTGCTGTGGTTTATGGTCAGAACGATCGAGGCCGGCGATTTTAGCTCTGGAAGGATATCATAAATATCTCGGCTAATATAGCAGACAAACTCCCGCTGGTACTATGTAGGGATTTCAATGCCATTCAGGCGGACAGCGAGAAGATGGGAGGGCGCCAAGTCTGCCCCAATTCTGGCTGATTTTAAGGATTGTCTTCTCAGTTCGGGGCTCGTCTGTATGGAGCACTCAGGAACCATATGGTCATGGAGTAATAGCTCTTCAACTAATAGAGTAGTGTGCCAGTTGGATCATGCTCTGTGCAACACCAGGTGGCTCGATACTTTCCCGCTCGTTCGAGCGGAGGGGCTCCACTGTGGAACCTCTGACCACACCCTATCCGGATTCGCCTGGTAGCAGAAGTACCCACGAAGAGGAGGCCATTCCGATTCAACAATGCTTGGCCGTTGGTAGACGGATATAAGGAGGTAATTGGCGCTGCCATCTCGGTAACCTTCGAGGGAAATCCTCAGTTCCAATTAGTCAAGAAACTCCAGTTTATTAAAGAGCTCTGAAGAACTAGAATCGGACGAGGCCGCAGCAATCATTGGCCAAAGCTGAGGCAGATCTCTTGCTGGCCCAGCAGCAAGTACAGGCGGATCCGCTAAATGCGGAGAAGGTCGACCAGGAACTTCAGTTGCAGGAGTCGGTTCGGAGGATCCATTTTCAGGAGGCGGTCCACCTCCAATAACGAGCCAAATGTGATTGGCTCCGTGAGGGGGATCGATGCTCCAAATTTTTTCATGCTACGGTCCGAGCTCGGCAACACAGAAAGACCCACCTGCTTTTACTCGACAGGAACGGAAATCTGATCTCAAATAACCTGGCCATGGCGGAGGAGGCCATTGAGTTCTACAGAGCCCTGTACAACCAGAATGAGTACTTGGCTGCTTTCCACGAAACTATTTGCAAGCGTCTAGTGTCCGAGGAAGGGAACAAGTTGCTGCAACAGGATGTGTCTATGGCGGAGATGATCAGATTATTCGAGACGCGGATCCTAACAAATCCCCTGGCCCAGATGGATTCAATGCGGCATTCTTTAAACTTTACTGGGATCAACTTAAACATCAAGTCCTGCACATGGTCCAAGTCTTCCAGGACAGGTAGGCTTATGAAGGAATTGAACCATACTTTCTTGGTTCTCATTCCCAAGAAAGAGGGGGCTCGGGCACTTGCGGACTTCCGACCTATCTTGTTGCAATTTCTGTATAAAATCATACATATTTAATGTGTACTATAATACAGGAGATATGAAGGGGCTTATTTCTGAAAACAGTCCGCTTTTATTAAAGGACGAGCGATTACGGAGAACTGTCTATTAGGCCATGAACTTGTCCGCGAGTTCAATAAATCTGGGGGGAAGAAATGTTGCATCAAGCTTGACATTCGGAAAGCATATGATATGGTGAATAGGGACATTGTTTGCCACATGATGCTTAGTATGGGATTCGATAGTGGTGGGTGGACCGTGTGAGAGAGTGTATTCTCCTACCTTCTCGTTGCTGATTAGAGGCCATCCCTGTGGGTATTTTGGGAGCAACAGGGGTTTGCGTCAAGGGGATCCTTATCCCTGTACCTCTCCACTATTACCATGGAGTATTTTACTTGCTTAATGGATGTTGCCACTATCCTAAACGCATCATCCCGCTATATCGTACGGTGGAGCCATCTATTACACTTAGTTTATGCAGATGACCTACTAGTTTTTGTGGAGCCGTCGGATACACTATGCAAGCTCTTATTGAAGTTCTGTTGAATTTGCGTCTTTATCATGACTTTTCCTGAATAGAGATAAAAGTCATATCTATTTTAGTAAGAATTTCCCGGACCAGGGTAAGTGGTCGAACCTTCTTCAAGTTGAGATCGGACAGCTCCCATTAAATATCTTGGACTCCCCCTCTCAATCAACTACGCCCGAGATGCAGATTGCCAGGGTCTAATTCAGCATATTCAGGCTAGACTCGAAGGTTGGCAGGCTCAGGTTTTGTCATTTGGAGGTAGATTGGAGCTTATCCGTTCAGTTATCGTCGCTATCACGAGTTATTGGCTCCAGGCCATTTATATACCCGAAAAGACGATAATTAGTATTGAGAAGATGTGCACAAAATTTGTCTGGAAGGGCGGATTGCACGACATTGCCTGGGAGGAGTTGTGTCAGCCTAAGGAAGAGGGAGGGATTGGCCTTCGCTCTCTTAAAGTCCTCCGTGAAGTGGCGCTCTTCAATCTAGCCTGGCGATTTTTGACTAGTGATTCTATGGGCTCGTTGGATGATGAATAGATATTGTCGCTCTCAGAATTTCTGGATCCAACCGGTTAATAACAACTTTTCAGTTACGTTCAAGAATATCCTCCGCATCCGTCCCAAAGTGAGGGACAGAATTAGTAGAGTCATTTGTGACGGGCGACACACCAATCTTTGGATGGACCCGTGGCTAGATCATAAGAGCTTGGTCGAGAGGTGGGGTTGGCCGGTATTTGAAATTAGCGGTCGGGACGAACCGCTGTCAGTGCTGCTGGTTGAAGGGCGCTGGCAAGTAGACACTCGCCAAGTAGGACGGTGGCACGCTGAGGAAATTCGGCGTATACAAGTGCATCCGGATAAGGGCAGCGACTGTTGGAGTTGGGATGGGACGACCTCGGGAGATTTCACGGTTAAAGAATGTTACGAGACGTGTCGTCCACAACATCCGAGAGTTAACTGGGCGGAAGTTATTTGGTATAAGAGAGGAGCGACGAAGATGAGCCTTTGCGCCTACAAAGCTATGAAGGATAGACTCCTTACGAAAGATAGATTGTGTCAGTTTGGCATCACCATTGACAACCCCGATTGTGTGTTCTGCACAGGGGAATTAGAGACGCGTGACCATCTCTTCTTCCAGTGCCGCAACACTTTCTATATTTGGCAAAAGAGCATGGAGATGATTGGCATTACAGGAGCTCACAGGGATGGTTTCACTGAGACTGTGGCATGGATCGTGGACATGAAGACTCGCGAACCGGATAAGTATAATAAGGCTCGGCTGCGCTTATTATCTTCCGTATGGCATGTATGGCGAGAGAGGAACAAGCGTATCTTTGAAGGATTGGTCTCCTCGCTTCAGGCGATCCTTCGTAATATAGAGTCTGATGTCCATATTATGGATGTTTAAGTACTGAGTTGCTCTTGTTCAGTTTGGATGTACATTTTTCTTTCTTTTTTTTCTATCAATAAAAGCACCCTTTCTTCAATATATAGTATATATATATAATATATATATATATATATATATATATATATATATATATATATATATATATTATATATATATATATATATATATATAAAATATATATATATATATATATATATAAGTTGAGGATGACTACCTCATCCTCCTGGTATACTAGATCTCCAACATTATACGTGTTTCTAGCTTTAATTGTGCATACAATCCACCAATCTCGGGTATTATATTATCGACTAGGATAAACTCGTATAATACACTTGAACTATTTAACTTTCCAACATAAATTAATGGTTTGAACCTTCCATATATCTTTCTATTTTTTATATCAATAAATCCAAATTGTTTGTCAATTTTTCATCCTTGCGTAGGTGATGTGTCTAACCAATCATATTTTAACAACATAATATTTTTTGTCTCAAAAGAATCTTCAAAAGGGTATTCCAACTTTATGATATCTCTTAGTATACCATAATAGTCGTATTCTGGAACCTCATCACAGACTGAAACCCTTATATAAACTATAAAATTCTTTGTATAATTAGTCTCCTTATCGATAAGTGAGTGATTGATAGGCTTACTGGTGGTTCTAAGTTTAAAGCCATTAATGGTGTATCCATCCTAAAACTTTGACCTCTTTCTTGGTCCAATAGCTAATGCTCGAAATACTTCATTCTGTAACATGATACCAGGGCAAAAAATTAGAAACATCATGTATCATAGGCATATTAAACAATACATGGTACCGGTACCAAAATTCTATAATATTTGATTTTTAAGATCCTTATATAATTATAGAACTGTCACGACCCGCCACCTATTTTTGGGGATACGAGTGCATGTCTATGCCAGCCTACGCCGCAGAGTCGGCGGTAGAACGTTGTCAAGGCCATGATGCTCAATATGACAATAAATAATAAACTTTCTGCTCATCCACAATAACTAAATTAAATTATAATCTTCAAAGATTTATATTTGATACAAGGTACAATGTCTCATAATTTATAAAGAACAACTGAATATAACTCAACTATCTAGAATCTAGGTTTGACCTGCAAGTACACCCGCCTCCCCAATGCTACACGCAGTCGTGGCTAACATGAAAAATGTTGGTTTTCATTCAGGAATGGAACGAGTACAAATTATCAAATGCAGTTTCAAGTATATGTTAACGACTATAAGACAATGGTTAGTCATAAAATACATGATGAAAAAATATCTAGAAAAGTAACAGAAAACAAGAAGAATACCAGGCAGGAAAATATCTGACAGCATGTAACATGAGAATATAACTATTTATGTGTTTTGAAGTACCTTTAGATATGTGATCGGTCTGAGGACTGTCACACCACAACGTCTAAGTTAATTACAATGTCTACTTTAACAAGATCTACTTTATTTAACAAGGTCTACTGTACAGGAAATAAAATATGGGCTAAGTTCTGATCACATATCTATTAGTACTTTTCCGTCCCGACACCACGTACAAGGCAGAAAATATGACATGAACAAGAAACATGAGGTGTTATCGAGTGACGAGCGTGTCAAGAATCAAGTATGATATAACTGAACTGTGTGATATAAGAATTAACAATACTGAAAACAAAAAATAAATGTACTCGCTGGGTCCTTTGCTGGTGAAACCGATAATACCAACCACTCGGTGTGCCACACAAAAGTTCAACTCGTACAACAGTCTCTGGATGCTGAAACTGACATCACCAATACCTTTGGTATAAAAGAAATGTCGAAGAATGTCTACCCAAAAGTCTAATTCTGGACACATGAGAAAAATTATAATTTTGGGTCAAAATGATGTCCGCCATTGGACCCGCTTTGCATCAAAAAGTATGCCAATATCTAATATCTCTAAAGTCGTTAAACTATGTCTATGGATTTGGTTTGATGATACGAACACAACAGTATGTCCATAGTTGGTTTCTGGTGGACCATGCATAAATTTGCCCATTGGATCGGGTCGCGGGCCCGCCAAAAGGGCGTTCCGATCGACCTTCTCAGAATCGGACCAAACTTTGCATACAGGACCAAAACAATAATACGGTCCTGTTGGCACAAGTTTTGTCTTAGGATGATGAACGTATACAAAATTATGGACTAGTTTACAAAGGGATCGATACTGGGTATCTCGACGGATACGTTATGATTTTGGCGCTCACGCATAGCGAAATCGAGTTCCGTCGAATTTTACATGTCGACAACTTCTATACGCGTCTTTCGATGCTCATGGGTTACGACCACATAATCCGTTTTGTCGGGGTGCACGCCTTATCGGTAACTTTTCCTAAAAATTTTAGTTCTCAAGAACAAGCTTTTCTAGATTTTTGAAATAAAATAACTTCATACATACTGATCAAAAACATGATCTACCAGATGAGTTTTATTCTCGTATATGTTGCCTGCAGATTTGTTCAGGTAGTTTCCTAAAATTATCAATGGATTGACAAGGAGTTGCCTTCCAAAACAGTTGGTTGAAACAGTTTAGGTTCTGTTTGTTATCTACGAAAACTGGGTTTTTTCGAGTTTTGGAACTTGAATCACCACCAACCTAGTACAAACTAAAATAATCTAATTGATAGGACTGGAAGAGGGTTATGTTATCTTCGTACCTGTGAAATCGGTTCAAAATTAGATCGAAGATCGAAGGAGGAGTCATGCCACTACCAGAATATGTCAGATTAGCGACGTTTGTAAACGTCGCTAATGCCGACCAAAATATCGCTAATTTAAGTTAGCGACATTTCTAGCGTCGTTTTGGAAACGACGGAAAAAAGTGTCGCTAATCGGTAAAATGTCGTAAAACGTCGCTACGGCGACGTTAATTAGCGACGTTACAAACGTCGCTAAGTAGCAAAGTTATTTGCGACGTTCGTTTGTGGTCGCCGTTTAGCGACATATTAGCGACGTTTTGACGAGAAAAGATTTTTTGCCACGTCAGCAATTTAGCGATGTTATTAGCGACGTTCATAAACATCGCTACGTAATAGCGACGCTAAGAACGTCGCTAAATTAAAAAAATAATAAAAAATATACAGAATCCAGAATGCAAATGGAGCTGGAGTTGGAGTTGGAGATACAATCCAGAGATTGATACAGTACTAATTCATATATATTTTGTAATTCCAAAAAAGAAACAAACTAGTAGATAGTCCAATACAAAATATATCCATAAAGCAAGTACAGCTGGTAATAAGTACTAATAGTCCAATATAAAATATATCCATAAAACTATACTACACTAATGACGACCACGCAGCTCACGCAAACGCTCAGTGATACGATCACGCAACCACTTAGAATAAGTGGGATCGACGACGCCAGGAGAGATTTAGTCCACTGCAGGTACTTGATGAATGGAACTCTCGATCTCACTAGCTACCGGTGCCACTTCCTCCTTAACAGTAGGAGGAGCCACCTCAACATTCAGTGTTTCCCTCAAACAACGTGCCGCTGCTCGGGTCATGGATGCCATCTGGTAAGATCGATATTCATAAAGAATATAATTATAACATAAGCAAGCTAACTAAAGGAACCATCATCTCGTTTGAGTACATTTCGAAAGCAGATAAAAATGTTATATTCGATTTTTTACCAAGTGTGAGAACGGATGGCTCAGGACACAACCCAAAATTTATTCTAGCATACATTAGTGTGAATCGTCTATTTTCTGTATATATGGTGTAGTATATGTTCTTATCGCATCTAGTATCTGAAGAATGTAACAGAATCAAGATGAACTCACATAATGTAATACTAAGACATCATCTACTACTATATAAGATATAGTGATAGGTTTTCATATCATCATTGCTGAGGGATAAGGGTCGGAGGACAGTCAACTTTATCTACGGCTACATAGTTTCTGCCTCGCCAGTCGAATGGCTACAGGGACTATGTCCTGATCACCATGTCGTACCATAGATTAATGCAAATGGAGATGGAGCTGGAGCCAAAATACAGAATCCAAAATACAAAATATAGAATCCAATCCTTGGGTTCGCCGAAAATACAAAAACAAAGATTGACACACAGTACAAATTCATATCTGTTTTAAGTGTGAGAACGGATGGCTCAGAACACAACGCAAAATTTATTGTAGCATACATTAGTGTGAATCAACTATGTTTTGTACATATGGTGCAGTATATGTTCTTATTGAATCTAGTATCTGAAGGATGTAACAGAATCAAGATGAACCCACAAAATGTAATACTAAGACATCATCTACTACTAAAAGATATACTGATGGGTTGTCGTATCATCATTGCCGAGAAAAATGGGTTGGATTACCGTATCTAGAATAATACCAATCCAACCCATTTCATGAATAAATGTTACCAATCAACCAACCAACAAAACTACTTGTTACAAATATCGGCACTATCGGTGCTTTCGAATCGGAGTATCAGATTTTTCGGTGTCGGAAAACAAATAATTATTACTAAATTATTAGTTTTTTTGGCACTATCGGTGACCCCGACCAAGCCCCCCCGCACCCCTCCCCCCCCACCTACACCACCCCTAACCCTAACCCGAACCCTATCCCCAACCCCTCCCCCACCAGCCCCCCTCCCCCCACCAGCCCCCTCCCCTGCCCTGCCCCCCCTCGCCCCCTGCTCCCCTCCCCAACCAACCACCCCTAACCCTAACCTGAACCCTAACCCTAACCCTCCCCTCCCCCCCAGTCCCCCTCCTCACCCACAGCCTCCCTTCCCTCCCCCCGCCCCTCTCCCCCCACACACACCCGAACCCTAACCCTCCCCTCCCCCTAGCCCCTCCTCCTCACCCCAGCCGCCCTCACCCCCCTGCCTCACCCCTTAAGCCACCCCCCACTCACCACCCATCCACCTGCATCCCCCTGGCCCTCAACCCCCCCCCCCCCCATCGGACCATTCCTTACCCCCCAACCACCTACACCCCTCTGCCCCTCCCCCC
Organism: Iris pallida; assembly: GCA_029216955.1. NCBI lineage: Eukaryota > Viridiplantae > Streptophyta > Magnoliopsida > Asparagales > Iridaceae > Iris > Iris pallida. The sequence goes on from JANAVB010037620.1 coordinate 13,118,258, forward strand.
GAGCCACCCGCACCCCCCAACTTCCAACAACCAAAATAGAGAGAGAGGGGGAGTCACGTACCGGAGAGGGAGGAGAGTCTTCGGAGAGAGTGAGAGCACCGGAGAAAGTGAGAGCGCCGGAGGGGGAAGGAGAGAGAGTGGAAGAGTAAAATTGGGAAAAATGAATCATTGGGGGTAATTTAATTAGAATTTAGCGACCATTTTAACGTCGCTAAATTAGTCGCTATTAGCGACGTCATAGCGACGTTTCGCGACGACTACCTCATGTAACTAATATACGTCGTTGTCACGTCGCTATTTTTGTTGCTATTAGCGACTATTTGCGACGTTTCACTTAAACGTATAATGTGCAAAATTTAGCGATGTTATGCGAATGTCGCTAAATTTATGTTGCTAATGGAGCAGATATTAGTAGTGTGCCATGAAGTTGGCATCGTACATGATGTTGTTGCTGCAGCTATTACTTTTGTCAATGCCGTCCGACGGCCCTGTCAGCAGTGCAAGCAGTCGGGTGCGCGTGCAGGGAGGTTGGCGAGGTCGAAAAAGGTGGCAGTAATTTTTAGATTAGGGTTTGGCAAGGGTTTCTTCTCTCCATCTCTCGATTTATATGTAAAATGGGGGTCGGTTTACTCTCGGTTATGAAGGATTGAGTATGGGTACTATTCATTGAACAGTACCCGGCCCTCAATATAGCTATTTCCTTTATTTATTTCTTTTATTTATTTTTTCCTTTCTTTCTATCTATATATTATATATGTACTTTCTTATATACAATACCACCTAATTATACCCAAAAGTTTTAAATATATTTTTGGCAACTATTTTTCCTATCAAATAAAGTATTACTATAAATATCAATAAAATAATATATTACTATACATAACAATAACACATATATGAGATAAATATATTTACTAACTTTTATAATTAACAATAAAAGCATATATACAATTATTGAATAGGCGCCCATACATCTTATATATAAACATTTATATAGTCTAATACCCCAAAATGCACAAGGATATATATAAGAAAATTATATGTCACCTTTTCCGAGGTAACTATAAATTAAAATAGCAAAATGCATATATTGTAATTAATATTCAATTTATAGGAAATTACTCATTAGATTGTAAAAATGAACTACCAATATATATACACATTTGTATATCTACATGAACGTCGTTGGTCACACTACCTGCCTACATGGGATTGGACTCGGTTCTAGCCCAGTCCGGACTAGTTTGGTACAACCGAATCTTCTAAAATTCAATAATCTTAAATAATAAATAATAAAATTATTTACAGGGGTCATGTCATAACTTGGCATAGTTTTTCTAGTTGGGACACACTTATGGTTCGGCCTTCCCTAGCATGGCTAATACACTAGTCAAGGCAGACGACCACGCTATCCGTGCCATGATTTTTAGTCATTTTGTACTCCAAAACTTAACCATGATTAAGACCTTCTATAATAATAATTAATTAATTACTTATATAATTCAAAAATTACCATTTAATTTAAATAAATAATAAAAGGTATTTTTAAAATTTCCGGAAGAGAGGTTACAAATCTACCCACCTTAGAAATAAATTTGTCCTCGAATTTAAGGACTGCTAGGATAGACGGACTTGGTAGATTGGTGAAAGGTAATAAAGTTTATGATAAAAAATATTGGTCAAATAGATGAAAAGAGGAAGAAAGTATTGAAACTCTAAAGGCCCAAAATGATCTCAAAATATTTACTTTTAAAACACAAGTTTTGATAAAATAAAAAAATCATAAAACAGAGTATCGATGAAAAACTGCCTTCAACCACGATAAATAGAATAAGTTACATAAATAAAAATTCTGAACATTCGGGGAGAGAGGATTTGGGATTTAGGGTTAAGGATTTGGAATTGGATTTAGGAATTAGGGTTAGGGATTTGGGTTATGTCACCCCCAGTTTTAGGAACAGGGGTATTTTTGTCATTTTGTACTTTTGAATATTTTTGAAAGTTATTTTATTATTTATGATATTGTTTTGGGGTTATTAGGGTCGGGTTCGAATTTTAGCTCATTCCGACTTGTATCGGGGACCCGGGGTAGCTTAGACTCTGATCGGGACCCAACTAGAACCGACCAACTTGTCATGACCAAATCCAGATATTTATATTTAACTAATCCCATTTGATTTTAGTGGGATTAGGGATTAGAATTAGATTTAGAACTTGAAATTAGGAGTTTTCAAGTTACCATTTTGACCCCAACTCAAACCACTTATTTCTTTGACTTAGAGGGCATTTTGGTAAATTGCCAAATGTCCCAACCCTCTAGGATGTGGCCGGCTATGTATGGAGCACCCCCTCTCCTTTGCTTTACTCCAAAGCAAACCTTTCTCTCTCTATTTCATTTCTATCCACCACTTTCTCTCTCTTGTTCTTTCCCAAAATTTAGAGAGCCACTCCATTGATTTCATCTCCAAATCCACCATTTCTTCTACCAAATATTCTTCTTTTCTCTTCTACTCCATGAAAGGAAGGAGCTAGCCAAGTTTGGGAGGATTCGGAGCTCGTTCGTGTCCTTTTAGAATCTCTACGTGTCGGTGTCGAGTCGGGAAGCTTTTTCATTTGGATCTCTCTCCCGGAAGGTATAATCTCTCTTCTAAATCACCCCAACATGCATATAGGATTATTTTTGACCCATAGAAATAACCCCCATGGTTGTGTCTCCATTTGTGTCCGTTTCGTGTCCTTTTGGAGACTTTTAGGAGTGTCCTATGTGTAGGTTTGTGTCCTAGTAGAAAATTCCTATTGGACTCTTGTTTTTAATATATATATATTGTGTGATAAATTATTAGACATTTAAATTCCAGATTTTATATTATTTAGAGAAGGTATTTTCAATGTATCATATTGTATCATATTTGTTATATATATATATATATATATATATATATATATATATTTTTTTTTTTTTTTTTTTTTTTTATATATATATATATATATATATATATATATATATATATATATATATATATATATATATATTTACATGGTGTCATGAGAATAGTGGTAGTGGTGTTGAGAGTGTGTATTTATATATATATGTGTGTGTGTATGTCTGTATATATATATATATATATATATATATATATATATATATATATATATATATATATATATATATATATAAAATATATATATATATATATATATATATATATATATATATATATATATATATATATGTGTGTGTGTGTGTGTGTGTGTGTGTGTGTGTATTTGTATATGGGAAGGAGAATGAGGAGGAGAATAGGAAGGAGAATGGGAAGGAGAATGATGAGGAGAATAGGAAGGAGAATGGGAAGGAGAATGAGGAGGAGAATAGGAAGGAGAATAGGAAGGAGAATGAGGAGAAGAATGGGAAGGAGAATGGGACGGAGAATGAGGAGGAGAATGGGACGGAGAATGAGGAGGAGAATGGGACGGAGAATGGGGAGGAGAATGAGGAGGAGAATAGGAAGGAGAATGGGAAGGAGAATGATGAGGAGAATAGGAAGGAGAATGGAAAGGAGAATGAGGAGGAGAATAGGAAGGGGAATAGGAAGGAGAATGGAAGGAGAATGGGAAGGAGAATGGGACGGAGAATGAGGAGGAGAATGGGACGAAGAATGAGGAGGAGAATGAGAAGGAGAATGGGGAGGAGAATAGAGAGGAGAATGAGAAGGAGAATGAGGAGGAGAATAGAGAGAAGAATGAGAAGGAGGAGAATAGAGAGGAGAATGAGAAGGAGAATAGAGAGGAGAATGAGAAGGAGAATGAGGAGGAGAATAGAGAGGAGAATGAGAAGGAGGAGAATGAGAAGGAGAATAAGCCACAGGAGGAGCAAAAGCACTAGCAGAAGCAGCAGTAGCATGAGGAGAAGAATGAGAAGAAGGAGAATAGAGAGGAGAATAAGAAGAAGAATGAGGAGGAGAATAGAGAGGAGAATAAGGAGGAGAATGAGAAGGAGAATGAGAAGGGTAAATGTAGGAAATAGGATATTGATGAGATATTGAGTTTAACTTCTAAGATGGTGTTAGAAATAAGTTGTCTTGGTAGGTAATGACTAGATGAGGGTAGTTTAGGCTAGTCTTGACCTCCGTTGACCAAGAGTTGACTTTTTGACCAAAAGTTAACTTCAAGTCAACACTTGACTTAGAATTGACCAAAACCAAACCAGAGTTGACCAGTTGACTGAAAATCAACTGTTAGTCAATATTTGACTTGTTTGACCTAGGGTTGACTCAGTGTTGACCAGAGTTGACCAGAGTTGACTTTTTGACCAAAAGTCAACTGAAAATCAACCTTGACCCAAATTGACCTAGTTTGACTTGGATTGACTTCCTGTGACCTTGTTTGACCTTGGTTGTCCTAGTGTGATCTAGTTTAGCTTGGTGTAACTTAGTTTGACCTAGTTTTGACTTAGATTTGCATATCATGATTAGATTAGCTTTCCTTTCATTATTAAACCATGTTTTGACTTATGGTATCTAATCTTTAGGTCTGTGATTACTCTGAGCATCTGTTCACCTTATCAGCTCAGGACCACAGGCGAGTATATTCACTGATAGTTTTCATTGTCTTGATATCTACTATATCCGATTCAGTTGTAGTGTCTTACTTGATTCTCGACACGATAGTTCACGGACTAGTATTATCGGATTCCTGTCATGAGATGTCATTCCTGGATTTCTTGGGATACTGGTACTTGCTTGGTCTTGATTCTTGTACTTGTATTGACGCCGATTTCTGAAGAGGACTTGCTCCCCTCTTAGGGAATCCCGCGTCATGACGTGCTATGTCCGGATCTGTATACTATTCGGGGATGGAAGAATTATTAGGGGTTATGTGATCAAAGCCCATCTTGTGCAATCTTGTGATACTAGCACCACCCTCACCTCACGTAGGGTGTAGCAGATACCCCTTGCCGGGTTATCCAAGTTGGCCGACATGACCCTTTCTAGAGATTTTCCTGTGATTGTCGGGCCAAGTGGATAATCCTATCTTGACTCCCTAGCCGATCACATATCGCTCTAATAATTCAAATTACATTTTACATTTATTGTCGTATCTTATATTCCAATTCAGTTTTACTTTCTGTACTTCTCACCATGCTATGATTTCATTTACTCACATGCTCTACCTGTCTTTATACTGTACCATGATTTGAGACTAAGTCCTGTTTGAAAGAAGGGTTACAACCCCGGTCCTTGTTTGGTTTAAGTGTTGTAACTCGGCTTTCGAATGGTTCCCAAGTCGCATATATCTTTGTCTTGTATTTCATTATACTGTCTCTTATAGTATTTGTCAATTCACATGGAACTGTTGTTGGTGGTTGTACTTGCTCATTTTTCTGACAGGATACCGTTATGAAATTTTACAGATGTTTCTGAGACAGATGGAGACTCAGGCCAGGACGGTGGCCTGATAGATTGGCCACTAGATTTTATACTCCCTGAGTAGTTAGCATTTGTTAGGCTTGACTGGACTGCGATCCAGCTTTGGATTTTAGAATGTAGTATTATATATTATTCTGTGATGTTATGTTTAGTTTTGGACTTGTGTGGATCTCGAACTTATTTTTCTTGCTTCATCTATCATATTTCCTTTCCATGCTATCTACCTTAGTTTTACATTTGTGATTGAGACTGTATTGCTATGTCACCTCCATTCGGAGTGTATATACTGTACAGATACCTTTATCTGTTTAGTTGTAGTATTCTAGATGACCTAAACAGCGTTCTACCGCCGATGCTGCGGCGTAGGCTGGACGTACCCACTTCTCGTGCCCCTAATCAGGGTGCGGGTCGTGACAGGTTAGGATTTTGCTGATTTGAGAATTTTGTTAAGAGTAGAGGAAGGCCTTTCTATATATAGGGGTTGGTAATTCCCTAATTAAATAAGAAACAAAGCTGCTAGTAAATAATTCTTCTATAAATTTAAATAAATTTTAAAATAAAAATGTCGATTAATCAAAATTCCATTTATGATAACAATAATAATTTAAAGTAATATTTCAATAATATCAAATATTTTTAAATCATGTAAATTTAAATATATCCACCAATTCTTGTTGGTCAATAATAACAAATATTTTCAAGTAATTCGAGTTTAATAAAATGAGTTACTAAGACGATTGAAAATAATATTTGTTATTTATCATAATAATTTGACTAATATTTTAAAATCGCATAATTTCAAATATTCTTTATACTAGCATTACCAAATCAAAGGTAATAATAATATTTCTAATCAAACATATCAAATTTTAGTCAACCAATTAATCACGATGATAATTGAAAACAATATTGCATATCCTTGAAACAATTTTGAATATCATTGAAAAAAAATTCAGAATATATTAATCAAAATCTTATTTAAGGATAAATAGAAAAATTAAAAACTTTGCATTAATAATTTTACGGTCAAAATACTTATGATTTTTAAAATTAATAAAAAAATCAAATCTTTTCAAGATTAAAATAAAAATATCGAATCCAATAAATTATCAATCAATCCATATAAAAGTAACACTAGATATTATTAATAATTTTTTTTAAAAAAATACATTTATCCAAACTAAATTTAATACTTGTAACCATAATATTCTACAATAATATTTTAATAATGTCAATTAATATCTGAAACATAATCGCAATAATAAATGATTCAAATAATTCTAGAAGTCTATTTTGTAAAATCTTCCTTTAAAAATAAATTTGACAAGCCTCCTCAAAATATTGATAATAGAAAATAAACATTATTTTCTAACTCGAAGTGTATATTTAAAACTACAACTAAAATAAATAAATAAGTTTTGAAAACTCGAAAAGTGGGTTTACAAATCTACCCACCTTAGAATTATTCCGTCCTCGAATTTCAAAGGGCACGATTAGATATGACTAAGACCATAATCAAAAAACGAAATTTTTAATCGATATGAATGGGAACGGCGATATAATCGGAAGAATGATATGATTCATGATCAAGTTAGTCACGTGTAATCGCAGGTAAAATCAAAGAAAACATGGTTTGGCATGATCTAAATATTTTATGATTGAGTCACGATCAAATTTTTTTTAAGGAGGATAAAAAATTGGTTTAACATGAACAATTGTTCATGCACGATCAAAATATGATCAATTTACATGGTTAAAGGATCTAGTCAAATCAAAGTCTAAGCATGCCTAAGGATAGAGGCAAAATTGGATTAGCTAAAAAGTCGTTAGGCACGATTAACCACTAACTGGTATTATGTAAGTATGATCGACGATCAAAAGTTAGACAAATCTCAGCTTCGATATCCAATTGTATATTATCAATTTATCATCCCTACTCAATGTGAATGGTGCTGGAGGCTTGACCCAGTCATTGGTCCTTCGTTTTAGGTACAACTCTGGACGCCAACAAATGTTTTCTATTTTCGATCTTGATTTGTGATTGTCTTTCATTTTTCCTTAATATCTATCACCATATTATCAAATACATTCTTTTCGATATGCATGACATCAAGATGTATTTTATGAGATTGTCTTTCCAATAAGGTAAGTCCCAAAAATAGTCTACTTCCAATTATGGCTATATCTGAATCCTTTAAAATAAATGTCTTATCTCGATTCATACATCACCTTCGATAAATCCTTTTCCTATCAATCACAACTTGTGAGAAGATAGTTCATGTTTACCAGCTCTAAAGGTATCTATGTTTCTACGGATGTGACGCAAGAAAAAACTGAAGGTGACAATAAGAAAGACATGCTTTTTCTCCATACTTAAGACAAAATGCATTAAGCTTTTCCATAAATATCGGACAAGACTTAGTACCATGAGTACTCTACTCCAATAATATCACGTATGATGAAAAATCGTTGATGTCCACATGAGTGATGCTCTCATTTGAAAGTTTTGCTCCTTCGACATATCATACGTCTGAACATCGAACTTCTAGGATTATTTTATCTCATCCACCAACGGTTACAAGTAGATATCAATATTTTCTTCAGGTTTTAGGACTGTGTATAATAAGTGTCAAGAACATGTAAGAAGTCATATGGACATCCACAGTGGTATATTGTATGGGGTTAAAATCAACCGCCAACAAGAGTATGTGTTTGCCATTAAAATTGTTTGATTGAAAACTTTAATACAAACAGAACAGTGTTATAATGTAGGACTTAGATGTAGTCCTAGGAGTACACTTTTGTTTAAGCTGGGTCCTTAGTGCCAATGGAGCGAGTGGTAATGCGTTGACTCCGTTGACGGGCTGACGACGGTTATCGGTTCTCTGAAGGTGTGGATTGCTCTGGGTGCTGGAGCTTGCTGAGAGGAGGAAGACGTTGAGTGTCTGTATCTGCCTCTCTGATGATTCCTTGTATGTTCGTTGTAGATTCTGTGCGTGTGTGTGAAGGAGAAGATCCCTCTATTTATAGTTTTGTAGGCTGGCTGCTCATGCGCGCATGTAGGATGCGCCGGTGTGGGGACGCCACGTGGAGGTTGCTGATGGAGGCGCGTAGATGATGCGCCCTGATTGAGGGGAAGAACTCTTCATACTGTTGTTGTGAGCCGGCACGTAGCAGAGGAGAAGATCTTTCTGTTGCTGAAATCTTGGACGAGTTGAGTCAAAGGACACGTGTCATCGACCCATGGCTCGAAGATCTCGGATTTGGTGGAGGGGGTAATCTGGTGAGCTGTGCCTTGATTGGGCGCATGAGGAGGTTGCGGCTCATACCCTTTAGGGGTTACAAACTGTTTAGAGCGCATGGCTTTTGAGGTGCATGCAGGCGACTTTCCTTCTGTCTTTCGGGATCAGAGATCAGTCTGGGGCGCATGGATTTTGAGGCGCATGCAAAGCTTCAACTGGAGACTCTTCTTCTGTCTTTAGGGATCAGTAAAGGGTCTGAGGCGCATGGCTTTTGAGGCGCATGCTGGTTTGGACGCATGGCCGTAGAGGCGCATGCTGGTTTGGACGCATGGTCGTAGAGGCGCATACAGATGGCCACGTGACAGTAGCCGTCGGAACAGAGTCATGATGATGCTGACATTGCCGACGCTTCGTTCTCTGAAAAAGCTGTCAACTGTTCAGACTTTGGGAAGCGTGCTGCCAACTCTGGTGTCAGTTCAGCATTTAATGTTTGTGACGTTCGATGGACAGCTGAGTGGGCACATTGGTTGGTGTTCCACTCGGCATGGAGATGTGAGGGAGGGCGCATCCTCTGTGATGCGCCGGGTACTGTAGGGCACGTCTGTGTGATGCGCCTGATGCTGGAGGACGCATCCGTGTGATGCGCTGTTTGGCTGGCACATCCGACATGTCCTTTAATAACGCGGCTGTCTCGCTCCTCGAGTGCTATAAATAGCCGTTTGGCTGAATTCGAGGCGTCCGGTTCATCCATTTAATGCAAATTCATTACACAGAATTCGGAGAGTCATCCACTTGGCACGTGGGTTTGATTTGCCCGGCCTATAAATAGTGGCATGGAGAGAAGGTTTGCTCCTCATTCCCTCACGAACTTCCAACATGAACTTGGATATGTGGGTGCATTCTGTTGACGAAGTGCACCCGAGGGTAAAGATGAGACATCGTGTTGTCTTCGATACACTTGAAGGTGATTGTTACATCCAAAAGACGGAGTCGAGGGCTTCTGAGGCAGACGGAAGGTGCCTGTTGCATCCAAAGATAGGGATGTTCGGGCCTCGTCTCCGTTGTTCCGGAAGAGCCGTAGATCGGAATGGTGGTGCTAGGCTCTCTCTTCCTTCAAAGTGGGTGCCGCCCACTTTGATTGTGTTGAAAGCTCCTTGTGCCATGATTTTGATCACGGTCTTCCTTGGTCTTTGGAGGCTCTTTCGAAGCCTCCCCTGGCCACAGCATTTGCGGTGCTCTTCTCTTCCTTGGTTCCAGCCAGAGGGTTAAATGCTTTGCTTAGCGAAGCACTTATCAGGTGAGCCTAGCTGGAAGAGCGGCACATAACTAGGCTCTGCTCGGCCAGGTGAGCCTGGTTGGAAGAGTTGCTCATAACTGAGCTGCTGAAGGGATGTACATAACTGAGCTGGATGCACATAACTGAGCTGCTGAAGAGATGGTAGGATGCGCCTGGCTGGAGGCGCATGACATCTGCTGCGCCTGGCTGACAGCGCATGGTGACTGCTGCGCCCATCGGAAGGCGCATGGTGGTTGCTGCGCCTATCTGGAAGGCGCATGGTGACTGCTGCGCCTATCGGAAGGCGCATGGTGGTTGCTGCACCTATCTGGAAGGCGCATGGTGGCTGTTGGCTGTAGATCTAGGATCCTTCCTTTGTAAAAATTCTCCTTTGTATAGACTTATATATATATAAATAAGAAGTCCTTCTTCGAATGTCTATGGCTTATTTGATTAGCTGTCTGAGTTCTGGCGCATAAAATGCCTGGCGCATAGGCTTTCTGGTTGTAAAATTTCATGCTTCTACAGTATGTACTATCTAAAAGGAGCGAATCCATCAGAACATAAAGTAAACTAAACATTTCTAGAGTCCATAACAAATTCTGAATGACACCGATCAAAATGCTTTCATGTCTCTATATTGGAAAGGTAAGATAATTCTCCTTTATCCATCTTCAATTTCTTGCTATACAGTGTTATGTTATATTTGTGAAATATGCATCCTCTACATCATATGATCGACAAGAACTGCATGTGCTTGTAGGGATGTAACGCAGTTGACTTTCCATTACCCCAAATTGGCTTGTATCGGTCCATGTGATATAAAATACATCTGTATTTATCCTTGTTCTTCTTGTAGTACAACGTTCAACCGTTTTGATAATAATCTTTTTTAGTCTAGTCCAAGTTTTCGTATTATTGTTTTTGACATGTAGAAGTTTTCAAGCAAGTCCTTCGATACTTTTGACAACTACTTTCTAACAATCTAAATTATCCAGTTGTAGCATTCCTGTGGCAAGTTAAAATTAGACTTGAGATTCAACAGCCGCATCACCATCGACATGATAGAATGAGTATCATAATCCAGGTATATTATAGTTTCCCGCTCCGCGAAGGCACTAGATAAACAGAAAGATCGAATTTGTTGACTACGGAATAGAAAACGGTTGATCTGGGTGAGAGGATGAAAGGACTATGCGAGATTTGGATGTGACATAATGGTATCAGAGCAACACGATCCTCTGGCCAATTGTTGATTCGATTGAATTTCAAAATGTTCTCTTGATCAAAATTTCTTTGCCTACTTAATGCCAAAAATGAGATGAACGTTTCATATAATAAGTCCGTAAATATTTTTATGATACCGGCATATGTTTTATTGATTGATTGAGACATGTTTTTGAATATGAGTTTTGATATATATGATATGAACCGAGATTTTTATGGATTGATGATGGCGAAGGATGGTACAATCACTACTATGGATATCGTAAGTTTTTCATTAAGTTTCGAGGATAAAACTTTTTTCGGTGGATAATTATGTAGTGTCTCGCTCTACGAAGGCACTAGATAAACAGAAAGATCAAATTTGCTGACTCTGGAATAGAAGACGATTGATCTGGATGAGAGGATGAAAGGACTCTATAAAATTGGGGCGTGACATATATCGAAGTATCATCATCCTTGAATATATCATAGAACTCTTTTACATCAGGAACAAGATGATTTGGATCAAAACTAGGCCCGACCGCGACAAATACCATCTTTCGTGCCAGGTTTCGTTGTCGATATTCAAAGTGATCTCCGAGAGTAGACACACCCACCTCCATATTAAAAAATGACTGATACTACATAAACAAAGATTCTTCTTGAGTCATCCACTTCTTATAGTTTTGTACGATATCCTTCTTGTAGAGATGTCCCTCAAAAGATTTACCTCTTAAAATAGTCTATTATGATATTTGATACAAGGGCACTTGATAAGCCTTTCATCCATGAAATTAGATAGGCTAGTGATGTATTTACAAATCGTCTTTGAAATCGTCAATCAGACAAATTTTCTCTCATGTTGCCGATTGTGTCACTACTCACGTTCGGTTGTTCGGACATGAGAGTATGGGAGCTTCAAGCCTACGCCATATCGATGGTATTATGTTGTCTAGACCTCATTAACATCATATGCTCATCATGAATCAATTTACTCAATCACAATAAACTATGACAAAGTACGAAACAAACTACATGAATACACACGATCACCACAGTCCAATATCAGAGTTTACAGTATATCATACATGCAAGATCTTCGAAGATAAATTCGATAAAATAACCACACAATGGATACATATGATGCATAAGTAAAATATATTTAAATCATCCTATAATAGTCTTCCAATCCATAGGTACTATCACTATTTCCTCACCTAATATGTCAACTATATCCAAACATAATGGGAGCAATGTACAATCATACAAAATATTGTACGATAAAAAATGCTAAAATACATACATAAAATGAACAGATAATGCAACATTGAATGTTGCAATAAATGAAACATGCAACATGAGATCATGAGAACAACTGTGGACAAGAATGACCATACTAACATCTACATGCATTTGAAATACCACATTCGATATATGGTAGGTTTAGGTAATCCGGCACAACCGAAGATGGCTATCAACAAAAGGGTACGACAAGAACATACATGAGGTGTATGTCGACTATCATCGATAGATACAACAATATGAGTTGACCACATATCTACTTAGCATTTGTTTCCTCCCCGAGATTCACGTAAACACGATCAATAGGATCCAAATAATATGAACAGGATTACATATCACAAAACAATGTCACCATCATATGAATACAGGAAACAGACTCAAGTACTAGCTCGTGTCAAAGTTGTGTCGCAATATGAAATCAAATAGAATTCTTGCCCATATTATGATTTTTATCCAATTACTGGACCATAACTTAATTTTGAGCCAACAGACCACTGGCCTACTAAAAATAAGTCTTAGTTGCACATGGCCCAGCTTGTTTTAAATTACCTATTTAATTTCCATTCAATCACAGCCTGACCCAAACAAATTTCTAATTATAATATCTATTTTACTACTGGGCTCAGCCCACTGTAATTCGAATTCTGAACCTTGTTAGCAATCACCCGAATAAAACTCATATTATCTGCGAATTTTTTAGTATCTTTCAGAAACGTATAATACTTGCATACCTTTAAAAAATTTGAATCAGTACATAAATATTAAGCATACGAAGTTTTAAACGTGCTCCGTACAAATTACTAAATATTTTGGCACAAAAAATGTGGTGGGAACCTGTTTATTTAATCAAATTTGATAACATATTTAAGAATGTGAAGTTTCTAACCTCAATATTTTTATTTTTTGAATATTTGACCGAATTTTTTAACGTGTTTTATTTGCACTAGGCCGATTTATACTTGTTTTTTACCATCCCGAATTTTTTTCCGTTTGTAGAATTGCTAACAAGGATTTTGAACATAATTTCCAGCATTATGTATTTTAGTCAAAAGCCCAATATGTTGTTTTAAATGTTACTTGGAATTCTTTGCTTAAACCCTAGCCTAAATGCAATTAATATGAGAAAGGGCGGAGATAGGACTTTAATTTACCCCGGACTGAACTTAATATGTTCTAATATTTTTTAACAAAATAAATGTTGTGTTAGTATCATTATGTCCATATCTCATCGTGTCCATACCGCACCATGTATGACCAATGTAAAACCATGTCCAAATTAAGTTCCTAGTAGACTTTTTTAGGCATAAACAGAAGAAGAAAAAAATTAGTCTACCATAATGCAAATTAACCTAACCTACATTCCATTCAGACATAGGACGGCCAGATATATTGGAGTATACACGTTCATCCATTCAGGATAATTTCTTATGGAAGAACGCAAATTATTTGTAAGACAAACTTCAAAATTATGGTCTAAGTTGAGGTTTGTCTGTTCATATTAATCCAAATTATTTCCAATTATAGTTTAACCCCAATTATTAAAAAAAAAATATAGCTTGTATGCTTTATTAATTATATAGCTTCCCAGGATCGGTGTATAGGTACAGTACTCAACATGAATTTTCTTAGCACCAAATGAATATTTCACTACCAAAATACATGGATTTACCGACGGCCTTATCCGTCGGTAGTCCGTCGCCAAAAATAAATACCGACGGATTATCGACGGATATTTTGGTAAAACAGCCGTCGGGAATAACCTCGTCGCTAAAACATATCCGTCGCTACTCCGTCGCTCAGCGACGACTTAGCGACGGAATACCGTCGGCGCATTTAAATATATATAGCAACGGATTACCGACTAGCTTTCGTCAAAACATGTATCAGGATATAGGGTTAGCGACGGAAAACTCCGTCACTAACGAGTCGGCAAAACCGTATTAGTGATTTTTTGATACCCAATATCCGTCGCTAATCCGTCGTAAATTTGTCGGCAAAAGCGTATCAGAGATTTTCTGATACCCAATTACCGACGGACATTCCGTCGCTAAACCGTCGCTCAATGTAAAATTCTCCAGGTAGCGACGGATATTACGTCGCCAATCCGTCGATACATTAAATTCCTACAATTAGCGACGGATAGTTCGTCGGGACTTTGTCGCCAGTCCGCCGTAAGTTAGTCGCCAATCCGTCGCTAATGCTAAAATTTATGGACATCAAACAGCATCAGTTCGACGGATCGTCCGTCGCCAATCCGTCGCTTTATTGAAATGCTCCAGGTAGTGACGGATTTTACGTCGCCACTCCGTCGCTAACCTCAGTTTCTCCAGTTAGCGACGGATAATCCGTCGCTGAGTGGTCGCCAGTCCGCCGTAAGTTAGTCGCCAATCCGTCGCGAAAGCTAAAATTTCTGGACATCAAACAGCATCAGGTCGACGGATCGTCCGTCGCCAATCCGTCGCTTTATTGAAATGCTCCAGGTAGCGACGGATAGTCCGTCGCCACTCCGTCGCTAACCTCAGTTTCTCCAGTTAGCGATGGACAATCCGTCGCTGAGTGGTCGCCAGTCCGCCGTAAGTTAGTCGCCCATCCGTCGCGAAAGCTAAAATTTCTGGACATCAAACAGCATCAGGTCGACGGATCGTCCGTCGCCAATCCGTCGCTTTATTGAAATGCTCCAGGTAGCGACGGATTTTACGTCGCCTCTCCGTCGCTAACCTCAGTTTCTCCAGTTAGCGACGGATTATCCGTCGCTGAGTGGTCGCCAGTCCGTCGCTAACTGCTAATTTTTGAAAAAAAAATACTGCAAACAGACTCTTTCCTGTTTATACAACACATCCAACACAATATCAAACATGCAAAATATCCATATACAACACCATATATCCATATCCAACACGAATATCCAACGTATCCAACATCCAACACCATATATCCATATACAAAATATCCATATCCGACACCAATATCCAACGTATCCAATATCCAACAAAATATTACCAACACAATATATCCAATATCCAACATTAAATTATCCAAACATAAAAAAAATATCCGAACATACAATGTATCCAAATGTCTACAAAACCAACAACATAAACAAAATCAAACCCCGTCCGTCGGATCGTCTCGTGCTCGTGCCGCCGCATCCGCTTTGCGTATATACTCCTCCACCGTGTGTGCCGGCACTTGGGACAAGACATGGTCTGGAAGTGCACGTAGTTGCTCTGGCGACATCATGTCAAGGAGCGTCAAGATGGTGTTATCCGATACGATGCGGGCGTCCGCAGAGCGGTTAAACGAAAGCCGTCCGGGGGAAGAAGGACCAGGTCGATCCGAAGCACCGGCAGCAGCAGTAGACGGACCGGGAGCAGACGGACCGGGAGCAGACGGATAGCGCCCCAACACTATCGCCCGCAAATCTGACACCGCGGAGGTCAGAGTCGCAAGCTGCGCCCTCACATCGTCAACCGGAGGCGCTGGGGGAGGCGGAGGCGGTGGATATCTCGGGGACGGCTGTAACGAGGGCGTCATGGAACCTAAGCCGTAGACGCGCCCTTTCCTAACGCCGCCGACGGATTCTACGAACACGTCGTCGTAGCGAGCGGCCATAGAAGAGTGCGTCTGGGTGGACGTCGTTTCGCCGATATTCTCGGAAGGGGGCTCGATCTCAAGCCGACTAAGTGCCTCACGATACGCAGCCTATCCAATGAATGTGTTTATACTATAAGTTTTTCTAAGTTATAATCTAAATCCTATGTTTCCCTAAGTTATAGTCTGAATCCTAAGTTTATCTAATTAACTTAACAATAATTATATTTCTAACATAAATCTCATAAACGTAAGTACTTACATCAGTCTCCTCGGCCCTCGCGTCGACGAAGCTCCCGTCCTTCCGCCTCTTGTGCATATGCACGAATACATCGTGAGAGGTGACCGTCTCCGCCACTTTCCCCTGCTTCACCGCCCGTTGGGCCTGCATACGTAGAATTTAATTAACTTCGTATATTAACAGTACGAAATTAAATAATAGAATGAATTTGAATTTGCGCTATCTCACCAAATCTGCACGCGTCAATACGTGGGGCCTTGATCCCCCCGTATGCAGACCCGCGACCTGTCGATTAGCCTTAGCTTTTTCCGATTTCAGCTTGAACTGCGGAGTATCCATCTTCTCCAACATCTGCTCATAGTACTCCGCCCGGATCCAGTCCTTCCTCGTATGCGCCGTACGAAGGTCGTACACCGCATCCCGTATCTTCTTCCCGACGGCGGCTTTGTAGGTCCTGCGGATCGCCTCCTCGCGATGGGGGGGGCCACCAGAACGTCCTCTGACATACAAATTCAAATATCACGTAATAAAAAATTTAATAATTTAAAGAATAATTAATAATTCACCGACGGATTTATACCCTCATCTCGTCGAGCCAGACGTACTTCATGTCCTGAGGCACCTCAAAAAAATTGAGGTAGGGGCCATGGTAGTTATCCCGGATAATGCGCCCTAGAATCCGGACAGCATCCCACGGGAAAAACCTATAAAGAAGCAACGACTGGATTATTAACTTGAATAAATGAAACAAATTTAATAAATTAACTTAAATTTACTTACGATTCACCAGCGGGCCATAGCTCT
This sequence comes from Iris pallida, assembly GCA_029216955.1. Taxonomy (NCBI): domain Eukaryota; kingdom Viridiplantae; phylum Streptophyta; class Magnoliopsida; order Asparagales; family Iridaceae; genus Iris; species Iris pallida. The sequence continues at coordinate 13,135,346 of JANAVB010037620.1, forward strand.
CGTCGGAACTCGCCCACCAGCCTCTCTGGTGGCGTCGGGGGATCCGCGGGTCCGCGCACGTACTCCCCGGTAACAGGATGAAATTGAATCCCGGGGTACTCCGAGGCCCACCCTGCAGTAACTGCTGGGCCCCCTGCTGCATCTGCTGCTGCATCCGCTGGTACATTCGGTGGCGGAACAGATCTGCTAGCGGATGGAGTCACAGGCCTCGACGACGATGTCGGTAGCACCGAAGAAGAATGACGGCGGGAAGAGCCTGTGTCCGGGCTCTCCAAGTCGGGATCGGAGGTCACATCCGAGGAATGCGGCTGGCGACCACGACCGCTACCACCACGCCCACGCCCACGCCCACGACCACCACCACCACCACCACCGCCGCCGCCGCCGCCACCGCCACGACCACGGCCAGCACCACCAGTACGGGTGCTCGCAACCATGCCCTGTAAATAGAACACATAAACAAAATACCGACAACATAGATTTATAAATGAATATAAAACTAAACATATCCATACCAGCAGCAGGGCGATGAGTGCCGCCCAGACGAGTAGGCCTAGGAGTGCCATCTGTAAAAAGAAATTCATACAATAATACGCAAATATCCCAAACTGAAATAAATATTACAATCAGAAGTGAAGTACGAATAAAAGCTAGATACACAAAATCTGATAAAATCACGCACCAATACAACAAAGTACAATTCTTGTAACTTTTGATGAAAGGGCATCTTGTGTTCCACTAGACTTGTAATTGTAAATCCAAATGTAATAGGGTAATTTAGGATTCGAGACTAGATATTGGGTGCTTCAAGATACAACTGAAATATAGCGATATTTAATCATCGTCATCGTCCTCTTCCTCGGCCTCGGCCTCATCATCATCATCATCCTCATCGTCGAATTCATCTGTATCCTCATCCTCATCCTCATAAAGTTCTTCTTCTTCTTCTTCAGTCTCAATACTTGGGACAAGATGCCTCTTTCTTCCCTGGTTGACATCTAAGTCTTGTATATCAACCTCTTCCTCCCCTCTATTTTCATCAGCAAGAGGTATATCAACCTCTAATTCAATATCCATGTCACAAGACTGTTGTCCCAAGTATTGGGGCTTTTCGATCTGGTCCTCTTGGTATGCTGGGTCTCCAACGTTGAATGTATTTCTAGATTTAATCTTGCATACTGCCCACCAGTCAAAGCGATCTCTACGACGCCTTGGGTAGCTTGTATAGTAGACTTGAACAGCCTGACTTGCTATCGCAAACGTGTCGGACCCTCTATACCTCCTGCGATGATTTATATCGACGAATCCAAATTGTTTATCGATTCTCCAACCGATATTTGGTGTCGTATCGAACCACTCATATTTGAACATAACAATATGCATATCAAATGGGGCACTATATTGTAATTCTACAATATCCCGAAGCACTCCATAATAGTCAAAGTCCGGCTCGTCGTCATAGATTGTGCCTCTTATGCAAACACCAGAATCCTTCGTACTGAAGCCGTCATTGAGAAATTCGGCATTTATAGGATGTTGAGTTGTCTTAAACTTGAAGCCATTAACGACATAGCCGGGCCAAGTCTTTGCATGCTTCTTCGGTCCCAATGACAAATAACGAATGCTCTCATTTGTGAGTGTACTTGGTTCAGCTAATAAAACCTGTAAACTTTAAATGTTTTAGTTGCATATATATATTTAAATGGTAGCCGCATAACATATTATCTCAGTTACTTACGTAATCTCGAAACCATGACGGAAAGGTAAAATTAACCTCTCTTTGAAGTCCCTCATCGGTAATATCGGGTGTCCTTATTTTGACTTTATCTCTAAATACACTGTTAGAGAGAATAAAAATTAGTGTAGTCACTTACCTCACCAAATTAGAGATTATAACGAGGTGTAGTCACTTACTTCTCCAAATCTCTCACTTCTTGTATGTCACAATTTAACAAGACATATCGGTGAGCGGCATCATACTCATCGTCACTCAACCACCGTTTCTTACTAGCCCCAATAGGCTTGCCCCTTAAATTGAATATACCTCCTTCCTCAACGTCTTCGTCATTCCTTTGAGGTCTATTTCGATTTGTCTCAACATGAGTATCGAAATAAATGGAGCAAAAGTTTGACACCTCCTCGATAAGATATGCTTCGCATATCGAAGCCTCTATATGAGCCTTGTTGCCAACTTTCTTCTTTAGATGATGTAGATACCTAGAGAGACAAATTATCTTAAGAATTAACAATGAATTGTAAAATCCACTTAAATTATATCGATTTTTATTTACCTTTCAAAGGGGTACATCCATCGATAATGAACAGATGTACCGACACGGGCTTCGTATGCTAGATGAATCGGTAGATGCTCCATACTGTCGAAGAAATCCGGTAGAAATATTTTCTCTAACTTGCAAATTGTTAAGACAATCTTCTCCTCAAGTTGTATCATATGTTGCACCGTGAGCTTAGTTGAACAGATATCCCTGAAGAATGTAGACAGCTCGGCCAACGGAACCCATACAGCAGAAGGCAACAACTCTCTCAACGCAATGGGCAGTAATCTTTCCATAAACATGTGGCAGTCGTGACTCTTCATTCCTGTTAGCTTGCGTTTATTGAGATCAACGCATCTAGACAAATTCGACACATAGCCGTCGGGAAATCTTAAAGTAGATATCCACTTGCAGATTATTAATCTATCTTCCTTGCTCAATGCGTATGGCGCTATCGGCTTAGTTACTTGTCCACCAGCTCCCCTTTGTATCAAGTTTAGATTATGACGTTTGTATATCTCGGCCATGTCTTGTCTTGCTTTTGGATTGTCCTTCGTCTTTCCTTTAATATCCATAACGGTATTGAAGACATTATCGAACACATTCTTTTCGATATGCATGACATCAAGATTATGCCTAATAAGATTATCTTTCCAATAAGGCAAGTCCCAGAAGATACTCCGTTTGGTCCAGTTATGGCTTTGTCCGAACCCCTCGACACGATTGTTCGATGGATCTTCCATTGCGGTGGGCAATTCCTTTACATCTTCCCAAATATCGTATCCCGACAATCTGGCAGGAGGTTCAAAAATTCTTGTTTTCCATATCTGAACGCGTCCTTGTTCTTTCGCCAAGGATGTCTCGTTGGCAGAAATTGACGGTGACAGTCAAAGAAAGAAGTTTTTCCTCCATGTCTAAGACGGAACGCCTTACTATTTTTCATACATATCGGACAAGACATGTTGCCGTGCGTACTCCATCCCGACAGCATACCATATGCTGGAAAATCATTGATTGTCCACATGAGTGAAGCTCTCATCTTAAAGTTTTGTTTTCTGGAAATATCATAGGTCGTGACGCCGATCTCCCACAACTATTTCAGCTCATCCAACAACGGCTGTAAATATATCGATGTTCTTTGTCGGATTTTTGGGACCGGGTATGATAGATGTCAAGAACATATAAGGAATCTTCATACACATCCATGGTGGCAGATTGTAAGGGGTAAGAATGACCGGCCGGCATGAGTATTGAGATCCCGACTGTCCGAAAGGGGCGAAGCCATCAGAACATAGCGCCAGGCGTACATTTCTAGGCTCTGCAGCAAAATCTGGATGACACAAATCAAAATATTTCCACGTCTCCCCATCCGAAGGATGTGACAATTCTCCTTCGTCCTTTATGCGATCTTCACTGTGCCACGTCATGTGTTCTGCTGTATTCAGAGACATATACATCCTCTGTAAGCGCTTCGTGATCGACAAGTAATGCATATACTTGTAAGGATGTCGTTTTCTAGTTGACTTTCCTTTTCCCTGTACTGTCTTGTAACGATCCGTATTACAGAACCAATAACTTTCTAATACGCAATTCTCTTTGTAATACAACATGCATCCGTTGCGACAGCAATCTATCTTCTCGTACCCCAGTCCCAGTTGTCGGACCATCATCTTTGACTTGTAGAAGTTTCTTGGGAGCTCTTTTGATTCCTTCGGTAACACCTCATTAGTTAATTGTGTGATCCGATCATAGCAAGCTTGTGGCAAGTTAAAATCAGACTTTATGTTCAACAACCGCATCGTCACTGACAGTGCGGAATGAGTCTCACAACCAGGATATAGAGGAGTATCTGCGTCCTTAAACATATCATAGAACTCCTTTGCCTCGGGATTAGGATCCTCCGGATCAAAATTAGGCCCTGCCGCAGCATACACCATATCTCGTGCAAGGTTCTGCATGTCTCCATAATCCACAGAGCATCCGTCGTCTTCGAGGACATCCATTGCAGCATTATCATCAAAAGCATAAGTACCAGCTTCTGCAGCCTGTCTTTCTGAATATAATTTACCTTGCGATGACCACAGGCCGTAATCACGTACGAAACCCTTACGGGTCAAATGATCTCTCACAGTCATCACTTCTTCGAAACGTCTATTGTGACAATTAACACATGGACACTTGATTTTGTTATCGTCCATGTACTGAGTTTTGCTCATGGCATACTTAAGAAATACTTCCACACCTGCCTGAAAATCGTCACTCATACCAATTCTGCTCTCGTGTTGTCGTTTGTACATCCATGTACGATCAACAAAGTAACGATTCATGCTCGATTTGATGTGAATATCTGTATCGTAAGACAAACTAAACATAAGAATTAATAGCCCGATACCGATACTCATATCGTAAGAAAAACTAAACTTGTGGATAACACGCTAGGCCTACGACGAGGCTACTTAGTATCACAATCTAACATAATTAGTATATAATCATGTAACTGGTGGATCCGCTAGCTAGTAAGCCGGATGTACTTAATATCAGAGAGTATCAGATTAGTATCAGTATATAGGTTAGGTAGACCGTATCAAACGCATATCGGAATAGTAGGCCGAATAGGAGGCCGAGATAGTCGAATGAGAAGAAGGGAAGAAAGGAGGAGCAGATGGTATACTAGACTAGTTCTGGGTCAAATTAGGAGTCCAAGTCAACTCTGTCAAAACTAACCTTAATTAGGCTAAACTTCTACCTTAGCTAATCAAATATATATACTAGACTTCACGACGTGTGTCTGTGTATATATATATATATATATATATATATATATATATATATATATATATATATATATATATATATATATTATTAATAAATTACTTAAAATTATGCCTATATATATATATATATATATATATATATATATATATATATATATATATATATATATATATATATCAAGGTTCAAAGTATCGGTATCGGAATCGGTATCGGACTATTCCTATGAGTATTGGTATCGGCGATATCGGTAGTATCGGCGGTTTCGGATCGGAGTATCGGATTTTTTGGTATCGGGGAACAAATAATTATTAATAAATTATTTACATTTAAAAACATATATTTTATACATTTAGGCATAATTTTAAGTATTTTCAGTGTTATTTCTTAGTAGTTTTGAAATTAAATGAAATAGTAGTCACCCTTACCGATTGGTTTACAAACAATAGATGTGATTTTCTTCAATTGATGTGATTTTCTTCTTTTACATGCTTCTACAACCTTGTTATGCTTTAAACCCTTGTTGATTTGTCTTTTTTGTTTAATTTTCTTTGTCGAATTGACCGGAACAAAGACCCCCAATGTCGGTATCGGTCAATACTTGGTATCGGTCGGTATCGGATCGGAACATGCCAAACCGTATCGGTATCGACCATATCGGATCGGTATCGGCCGATACTTTAAACCATGATATATATGTCTGAGTGTGTGTGTATCCGTGTGTCTGTGTCCGTGTGTGTCCGTGTGTGTGTGTGTGTGTCCGTGTGTGTGTGTCTGTGTGTGTGTCCGTGTGTGTGTGTGTCTGTGTGTGTGTGTCCGTGTGTGTGTGTGTGTCCGTGTGTGTGTGTGTCTATGGGAGAGGAGGAGGAGGACTCCTGCGCGGGGACTCCAGAGTCCCTCCTACGCCCCCCCTGCCCCGACCCCCCCCCCCAACCCCTGCCCGACCCCCCCCAACCCCTGCCCGACCCCCTCTCCCACCCCCCCTGCCCCCCCTGCCCCGACCCCCCCCAACCCCTGCCCGACCCCCCCAACCCCTGCCCGACCCCCTCTCCCACCCCCCTGCCCCCCCTGCCCCGACCCCCCCCCAACCCCTGCCCGACCCTCCCCCAACCCCTGCCTGACCCCCTCTCCCACCCCCCTGCCCAGACCACCCCTCCACCCCTGCCCGACCCCCTCCCCGACCCCCCCTGCCCCATCTCCCACCCCACCCTTGCCCCGACCACCCCACCCCCTACCCGAACCCCCCCTGTTCAGACCACCCCCCCACCCCTGCCCGACCCCCTCCCCGAACCCCCTGCCCCCGACCACCCCACTCCACCCTTGCCCCAACCACCCCACCCCGTACCCGAAACCCCCCTGCCCCACACCCTCTCCGACCACTACAACAGCCCCCCAACCCTCCAAATCGTAAAAGAGAGAGAGAGAGAGGGAGATAGAGAGAGAGAGGGGGGGGAGAGAGCATACCTTAGAGAGAGAGAGGGAGATCGCCGGTCGGAGAGAGCGAGATCGTCGGAGAGAGGGAGAGGGAAGAGAGAGAGTGTTTTGGGGGGAATGAAAATTTCCCCCCCCCCCCCGTCGGTTCAATTTAAGTTAGGGTACAGAAATTAGCGACGGAGTAGCGACGGATTATTCCGTCGCTAAGTAGTCAGTAAATCTCGCGCCAGAGTAGCGACGGATTATTCCGTCGCTAAGTCGTCAGTCAAATCTCGCGCCAATATTTTAGACTTTTGCCGCCAAAATATGCGACGTTCTAGCGACGGATATAAAACCGTCGCTACTTGGCCGACGACCTATCGACGGCGTAGCGACGGATATGGACATAAAAAAATAAAAAAAATTGTTCACTGCTTTTCGTCGGTATTTCGTCACAAATCCGTCGGTGATCCGACGGTAATAGCGACGGAAAATTTCCGTCGCTAAATGGCCGTCGCTAAAATGCTGTAATTTGATAGTGTTTGGGCTTTCTCAACTTTGGGTTGACTGGAGCCCACCAATGGCTCCGCCTATGAATATAAGCCCGACATCTATCCTTTATTATCAATTATTGAGTCACTGACTCATTCCTAATTATACACTAATAAATGTTTTCCAGTCAGTCCTTTGACTCAGTTCCCAAATACGGACACAAAAGTCAATATCCACTACAATGTGAGAGGGAGAAACAGGAAAAAAGTCATCACCTCAGTGTTGACTTCCGACACACACTCGACAGCATCGATGATCACACGATTGGGTACGCCAATCAAAATGTCAGGACTTGGGAAGTGATACTGTCAGTCAGAGTAGCGCGGTGCTATGGATCCATGCACTCCACGATGGGAAGGCAGCTCAGCAAATCTTCATAGAATGTCAATGAGATCGATGAGTCCACATGAATCGATCAATGTCGACTAATTATAAATTGACTCGTGGATCACTCTGAGGAAGATAGAATTTAAAAAAATCAGGAACCGAAGGCTCACCGGAGAATTGATGATGATCGTCGGATCCTGGAGTGCTCGACCTCAGAGAAACATCGTCAAACTGGATAGAGGATCATACGGTGCCGCGGGAAGATCATCGAAGATACTCTGAAGCCGAAGATTGAACCAGTCTGCATTCTGACATTCTAAGGGCTTGTACAAATATTAAAAAGAAATATCTTAGCAAATGGCCACATTATAAATATTGAAACTAGTATGTACCTTCACTATTTTTTTAACTAGCATATGCCCCTACTCATATGTAAAACAACAACAAAATTGTTAAAAAAAATTGGAGGTATATCTTAAATTTTTTATTGTTCCCTACAAAAAATGGGAACATTTGCTAGTTAAAAAAATAGTGAGAGTATATGCTAGTTTCAAAATTTGGAATAGCAGCATTTGCTAAATTATCCCTATTAAAATGTCCTTTTTTAACCACTCTAAAAATTGTCCTTTTTAACTGCTATACAAAGTGACCTTTTTTTAAACTAAAAGTTTTTTTATTATATTAGTAAAAAAATAGGGAGACCTAAATCTAAAATGGAGGTTTCGTATTAAAAATATATATGAAGGTTAATTTTTTTAGATCTATTGGTTTTGGGGATCATGTACGATCGTCTTGCTTGCACATGCTCGAAAAAATTCCTGCCTTTATTCATCTACCGAGGACATACACAAATCTGTATTTTTTTTACCTTTTTTTCATATCACAGATCATCTTTTTTTTTCTCCCTAAGGTCTTCTGCAGTAGATTGGTTGCCCTTCGTTAGGGGTGCATCGTACATGATGTTTTTTTAAACTAAATTTATGTTGCTAATGGAGCAGATTTTAGTAGTGTGCCATGAAGTTGGCATCGTACATGATGTTGTTGCTGTAACTATTACTTTTGAAATATTTTTTTATTATTTATTTGATTTAAATAGTGATTTTAGAATTTTATAAATGTTTATTTAGTTAACTATTACGGTAGATGATTTTAGCCCTGGTTAAGTTTAGAAATACCGGACGACTAGGAATTATGGCACGGATAGTGCAGTGGCGTACTTTGACTAGTGTTTAGCCATGGTAGAGGAATACCGAGCCATATGAGTGTCCTGACTAGGAAAACCAGGTCAAGTTATAGCACGACCATTATAAATAAGTTTAATTAATTATTTTTAGATTTATTGACTTTGCAGGAACCCGGTTGAACCAAGTTAGTCCGAACTGGGCCGAACCAAATCCAAGCCCATGTAGTCATGCGGCGCGTCCAATGACAGTCGTGTTGATGGAATTTGGTATGAGGGTGTTGTATTTTCGTTTTAAAGGTTTAATGAATATTCCTAAGTAATTATAATTTAAATATTATAAATATTATTATTGGTTGGCATTCAATGACATTTTGTATAAAATGGGTTTTGTGCATCTTAGGATTATTAGGCTGCACATAATGGTATATTGTAAAACCCCTAAATTTCTACTATTTTTTTATTTTATTAAATTTGGTACCGATTTAAATTTTTGTATTGTACATCGCGTAGTCGTATTATACGTCGCGCACGACCTTTTATTTCTTTTTTCAATTTGCTCGACGAGTGCGAATATGTGCGAGCGTACATATTTTAGAAAAACAATTATTTTTTTATTTTCTTACACTTTCAAAATATTATTCTTGCTACAAAAAGCCTTTTGTTTCTAAAAGTTATTAATAATAAATAATATTTTGTATACTAGAAAAGCCTAATTATGTAAAGGATATTTGTTGCATACAAATATTTTGTTATTTATTTATTGGTCTATTTTAAATAAAAGTATAATTTTTGAAATTTATTAATAGTAATATTTTATTATTCAAAAAGATATTTAAAAAATATTTATTATTTTCGAAATTATTATTATTGGTAATTTGAAAAATATTTTTGGAAGTTATTTTGGCCAATTAAATCTTGATTTAATGTTTGGAATTATTTAAATAGATTAAACTAGTACCTATATTTGGAATTGGATTATTTGATTCGATTTTAAACTAAAGGAATTTAAATTAAATAGGATTTTTATTTGGATTGGATTTGAATTAAATAGGTTGAATTATCTAAATTGGGTTTTAAATATCCTAGTCCATATCTAATTGGGAATTCCCACATCCTATAAATATAGGCAGGTACTCCTCCACATTATTTTCTTCATAATTTTTCTCCACAAATCTACGTGCATCGTGTCTGTGTCCATCCAATATCTTATTCCATATATTTTTTTACATGTACATTAAATCCTCCTCCCCGTGTCGACAATTCCGACACGGCAAACATCCAAATCCCTAGTCCTAATCCTATGCTGCAATCTCCGACCATTGCCTAACCCCGTAACCACCTCGCCACCACCACGACCGAGCCCCTGACCAAACCAACACCATCCCTGTCACCAATCATCAGCAGCACCCCGCCGTCGTCCCCACACAACCAGACTCCGACCAACCCGCTACTACCACCCTGACATCGGCAGCGTTCCGACAGCCTCCGCCCAAAATCACCAGCATGCCAACTCCGCCACCCGCCACCAGTACAAACCCAACCACTGCCACCATCGACACCAGCCCCATTCTCACCCGCTCCACCACCGGAGCAGCGTCGTCCCGGCCATCTCGACCCGGCCTCTTCCCATCCACCAAACCAGCACAGCCACTCCCAGCGCCTTCTTCCGCTACCGGACCCAACAATCACCACCACCAAACATCAGCCGCACCTCCGCCACTCCGGCCACCCATCCTGGCCGCCCCCTACTCCGACAAAATCCCCAGAACCTCCAACACCACTCCCGACCACCGTAGGAACACCACCAAAAAAAAAGATAACAAAAACTACCACCGCCACTCACCTTAACCCGCGACCAGCGCCGCCGACCTCTTCGCCGTGGGCCCCTCGCCGATCGCCGCCGCCCAGCCAAGCCCCGGTCGAACCCTCCGCCGCGGCCAGTAAACTCCGCGAGCTCCACCATCCAGCGACGTCGTGGTGCCCCGCGCCCGCCCGTCGACTGAACCCGACCGCCGGAACCCTAAACCCCCGTCACCGTCTGGATCTGGTGCCGACGACTCCAGACAGCCACCAAAACCCCCCTTCCTCCACAGCTCCGGACCGCCGACCCTAGCGCCGCCATAGTCCGACCGCGCACGCGCCATGCCTCTGCTGCCCCCATCTTCCCTACACCGCCGACCGCCGTTAAACCCCCGTTCTCCGCGCCGCTTTCCCTTTTCCCTTCTCCCCGCGCCCGAGCTGAAACCCCCTCCGGCGACTGTCCTTTTCTTTCCACTCTCTCTCCCCCGACATTCTTTCCCTTCTCTCTCTTCTCATTTAATGGTTAAGAGCAGCAGAGCTGCTGTATAGTAAGCGAAGTGTTTTCTTTTGTTTTATTTCTGATTATTATTATCTTATTTAACTATTATTAATATTCTTATTCTTATTGTTGTTAATATTACTATTAATACTTTATTGTTATTACTGTTAATATTATTATTATTATTAATTATGTTGTTATTTTCTTTAATTGATTCAGTTTTATTATTTATTTATTATTATTATTAGTTTGTAGGAAGAATACTGTATGGAATTATATTATTAGTGTTGTTACTAATATAAGTAATACCATTATTATTTTTATGACAATATATCATATGTAATAGTTATATTCTTATTCACTATATAGGTATAAATATCAGTAGTATTATAATATTTTGCTATTTAAATATCTATTGCTTGCAATATCTTGCAAAGCCTATAGAATTAGGGTTTTAGCCCGCATTGATTTCAAACTGGATTTAGCCTAAACTAGAATATATTATTTTATGCTTTTGCAAAATCTATCTGTTATTTTAAAAAGAAATTTGACCAAATTTATTAATCTAAAAGTATATTCATTTGGCAAATTATAGCTTGGTCTTAAAAAAAATACTTTTCTAGATTTCCACTATTTTCTCAATAGTAAAAACATAGCTTCTATCTAAATATCATTTTTGACAAACTTAAAGTTTTGCGAAGTAATTTTTATGTGTTTTTATATACTTATCTAAAATAAAAACAATTTTTACTAGTACATATTTTTTAAGGATAGTTTTCTAAAAATCGTATATATATTATTTATTTATCCTATTTTCTTTGATTTCCTCTTTTCCATAACCAATCCCATTATTCCTATTCTTTCGCCAATTTCGTACTATCATATGTCGATCCTAACAAATTTGACCCTTCCGGACTCAATGACACGATCCGTGCCGCCATCAGAGGTCCCCTTGTGCAGTTGTTGTACCGTAGTCGCAGTTCGTGCCACCTTGATCACCGCAGCACACCAGGCGTCCTACCAGGCAAGACACCTTGCCATTTGCTGTTTAATTATTGTAGCTCATATTTCATGCATTATTTATTTTCTTTATAAACTGTGATATATGGCATAACTGTTAGAACTTACTGTTCATTTATTTTCTGCTATGTATTATTTCTTATACATTAAACCTAGATTTAAGGGACTACCTTGTGTGTTGCATCCATTGGCCTTGACACGTTGTAAATACGAAGTTGTGTGTCGTATGTAGAACACGGAAGTGCGTGATTGGCTGGCCACCAGTACGTACAAGCCGTGCGATAGGAATAACCGCTAATAGAGGTTGTATGCTAGTTTGTCTTAGCGGTTATAGTGGTTGTGTTGTGGATACAACACAGTAGGCATTGGGCGGGGAGGACAATTCCTTAGCGTATGGGCTTCGATGCACTTCCCTTGTGACCCAGACTCTACGCTGAAAATACGGGGTTGATGATCCATGCTCTTCCTGCTGGGGCCTCTGGTGCCCAAGAGGGGACTATGCCGATCCTATTTAGCCAGGGCCCATGCGTAGGAAGGATTGTTCTTAACAACATATCACTTAGAACGGTAGGCTACCCTATCCGTTAGGTACGAGTACTTTTGGTTTGGGTACTTGTATCTGACCGTGGCTTGGAACAATAACTTATCGCGAATTAGTTCGTCACATCTTGTCCTTGTTTGGTTGTAGGTGTGACTTACTACTTCGATGAGAAGGTATTGAACCTTGTTGGGGTCCGGATACCATATCGGATTCTTAGCATGGAAAGATACGTCGTCGTGAATTAGTTTACCATCTTCTGTCCTTGTTTGGTTGGGGGGATGGTACGCTCGTTCAGTAGGTACGTATTGGACCATGTTATAAATTCGATTTACTTATTTATTGAGCAATTTTTATTCAGTTTATATGGCATGCTATTATGTGTCTTGTTACGTCCCTCTGAGGACCTGGTTGTCTTGCCAGGTGTGTGCTATTGTCTTTCGCAGGTGTTCTAGCTCTAGCCGTGGTCTTCGCTACTTCTTCGAGGATGATTGCATTTGGATCGTCTTCGCTCGCTCGCCACTCATTTCATTTTCTATGTACTTTTCCTTATTTTGTTGGTAGTGAATTTGTCTCCGCCCAACATATTGTATCAAGACAAATTTATTCTCATTATATGATCTTTTATTCATTTATTCTGTGTGGATGAGATTAGTTGTGGTTCTACTGCATTTTACAGCTTATGTATCCATACGAGATTTCCATATATTGGAGTATACTTCGTATGAATACAGCTGGCATGTCTACGTTCCTAGTCCTACGTATTTTGGGACTGGGACGTTACATATATATACACCATTATTGTTTTATTGAATTTCATTACATTTATTATTATTTTATTTGAGGTTATTATATATATAACATTATTTTATTATTATTGGGGTCGAAATAAATGTTATATATCTATATATATTCATAGTTATATAAATAAAGCTCTAGACTATATATATATATATATATATATATATATATATATATATATATATATATATATATATATATATAAAGCTCTAGACTATATATATATATATATATATATATATATATATATATATATATATATATATATATATATATATATATATATAGTCTAGAGCTTTATATATATATATATATATATATATATATATATATATATATATATATATATATATATATATATATATATATATTATGTATTCATAGGAAATATATGTATTAGGCTAAATAGAAATATGTATATATAAATATATTTATATGTATACGTATATATATAGGTATATGTGTGTTTATGGATATATATATATATAAGTATGAATATATAAATGTATATAGAAATATGTTTATGTATGAATATATAAATGTATAAAAATATGTGTATGAGTATATATATAAATATATCTATATGTATACATATATCTGTATATATATAAATATATATATATGTATACAATAATTAATGGAAAAGAAAAAGTAAAAGAACAAAGCCCAGCTGCCAGAGCAGCCCGAGCCCAGCTGCCAGAGCAGCCCGAGCCCAGCTGCCAGACCAGACCCGACCCTCACCCCTAAACCCGAGCGGGACACCCCTATATACGCACGAGCAGTTCGAGATCGGGAACAAGAAGAAAAGTCGAAACCCTAACCTCCAACCGCCGCCACACGACCACCCCGTGGTCTGGCGACCCACCCGCCATCGGCACAACCACCACGCACGGCCGGAGCCGTCGTGCGCACAGCCGTGACCCGCGCGTGCGCTACGCAAAAGCAACGGCAACGACAACAACATATCGCGAGGTACCAACTTCAGTGTTATATTTCTTCGCGTACACTTCGTCATTTTCAATTTCGTAAATTGGTATGGAAACCCTAGATGACCCTCTAGAGGCCCCAGCAAATAGGTTGCAGTATGGTCGAGCCATCGATTCGTAAAATCGAGGCAAACTCGACCGAAAACCTGTCCAAAAACAGAATAATTGACAGTCCTTGAACCCATGTTGGTGGATCAACCCCGATCAATCCAACGACCATTTTGGTAAACCCTCTGAACAGTATTGAAGACAAAATGTAGGGCTTCATAACTTAATTCGTAGTTTCGAATTTTATCAACTATGTGCAAAGAAATCGACTTTCAAAGTTCAACAAAAATCTGTTTTCAAAATATAGAAAATAGGAAAAATCCTCCGATACCACGTGCGTCCCACCAAACCGGGCGACTTGGTCGCGAACCGAAAGTATCGAAAGGTGCATAACGACTTCGTGGTCGTGTGGGCTTTGACGGAATTCAAATTGGTTGCGTGTGCGCGACAAATTTGATGCGTATCCGTTGAAATTCACCGTATCGACCTCTGTACAAGTTTCCTAATTACTTTGTGCACGCTCGTCAGATCGAGACGAAAATTAAACCAAAAGGACCGTATCATTTTTATGGCCCTGTATGCCTAGTTTGGTCCAATTCTGAGACAGTGGAATCGGACCGCCGTTTTGTGGGCCCCGCGGTCCGACTCAACGGGCGATTTTGTGCACGGCCTACCAAAATCTAACTTTGGACATACGGTTGGGTTTGTATCAGAAAACCAGGCCTGTAAACATATAGTTTGATGAATTTAGAGACCATTGACTCTGGCACGCTTTTCGGTGCAAAGCGGGTCCAACGACGGACATCGTTTTTGCCCGAAATTACCGTTTTGCTTCTGTGTCCCGAATTGGACTTAAGGAAAGACAATCCTAGCTAATTTGACTATTCTGAGAATATTGGTAATATTTATTTCAGCTTTCGGAGACAGTTGTGATGACTTGGACTTTCTGACTTGTTGATTGGCGATACATTGTTGGTTCTCCGTATAACCACCAGACAAGTATACCTTGCCGAACATATACAGTATTTATATAGTTTTTTTTCCTTATTGTAGTCCTTTTCATATTATCACATGATTCCATATTGTGATTGATTCGTCCCTGATTGCTTTACTTGTTCTAGATTACGTGCACGTATAGGGTATTTGATATTGCTAGATTATTGGTTTCTTGTGTTACCTTGTCTCTTGAGTGAGTTGTCAGTTTCTATATCTGTTCTTGACTTGACTAATCTTGACTGAAAGTATCTTGTATTGTACCACAGTTGAGACATACTATAGATTGGGAGTATCTTACATTGTACTATGACCTATAGCCGATTCTTCTACCTTGATATCACTTGATTGACTTGACTTGAGACATGCCATAGATTGGGAGTATCTTACATTATACTACAACCTATAGCATATATTGATTGATTGATTGACTTGACTTGCGACACTATAAATTGGGAGTATCTTGCATTGTACTACGATTTATAGGAGTCTACTTGACTTTGTATCCTTTAGGAGAGAAAATTGATACTAGAATTGGCTAATCTTGACTGGATGTATCTTGTATTGTATTACAGTCAAAATCTAATATAGATTGGGAGTATCTTGCATTGTACTACAAGCTATAGGGGTTAATCGATTGATTAGTAGCCAAGTCTAGTATTACATTTCCATACGACTCGTCGTCCTTAGATGTTCTTCTTGCAGTGTTCTTATCCCTCTTACATGTTATTTACTGTCATATTAGTAGGCATATTTTATGTATCTTTCTAGTCCTCTGAGGACATGATGATCTCTTCAGGTAGCTGATTGCACGGAGTTAGTTTAGCTGAGCATGTGGTAGTTGACTTCATCTGCACGATTCAGGTAATTTGTTAGTGATATTGATTTACTATCTTTCTCGTGCTTTTATGATATATTTTGCTTATCAGCGTTACTTTATAGACTCATATCATTCTTGGAGTCTAATCGAATAATATGCTAATGGGCTGCAGACCACGGCCCATACTTGTCCATTCTTGTTTTATATGATTCCTATGGATTGAGATATAGTTTAGATTAAACATGATACCATGACCTTGACAGCTTTTACGTACTCGAGTCGGGCTGGAGTCCGCTCGATACGTAGCTGGCTTGATCACGAGTTCGCGTCCGAAAAGTGGGTGCGGGTCGTGACAAACCCGATTAAAAATCAGGATGGGCTCAGGTTCACATATCGGGTTACCCAAAGAACCCAAAACCCGATATATATATATATATATATATATATATATATATATATATATATATATATATATATATATACACACACACATACAAATACACACACACGTGTGTGTGTGTGTGTGTATATTGAAAGAAGTTAATTGTGGAGAACGCTCCCACCAGAAATCGATCTCTTGACCACTCGGGCCACATGCATCTCTCTTAACCACTAGGCTAGAGGTCATTTGCACATATATATATATATTATATATATATATATATATATATATATATATATATATATATAAGGGGAAGAACACGCTGGTCATGTACGTGCTGGGAGCAAGACGTTCTACGGACCGATCCGAGGATATGCGGCGCGAGTCTGACAGCCAAAAAGCAGCATGGAGTTCTTTGCTAGAGAAAATGGATTCTTCTATGTGAAGTTTGGGCTCGCTGAGGATGTCACTAGGATTCTCCAAGGTGGTCCGTGGACGTTTGATGGTAAACTGATCATTCTGAAGGAGAGGACTCCAGATCTGAGATGTGAGCGGGAAGTCCTGAATGCCATCCCTGTTTGGATTTGCTTTCCGGAGTTCCCCGTTCGCTTTTGGAGTATTCCTTTGTTGATGCGACTGGCCAGTTTAGTCGGAACCCCGATCAAGGCTGATGAAGCTATATCCTTTCGATCGAGGTTGATGTATGCCCAGATCTTCGTCAAGATTCGGACTGGAGGGGAGTTACCGATTCTACTAGAGTATGAGGTGCCTTCTGGAGAGGTTCTAACCCAGAAGGTCGAGTATGAATGGGTTCCTCCTGCGTGTTCGAAGTGTGCTTGTTTTGGGCATCTAGACAGCACATGCCCGTCTAGAGGAGCACAGTCGGGGCCAATTACACTCCCTATTGAGGTGTCGGGCCCATCTCGGGTGAGGGAGCCTCCTTCCGGGAAAGGTAGTACGGAGGATTATATGCAGGAGAGTGACAGACCGGAGGAGGAGGCCGGAGGACTGAGTCTCACCATCCCTCCTCAGCCGATCTCCCCTTGTGGGACTATGCTTACCTTCTCGGCACAGAGGAGTATGGTAACTAGAGACATGGTAGCCTTGGAGAGAGAGGAGAGGGGCGTTGGCGGGTCTTCTGAGGAGCAGGTTTACAGTAGGAAGAGACGGACAGGCCCTCTACGTGAGAGCCCCCCAAGGGAGGCGCTCTGTGTGGAGAACCCGGCATGGGCGCTTGTTCTCTCCAAGACAGCTCCCCACCTTGACCCCTCCGCGGGGAGGAAGGAGGATATGATAGCGACAGATGTGGTACTGCCCCCAGGTACCAGTCCAGGTGATGTCCAGGGGACCCTTTCCAGTAATAATTAATGGAGGTCATCATCTGGAATGTGAGGGAGGCGTGTTCGTTAGGGAGATGGAGGGAGATCTGTGCGGTCTTGCACAGAGAGAGGTGTGACATCTCTATCCTGCTGGAGACTAAGATTAAAGGAAAGAAGACTCTTACCCGCCGGACCCCTTCTCACTGGGTCCAACTCCACAACTTGGCCATCTGTAACTTGGCTCGGATCTGGGTCAGATGGAATACAAAGTCTTGGGATGGAGACTTGATCTTAATGACGGAGCAGTTGATAGCCTTCTCCTTCACTAATAAGGGTGGCTTTCAGTTCTTATTAGGTGCGGTGTATTGTCACAACGACAGACGGCGGCGGGAGACCCTGTGGTGTGATATTTTCAGGGTAGCTGCTGCTGCTGATGCCTCGCACCTACCATTTTTGTTGATGGGCGACTTTAATGCCTTGCTTCACAGAAAGGAGAAGATAGAAGGTAGACAGGTTCCTGATCCGATTTTTTATGACTTTCAGAGATGTCTCCTCCAGGTGGGGCTCAAGGGGCTGTCTCGCTCGAGGTTCTTATGGACCTGGCATAACAAAGAAGTCCGCAATAGGGTTGCGTGCCAGCTGGATAGAGCCCTAGGGCAACGGGGAATGGTTCAGGAATTTTTTCAATTCGTCGGTTGAGGGCCTCGCCGCTGGGACGAGTGACCATTCCCCCATCAGGGTCGGCTTCACTATTCGGCCTCCCGTGAAGTCTCGTCTCTTCAGGTACAACATCAACTGGTACCTTTCAGAGAGTTACTTGGAGGCTGTTACGGAGGGGCTCACTAGCCATCAGGAGGGGAACGGCCCAGTATCGCATGGCGCATCGGCTCAAGGCGACAAAAAAGGCTTTACGTAGCTGGGTAAAGGGTCTTCCCAAGTCTACATTAGAAGATAAAGAGGCAGAGCTCCGGACCATCCAGTAGGACATGTAATCTGATATGCTGAACGGAGACCTGGTGGCGAAAGAGAATAAGATGGTCGGAGAAGTCAACATCTTGCGTCTGCAGAAGGAGATTAGCACGGCCCAGTGTTCTAAATGCTCATGACTTAAGGATGGAGACCGATATTCCAAGTTCTTCTATGACGTCATCCGGACCAGACAGCATATGAACCATATTTCCTAGCTTCTTGATATGGAGGCAACCTGGTGGGAGAGTCGGCTAAGATATAAGACGAGGCAGTTAAGTACTACTCTGAGTTATATTTCCAGACTGACTAACCTGTCTGTGTTCCCAGATATAGTTACGAAGAGAGTGGTGACTCCGTATGGGAATAGCCATCTACTGGCCCCAGTTACTCTGGAGGAGGTAGAATCTATTGTCAAGACGGCGGATCCCAACAAGGCTCCTGGGCCAGATGGGTTTAGCAGTGAATTCTACAAGCGCCATTGGGATATCCTGAAGTTTCAGGTCCTTGAGGTGGTACAGGAGTTCTTCTCCAAAGAAAAACTGCTGAAGGAGCTGAACCACACCTTCTTGACTCTTGTGCCAAAGAAGGAGGGAGTGACATCGTTGGCAGATTTCAGGCCTATTGCATGCTGCAATTATCTTTACAAGATAATTACACACCTTATATGCCGGCGGATGGAGGGGATCATACAGGACTTAGTCTCTCCAAACCAGGCGGCTTTCATAAAGGGAAGGTCGATCGCAGAGCACAGCCTTCTGGCGTATGAGATGGTGAGGGGATTCAGTAAACCTGGCGGGGAGAAGGCTTGTGTGAAGTTAGATCTGAGGAAGGCCTATTACAAGGGTTAATAGGAATTTTTTCTGTCATCTGATGACTGCTATGGGTTCGAGGACCGTTGGGTAGCGAGGATCCAGGAGTGTATCATGTCTTCCACTTTCTCTGTCCTCATCCAGGGTACCCCATATGGGTATTTTCAGAGCAACCGTGGTCTTAGGCAAGGTGACCCTCTGTCCCCTTACCTATTCACGCTTGTCATGGAATACTTTACATGCTTGATGGATATCGCAGTGCATCGAGGGAGACTGGTTCCATTGTTCAGGCGGGTTGACCCCGCGGTTACCCACCTTATTTATGTAGATGATCTCTTAGTGTTCATCCAGCCATCTACTGAGGGTATGCACACGATTGCTGAGATTATAGGAGAGCTGGAGTCCCTCTCAGGCCTTCAGATGAACAGAGAGAAGAGCAGGGTGTATTTTAGCTCCCTCTGCCCCCAGAAGGAGGAGCGGGCCGACGCGCTGGGAGTTGAGAGGAGTGAGCTCTCGGTGAAGTATTTAGGGGTTCCTCTCACAGTCAACTATACGCGGGATCAGGACTGTCATAGTCTGGTAGAGTATGTCCAGCGGAGGGTTGAAGGCTGGCAAACCGTCGATTTATTATTTGGAGGACGTATTAAGCTGGTTAGATCGGTGATATCGACTGTGGCCCATTTCTGGCTGCAATCTATTCTACTTCCTATTGCCACTATCAAGAAAGTAGAGCGGATGTGTGCAGACTTCATATGGAGGGGTGGTATATAGGCGATCTCCTGGAAGCAGCTCTGTAGACCCAAGAAGGAGGGAGGAGTGGGGTTAAGGCGTTGCTGGAGATTATGGAGGCCTCTGCGCTGAAGCTGGCATAGAGATTCATCAATAGGGGGTCCCTCTGGGCTGACTGGATGCATAGCAGATATGTAAAACAGGGCAATTTTTGGACATGTTTCTCTGACAACAATCATTCAGTCTCTTTCAAGATTATCCTGAGACACAGAGGAGTTATCCAATCTGCTATCCGGAGGGTCATGAAGGATGGGTCTGGCGCGGACCTCTGGCAGGATCCTTGGATAGATCGACAATCTCTATTAGATATCAGGGGAGCCCCGTCGCATCAGGAGGACAGTCGGGAGCTGACTTGTCGTCGCATTATCTATGATAGAGAATGGAGGCCTGAGTCTTATCGTTATACTGCGGAGATGGATGAGAGTATCAGTTCTGTAGTCATTGATCCCGGTCTGTCTACTGATCGATAGATTTGGGAGCCGCCAGGAGACGCTTCGAGGACTGGAATCTTCCAGTTTCGGAGCTGCTACAACCTCATTCGGCGCACTTATCCTCTGAGTCCAGACTATGAATTTATATGGTGCAAGGGTCTTGTCAGGAAGATGCAACTTTGTGTTTACAAGCTTCTTCTGGGCCGTCTATTGACGAGGGATCGACTTAGTGCTTTTGGGGTGCCGGTTCCAGACCCTAAGTGTGTGCTATGCAGTGTAGCAAATCTATAGGGCACATTTTCTTTGAGTGTGCCCTATCTTGGCAGATCTGGGCTGATCAAAGTAGGGTGCTGGGTGGTTGTGGCTCCGGAAAGGGGATTGTGGATATCATCACTGTGCTCCGGGATAACAGAGGAAGAGGGCAGGACTGGTTCCGGACCGTCCGAGTTCGACTGGCAGCCGCTGTATGGCATGTATGGATGGAACGGAACCGTCGCATCTTTGAGGGTCTAGTCACCCCTCCGATAGGCATCCTTCATAACATAGAGTTTGATGTAAATGCTATGGAGATCTGATGAGTGTTTGTAAGATTATTGCGTTGCTTTTGGAATAAAATTTACCCTTTTTCCAAAAATATATACATATATACTTTTTAAATAAAAAGTTTGAACCCTAATGTTTTTTCAACCCAAACTCTTCAACTCCTTCTAATTCTCATGCCAGTTTATATTTTGTAATGATTGATGCTTGATTGCTATTTGAATATGTGTTTATTATTAATCTTGTTTAATATTATTTTAAATATCATATCAGAGTCCGATAAATCCGATAGACCCGACCAAACCTGAGCTTCCTTCGGACGGTGTTGGGTTTCATATGTTGAACCCTAGGTCGGGTTGGGTTTGGGCTCGGGCTAGGCTTATCATTTATCCGGTTGAGCTCAAGTCCGACCCAACCCGTCCGAGTTGCACTGCTACCCTTCTTGCTGTAGCTTAGGCATGTAAAGCTATTTGCAGCATTTTGACTTGGAAATCTGGGAGATAATGCTTTCATATTTGTATCAAAGGAGAAAACTTTGATACAGAAGGAGGTATCAAAGTTTTGATCTCCTTTGTATGACAAGTGGTTTCCTCTTTCACTTCGTAAAACGTGTGAAGATAAGGTTTGAAGATGGATCATCTTGTCATATAAAGGAGGTATTAAAACTTTGATACCTCAGTATCAAAGTTTTACTCTGCATCAAATAGAAGGACTCATACCCATGACACTCTGTAGAGAGAATCATTAATTATTGTCCTTTGGAGACAAACAACTGCTTTTGCATGCCAAACCAGATTTATGTTGCAGTTTTCCTAGCAGGTTTTGAGGTATTTGTTGGACGACCGATGTAGCCAGGGTTCATAAGGACACCATCAATTTCTGTAAGGATGTTCTGCGCCGTAAAAATTGTTGTAATTGTTGGGGAAAAAATTTAATTTTTTTTCATATTATTATCTTCTTTATCCACATTATAATTCTACCATGAATCATTTCTTTAACTCCCTAAAACGGTCACATTATTACCCCTTTTTACACCTTTATTCCTATTAAATTTTATTGAAAGCCCATTGATATATTGGTTTTGTGACATGGTTCCTATATATACATATTTTCTTTGTGTTGTTGCAAGAAGAAAAAGAAATTTCCACTCTCTAAAATTCTGTCGATTTCTCTTACAAAATTTATCAACCACTTCCATTTTAATTATTTCTATCTTCTGAGCAAAGCTAAGTTCGGATCAATCTTTTCGAGTTGTGTGCGACACGGGATACCGATAGAACGGAGATTTAGTTACCACTAGGAGCATTCGGACAAAGTCTGCTCATAGATCCGAATCAACTCTTAGGACAGTGCTTCGTACGCGATTTTTGCGAAGAATAATTTTGTTTATTTTTTGCTACAGATTTTAACAACAACAACAACAAAAAATTATTTCCAACAAAAATCTTGATTGGAAGACTGTCTTCCGAAGTGATCTTTCTAAACCAATCCATAATGTGGATCTCGTCTTCAGAGTTGGTGGAGCTGCCACTCTTCTTTGAGAGTTTGAGGTAGTCATTTCATAGATGCCACTATTCCAAGTTGTAGCTTATTTACTTTATGCCGATTTCAACTTTTAAGATGTTTATTCGAGGGCCATGGTATCTTCTTCCCATTCTGAAATTGTTTCCAGGTTTTAGGACCAACAGGGAGAAGCGATTGAACTGTCAACAAAGCCTCCTATTTTGAATGTTTAACCTTGCGATCAGTCATATAAAACAGACTTTGCGAGTTAAAAAAAGCTTTGTGAGGGAACTGCTCTCATCAATCTATTGCTCGAATGGAAATGGCCGAAACACGAGGAACATTGATCTTTATTGGAAGGTATGATCTATTTTTCCGTAGGATCGAATCCACCTAATCAGGATGTACGTGCTACGTTTCCAACTGCGCTAACTAGTAGAACTAGGAGCCTTTGACATTGAACTAATGATATCTTTACTGTCTTCATCTGA
The DNA here is from genome assembly GCA_029216955.1 of Iris pallida. Classification (NCBI taxonomy): domain Eukaryota; kingdom Viridiplantae; phylum Streptophyta; class Magnoliopsida; order Asparagales; family Iridaceae; genus Iris; species Iris pallida. Next base: position 13,158,607 of record JANAVB010037620.1, read on the forward strand.
ACGAAGGTCGGTACTCTGGAGAGTGTCCTTGTTCTTCCAGAGGTTTATGATGTATCAAATCTATATTGTTGATTCATATAACTTGTGTGGCTGCAACCGTTGCAAGCAACCAAATCACAACCAATGATAAGTTTGGACAGCTTCTCAAGATATTACAATCATTGCTCTAAAATCTCATCCACAAAAACATTTTTACGGTGAATAAATACCCAGCGCATGTTGTCGTTGACGCTTACAATACAAAACGACAACAGAAAAAACGATATTTTTTTTGATAGGATGAGCAACTTTTATTTCTTTAAAATAGAAAAAAAAAATATAATTTCGACTCTGCTGGGGATCGAACCCAGAATCTCTGGTTTCATAGACCAGCGCCTTATCCATTGGGCCACAGAGTCAAGTTGTCAGTACTTCCTATAGCTTTCCTTATATGAACAAATATAAGTTTAGTTAGAGAGTTGGGTCATCCCAATTTCTAGATATTAACTAGAATGTGGGAGGTAAATTTTATATAATGGTAAAGCTTAATTAGAACTCCATGATGGTTCCGTCCTAATCAGAGCTATAGTCCGAACATGAGAATTTCAACATTTGAAATATAGCAACTTATTTGTAGAATAGTAAGGCCTATTTTGAGACTCATGATGGTAGCAATCTTTTCTTTAAAAAACATACCACATTTTGATTTTGAAAAATGAGTGAGAAATGGAGGAGAAAAATAGTTCAAATGTATTCCAACCAATTCTTTATTATTCCCTAACCAAACCTATTCTAGATTTATTTGTTATTGTAAATTTAATCATAAAGATGCAATTTTGAACTCCATCTATTGAAACCCACTTTCGAGAAGTCAATTTTTTTAATTGTGTTTTTGAGATCTTTTGTTATAAAATGTTAATTGTATCATTTTATATATTTGGTAGTGTACAAGTAGAATGATTTAAGTATAAATTTAATACATTTGTTACATATATAAAAAAGTGGATGAGATTTATTATAATACCAATTTTATCCCATATCAATGAGCAGGATGTAAAATCTAAATTTTGAAAGGGAAAATACTCCTCCATGTCATATAACTAAATGAAAGTTCAGCTTTATTTTGACCTCTAACCAAACAAAAACTTGTAAAATTTTAACAAAAAGAAGTACCCTTCTACCAATTTCACTGCATTTACATGCAATGAAATACACCCTTAATCATGCATTATGGGGTGGTTTGTTTTTTTTTTACATGTAATTAGATGTGAATCACTATTTGGGTCTAGTTAGGGGGGGGGGGGGGGGGGGGGGGGGGGGGGGGGGGGGGGGGGGTTGTGGCTCACAAAAGTATGATTCATTTTTTTTTTTTCTAATTAGATACAATTAGAGTTGGATATTAATTAGAGGCGCCGAAAAATAAAACGGCAGCTTATTAATTTTTTTACAACCTAACCTCTAATTGGAAGTAACAAGATCACCATAACCCCTAGAAAATTTGTTATTTCTCTTTTATTCTTAATATTGATGATATAAAATATGAAAAGAGATAGAAAGAAAAACCAACAACTTATGCATGAAATGCATGATCAAATTGCAACGAAATTTACACACACAAATTTGAGATTGATGTAAATTTATTTCTTTTCATGTTTTAGTTATTGTGTGTGATAAGGGACTTATTTATGATATATTTTGTATTTGATTTGACTTGAATGATATAGTATAGGAGTAAGATATTTCAGTTCATGTCTAATCAATGTTCTAAATCGGACCGATGATCGAACCGAAAATTTTTGGTATAGGTCGGACTATGATTCAATCGGGGTTCAATTAGACTTGGTTTTGTTTGGTTCAAATAGATAAGACATTCATTTACTTCTTGGTTTAGTTTGGTTCTTAGTATGTTGGTTTAGTTTAATTTTACAACTATAAGGTCTATCAAAACCAAATTAAGAATCAAATGATCCAAATTAGTTTCACATCATAAATTTTTTTTTTTAATCAAAATTGACCGGTTCAATTGTCAACCGGTTGAATCCATATTTTGAAAAGAAAAAGAAAAACTGACGATTCTTTAAAAGATTTGGATTTTAGTCGGACCGAACCAATTTTTTGGCATAAACCGCTTGGAGTCAGTCCAACCGCCAGTCCATAAACTTTTTTTTTTTTTTTTTTTTTTTTTTTTTTGAAATCACACTCACACACACAATTGGGGGGCTCGAATAAGTAAACTTTGAATGAATAAGGCCAGTCCATAAACTTACGTTGAATGAATAATTTTTCGGACACAGTATTAGCGAAATGTTTTATTTTAGTAAGTGAGGTCCGTCATAAACTGTTGCAGATGACTTACCACGTGTCCAAATAATAACAAATATCGTGTGTCCTTGTATGGCGACTCAACTTAGATATTCTACTTTCCGTGGTGTACCGCATGGACACATCATGATAGGGGGGATGTTCTCATATCCCCGCCAAGTTTGAATCAAAGCTGTAATGACAACGACAACTCGTACTCACACAAGAAAGGAAGCAATACAAAGGAGCCATTAATTCCTTGGAATCTCATCCGCAAGTTGGTGTCCTCCCCATTTATGTACATGGTCCAAGAAGGACACGAGGAAGAGCTAGCCAGCGGGACCATCTCATTATCTTCTATTTACTCGCATATATCAGACCACTCTCTCTCTCTCTCTCTCTCTCTCTCTCTTCTTCCAACTAGTCCACTAGCTAGCACATTATGTTCGAAAGCTATAGAGATATGTAGTTGTACTTGTACTATATAGAGAGATCGAAGAATTCTGACTACTGGATCCGAAAGTAGTAATTGTAGGCGATGAAGATACAGTGCAACGTGTGCGGGGCGGCGGAGGCGAAGATGCTGTGCTGCGCGGACGACGCCGCCCTTTGCTGGGACTGCGACGAGAAGGTGCACGCGGCCAACAGGGTGGCCGGCAAGCACCACCGGGTTCAGCTCCTGCCGGCCTCTCGTGTACCCAAGTGCGACATCTGCCAGGTACCATGCATGTCTCTGCTTCTGTTTTCTATCTTTCCTGAAATTACTATATATATACAACCTTTCTTCAAAATGAAAATTACTTAGAACATTTGTTCTATGGATTAGATTTTAGGCTAATTAGGGTTTAGAACATGGATTTTATATCAGCTGAGTTTAAATTCTTACATGTCTAATTGAAGAGTATGGACCCTAAATATTTATTTTTGATTTTCTTTTGAGTTAATTAACGTTGAGACCCTGAATTTTATCCTATTTTAGAGTTTAAGCCGTATAACAAAAGTTTGAACATTGATTTTTTATTTATTATACCCTCTTTTCTTGTGTTGGTTGATTGTCCTCGTGTAAAGGATATAACAGAAAAGAAAAAAAAAATATTTAGAAATGTTTTAGTCTAATTTTCAAAAAAAATTATTTTTATTTTTCGAAAATATTTATATAGTCACCAAAGTACATGAGAACTATATTTTTTGAGAAAATTTTATTAAATAAAAAATTTAATTTCTCAAAAATATAATTTTTAGCTATATAGCATTCGGTGTCGTGTAACATGGAAAATGATAGTGGGTCCGAAAATTTGGACCGAGCGACAAACCGAAAGGCCACATGGTGGGGCGGAATTGGTTGGCATATGGGTCCCAAAAAAACAGCCCCTCCCTCCACTAACTTGGTAACCGGATTACAATCAATGGAAGTCTGACACGTGACGTCGGTTCAAGTGTCGACCCCATTCGGTCTGTGTAGCAGTATTGCAGTAACATTCCTACATTCTACAAAGCGTTCACCTTCATTTCTTCTTCTTCCAGGAGGCTTCCGGCTACTTCTTCTGCTTAGAAGATCGCGCGTTGCTCTGCAGGAGCTGCGATGTCGCTATACACACCAACAACCCTTACGTTTCCGCCCACCGGAGATTTCTCATATCGGGCGTGCAGGTGGGTCTTGAGCACGCCGAACCGGTTCCATCCGCTGCGAAAGAACAGTCCAACTCCGTTGTCGAGTCGTTGGCCAACGGGAGCTCCTCTCTGCCATTCTCCGGCGAGAGCAACAACGAAGGTTACTCCGACCAAGCAATCAAGAACGGATACGCTGGAGGTTCAATGGGTGGGAATTTGCCTGATTGGCCTCTAGATGACCTTTTTGGGTTCACAGACTATAACCAGAACTATGGCTCACCTAAGGTTAAGCAGTTAATCTATCTTCACCATATATTTTTCGGAAATGATATTTGTGCCGTGTGCGTGTCCACGCCGACATGTCATCCTCCCATTGATCCCCCATGCACCACATCAGGTCCACACCGAAATTTTTCGTAGCCTCCTCCAGTGGAGAGGCAACATGTGGCCCGCGGACCTGAACTGCGGTCCAAACGCACCGACAATATAGCATTGTTGTTTTTTTCTTCGGAAGATGCTTTTTTTTATCTCGTTTTTGGACCGCGGTCCTGCATGCCGGAATTTCGGGGTGTGGACACCGAAGCATGTAAGGGGCCAATAGGGGGTGACAAGTTGGCGCAGACACAGCCGCGGCCATCCTCGGCTGTCAAAAAATAGTTTTTCCGTTTTCTTTTCTTCTTAGTAACAGTGTGGTTGATCTTTTGACAGGCTGATAGTGGCAAGCTTGGGAGTTCTGAGGGTTCGCAACCTTATTTCCCTGCTGATGAAGCGCTGGACATGGATGAATGCTTCGGCCAGGTGCCAGAGTTGTCATATAATGCGCCAGAAATTCCTTCGCCGCCCACTGCCTCTGGGCTTCACTGGCAGAGGAACTCGCACTACCACAATAATGTCGATCATGCTGCTTCGGTACCAGACATATATTCTTCGTGTCAAGGACGGAACCAGAGATTCAAATTAAGATAGACAGGAATAGACTGGGTGTGGACTGTCTGGTATGAAAAAAATAATTAATATGCCGGAAAAAAAAATGGTGGGCTACAGCACATGTATTTCGCAGGGATGGGGGACTTTCTGATCACTCTCCCATCCTGATGAAATACATTTGCGAGTCAGAATGGTGGTTCAGTTTGTATGTGTAAGTGTTATTAATAACGTCTGTTTCTATTGCTTGAGTTGCTGTTTGCGCGAGAGTTTTGTAGCGCCTATGAATGTAACATATCTCTGTACATGTATTTGTTTTATATAGATGAAGTAGTCCTCAATTATCTTTCTTATCAACTTTTTTTTACAAATAAAAATAAGGCTAAAATATATCTTAATACTCTCAACTGTTTGAATTTTTGAACTTTATTTTCTCAACTTTGATAGGTATCAATTTATATCCTAAATTTCAAAAATGATGAAATTATCCTCCCTCTCCCTCCCCCCTTCCCCCCACTGGCTGCCACCACTCCGCTGCCCCCATTCCGGAGTTGCAACCACCCTCCGCCCCCCAGCCCCCTCTCCGCGACGCGGTTGCACCACTCCCGCACCTCGGCCCCCTTCTCGTGCCGCGCCACTAATCCCCCCTCTCTGCCGCGCGCAGAGAGAGAGAGGAAGGGCTCAGTGCCCCACGCGGAGGGGGGTGGCGAAGAGGGGGAGGCGGGTTTGGACGCGGCGGATTAGGAGTTCGTTAGGGGTGCGGCATCGGGACGTACGGGGGGCCAGGGATGGTGCATCCGTGCGCGGGGAGGGGATCGGAGGGTTACGGCAGGGGTGGTGACAGTCGGTGTGGAGGAAAGAAAGGAGGCACTACTAAAATCTGCTCAATTGGCGACATAATTTAGCGACGTTCGATTAACGTCACTAAATTATGTTCATTAGCGACGTTTTATAGAAACGTCACTAATAGTCGCTACTAGCGACGAAATAAGCGACGTAACAACGACGTATATTAATTGCATGAGCTAGTCGTCGCGAAACGTCGCTCTGACGTCGCTAATAGCGACTAATTTAGCGACGGTAGTATTAGCGTCGCTAAATTCTAATTATATTCCCCCCCAACGATTCATTTTCCCCCATTTTACTCTCTCACTCTCTCTCCTCCCCCCCTCCGGCGCTCTCACTCTCTCTGGCGACTCTCCTCCCTCTCCGGTACGTGACTTCTCCCCTCTCTCTCTCCTCTCTCCTCTCTCTATCTCTCTCTCCGGCTGTTTGGTTTGTTGGGGTTGGGGGGTGCGGGTGGCTCGGGGGGAGGGACAGGGGGGGATGCGGGTGGTTGGGGGTGAGTGGGGGGTGGCTGGGGGGGTAGGGCAGGGGGGACGAGGGCGGCTGGGGGAGGGGAGCTAGGGTTAGGGTTCGGGTTAGGGGTGGGTATGTGTGGGTGAGGGGGAAGGGAGCGGGGGGGTTGGGGCAGCTGGGGGAGGGGAGCAGGGGGGTGGGGGCGGCTGGGGGAGGGGAGCAGGGGGGTGGGGGCGACTGGGGGAGAGGAGCAGGGGGGAGGGGAGGGTTAGGGTTCGGGTTAGGGTTAGGGGTGGTGTAGGGGGGGAGGGGGGGCTTGGTCAGGGGCACCGATAGTGCCGAAAAATCTGATAATGTAGTAATAATTATTTGTTTTCCGACACCGAAAAATGTGATACTCCGATTCGAACGCACCGATAGTGCCGATATTTGTAACAAGTAATTTTGTTGGTTGGTTAATTGGTAACATGGTGATCGGGACATATAGTCCCTGCAGCCATTCGACTGGCGAGGCAGAAACTATGGTACGACATGGTGATCAGGACATAGTCCCTGCAGCCATTCGACTGGCAAGGCAGAAACTATGTAGCCGTAGATAAAGTTGACTGTCCTCCGACCCTCATTCCTCGGCAATGATGATATGATAACCTATCACTATATCTTATATAGTAGTTGATGATGTCTTAGTATTACATTATGTGAGTTCATCTTGATTATGTTACATTTTTTAGATACTAGATACGATAAGAACATATACTACACCATATGTACAGAACGTAGATGATTCACACTAAGGTATGCTAGAATGAATTTTGGGTTGTGTTCTGAGCCATCCGTTCTCACACTTGGCAAAAATTGAATTTTCTGTATTTTATCTGCTTTCAAAAATGTACTCAAACGAGATGATGGTTCCTTTAGTTAGCTTGCTTATGTTACAATTATATTATTTGTGAATATCAATCTTACCAGATGGCACCCATGATCCGAGGAGCGGCACGTCGTTTGAGGAAAACAGTGAATGCTGAGGTAGCTCCTCCTACTGTTAAGGAGGAAGTGGCACCGGTAGCTAGTGAGACCGAGAGTTCTATTCATCCAGCACCGGTAGCTAGTGAGACCGGGAGTTCTATTCATGCAGCACTTGCAATGGACTACATCTCTCCTGCAGTCGTCGATCCCACTTATTCGAGGTGGTTGCGTGATCGTATCACTGAGCATTTGCGTGACCTGCATGGTTCTCATTAGCTATTAGTACTTATTTGTATTAGACTATTTGTATTGGGTTGTTTTTGTATTATACTATTTGTATTGGACTACATATATAAAATAGTACTGTGTCAATCTCTGGATTGTATTGGACTACGACATGGTGATTAGGACATATTCCCTGCAGCCATTCGACTGGCGAGACAGAAACTATGTAGCCGTAGATAAAGTTGACTGTCCTCCGACCCTCATCCTTCGGCAATGATGATATGACAACCTATCACTGTATCTTATATAGTAGTAGATGATGTCTTAGTATTACATTATGTGAGTTCATCTTGATTCTGTTACATTCTTTAGATACTAGATACGATAAGAACATATACTACACCATATGTACAGAACATAGATGATTCACACTAATGTATGCTAGAATAAATTTTGGGTTGTGTTCTGAGCCATTCGTCCCCATACTTTACAATTAAGCATGTGAAATATATCGTTGAAGAACATAAAACTTATGATCGTTACTGCAGAAAGTGCAGACTGACATGAACTGACACACGAAAAGGAGGAGATCAAAGCTATAACAAGTAAAGTTATATTTTGGATGTTCTACTCTTGTAAGTTCTTTGTTCACAAAGCACGATATAATGAATACAGAACAAGTATCGAGTTTATAACTCTTGTAAGCTCTATACTTGAGTTACGAACTCGGTACTTGTTCTGTATTCTTTAATTATAGCTTACTTTGTGAATAAAGAGTTTACAAGAGTTCTTTTTTCAAAGCAAAACTTTTCTTGTTCCAGCTTAGAGCTCCATATTTTCGTGTGTCAGTTCATGTCGGTCGTCACTTTCTGCAGTAACTTCCTCCAATTAACCTCCCTCCCTTGGTAATGATGATACGACAACCTATCTTAATTCTGTTATTATAGTAGATGATGTCTTAGTATTACATTATGTGGGTTTATCTTGATTTTGTTATATCCTTCAGATACTAGATTCGATAAGAACATATACTACACCATATGTACAGAACATAATGATCCACACTAATATATGCTAGAATGAATTTTGGGTTGTATTCTAAGCCATCCGTTCTCGCACTTAAAACAGATATAAATTTGTACTGTGAGAGCGCCGGAGAGAGTGAGAGCGCCAGAGGGGGGAGGAGAGAGAAGAGTAAAATGGGGGAAAATGAATTGGTGGGGGAATATAATTAGAATTTAGCGACGTTCATACTAACGTCGCTAAATTAGTCGCTATTAGCGACGTTTCACGACGACTAGCTCACGTAACTATGTAGCCGTAGATGAAGTTGACTGTCCTCCGACCCTCATCCCTCGGTAATAATGATACGACAACCTATCACTATATCTTATATAGTAGTAGATGATGTTTTAGTATTACATTATGTGAGTTCATCTTAATTCTGTTACATTCTTCAGATACTAGATACTAGATTCGATAAGAACATATACTACACCATATGTACAGAACATAGATGATTCACACTAATGTATGCTAGAATGAATTTTGGGTTGTGTTCTGAGCCATCCGTTCTCACACTTAAAACACATATGAAGTAGTATTGTGTGTCAATCTTTGTTTTTGTATTTTCGGCGAACCCAGGGATTGGATTCTGTATTTTGTATTTTGGATTCTGTATTTTGGCTCCAGCTCCATTTACATTAATCTACGGTATGACATGGTGATCAGGACATAGTCCCTGCAGCCATTCGACTGGCGAGGCAGAAACTATGTAGCCGTAGATAAAGTTGACTGTCCTTCGACCCTCATCCCTCGGCAATGATGATATGACAACCTATCACTATATCTTATATAGTAGTAGATGATGTCTTAGTATTACATTATGTGAGTTCATCTTGATTCTGTTACATTATTCAGATACTAGATACGATAAGAACATATACTACACCATATGTACAGAACATATATGATTCACACTAATGTATGCTAGAATAAATTTTGGGTTGTGTTCTGAGCCATCCGTTCTCACACTTGGCAAAAAATCAAATTTTCTTTATTTTATCTGCTTTTGAAAATGTACTCAAACGAGATGGCACCCGTTCTCACATATGGCACCTAAGACCCGAGGATCTCGCTTGAGGGAGGCACAGATGGCTGTAAAAAAGGAGGCGGCTCCAGCTCCAGAGGGCAGTTCCACCGAGAGAGCTGCTCCAAAAGTAATTCCTAAAGCCGAGGGAGCTGTGAAGGAGGAGGTGGCACCACAGGGCAGTTCCACCGGGAGTTCCAGTCATACATCTCCTCTGGATATTGATCTGGCTGTCGCGGATCCTACTTATGTGCGCTTGCTGAGGGAGTTCTATCTGCCCCAGCATAGACGACAGTAGATACATATATTGACTGGATTTGGTTTGATGGATATATCTCATCTGGATATTGTGATGGATATTTGTTTTGATGGATATATCTCCTTTTGGATATTGTGATGGATATTTGTTTTCTTGTGTGTGAAGTATATTGGTATAGCTTGCTGTGTGATACATATTGTGATGTATATTTGTTTGTGTGATGTGTGATGCATATTGTGATGTTCCGATAGGCTTGAGGAGACGACCAATTATTTTTGGTCTATTCTGGATTGTATTGTGCAGGCTGGTATTGAGTGTTCCACTGAAGGGGTCGGCGAACCCAGGAATTAGATTCTGTATTTTAGATTGTACATTTGCATTCTGGATTCTTTTTTTTAATTTTTTTAATTTAGCGACGTTTATATTAGTCGCTAAACTTTAGCGACGAATATAAAGGTCGCTAAAAACGTCGCTAAAGTGTTGATGTGGCAAGTAATCTGCCACCACATCGTCGCAAGAACGTCGCTAATGTGTGGCTAATCGACGACCACTTGAAAACGTCGCAAATAACGTCGCAAATTAGCGACGTTATAAACGTCGCTAACTAACGTCGCCCTAGCGACGTTTTGCGACGTTTTCTCGATTAGCGACACGCTTTTTTCCGTCGTTTATTGAACGTCGTTGAAAACATCGCTAATTTAGTTTAGCAACGTGTTGGCCTAGTTTAGCGACGTTTTGGAACGTCGCTAATCTGACAAATTTTTGTAGTGAGGAGAGGAGAAGTAATCTTGTCATTTTTTTAAAATTTAGGATATTAAATTGATACATATTAAAGTTGAGAACATCAAGTTAAAAAATTCAAATAGTTAAAGGTATCAAATTATAATTTAGTCTAAAAATAATAATATGTCCTCATTGGATCCACTTATTGTTGGCCACACAATCAAAAATTTTTGTCTTTCTCCTAAGGCCATCTCATGGGGGTTTTTATCTTCCCTATTTCTATGGAAGAAATCCATTTTAGAAAAAACTTCTTCCCAATAGTGGTTTCTATCATCATTTCTATTCTATGTGGCAATGATGTAGGATATAAAATTTATATGAGGGTTTCTATATGTAGAAACTCTCGTAGAAATTCTCTCTCTCTCATGACAATTATTATTGGTCCCCACAACATTAAATTGATTATTTTATTTTGTGATACATGGGATAGAAATGGAGAACAATTGGAGAGTATTTTTTTTGTACAACTTTTATGTAGAAACTTACAACTACGATAGAAATCTCCTCAAAGTATAATGTCAAGTAGGATAGAAACTTAATTTTAGAAATCACCATTTGAGATGGCCTAATAATCACAAAAGTCATTCGGATTCAGCTATTCATTATTATAGTTTAACCCACATCCACATCTGAGGCTTGGTGACTGTGTTATTAAGAGCATCTCCAACCCTATTGTGAGTTTGAAAAAATGGTTATCATATAGGAATGACAACCATTTTTTTTCCAAAAGTACTTCTCCAATGCAAATGTGAAATAAAGTATAGAATTGACATGACAATGACATGTCAAAGATAATGTGAAGTTGGTTGTCTAGATCTAGACAATGCACTTCACAATGTCTTTATGTCCACATCATCATTTGTGAATAAAAATGTTTGTAAAAAGAAGTAGAAGAGTAAATTGTCTTGGAAGTTATAAAAAATTACTTTGTATTGTATTCTCAATATTTTTGCATTGTAGATGACTTTCTAAACTCATTGTCATTTGTGAATATAATCTTGCCACCTATATCAGACAATATCTTGTGTCCCATGTCACCTAAGATTCACATCATAAAATAAGACAATAGGGTTGGAGATGCTACAGTGGCGAAAGACAAAAAAAATCTGCCGTGTCAAATAGGGAATTAATTCCACGTGTCGTGGTTAAGCTTCACAATGCTAATTGAAAGCTGGATATTCAAATTGTTTTATCTGCTCGACGTCAAAGTCTTTCAATGGTGTAGGTCCTTCCCACCGGTCTTTGATGGGTACTGAAGCTTGTTTTCCCCTCTTTCTCATCTACAATTAGGTCTCGTCATTTAGAGCTTACTGAAACTGTGTACATTTTAGTTGGGCTAGTTAGTGTTTAGACCTAGGATTTTATACCATCTTAAAATTTAAGTCATAATATGTTCCGTTAGAGAGTTTGAACCCTAAATATTTTTTAAAATCTTTTTCTCCATTATACCCTTCCTCCCCATACATGTCATGTAACTTTCTATATAGGCTAGGGAGTACAATGGGAAAGATTAAACAAAAAATAAAAATTTAGGATCTAAAGTTTACAAGAGGACATGACATTGCTTAAACTCTAAATTGGTGCAAAATCCATGATCTAAACTAAGGGTGTGCATCGGTCGGTGGTCGACCTATTTGGTCAGAACCGAAACCGAAATGAAGTTAATCGGTTTGAATATAATCACAATCAAATCAAACCGACCAACTGTCACGCCCCGATTCCGTAGAATCGATAGTCGTCCCCCGGACGTGATGCCGTGCGAACCTAAGTTGCGATCGCACAAGGCATAGTCATAAGGTTATCCAAAACACAACATCAAGTTAGAGTACACAGAGAAATTGAATGACACATTAAAATAGAAATAGACTTTTTTATTGATAATAAAGCTTCATTTACATTGACTTCATTACATGCATTGCCGCGCGGGCTACAATATGACTCGACTTACAAAATGAACGCCGATGAGATAGTCGTTCCATACATTACACCCCTTTATACAAGCAAAAACCATTACACATTTCCACCTACGATCGAGGCGAGTCGAGCCGCCATCTTCTTTTGGACTGAGTACGGGGTCTTCTTCAAAAGGAAACCAGAAGCAAGCCTTTACACGGACGAGGCTTCAAAAGTGTCCACGCCGCCTTGAGATTTTAGGTGGCACGCCCTTCGTGGTTCGGGGTACCTGCGTGGAGAGCGAGGATCAGTACATTACACTTTGTACTGGTGCGTGGCAAGTTAAGTTCCAAGCTCTCATTTGGTTCAATGAGTTTATATGACTTAGTTCATGAATGTTTCTAACCATCCTAATGAATTTCAAGCGAGAAATGACAAGCATAATGAAATTTACGTTGAAACTTACCAACGGCGGCCCGTGCCGCGCCTTATGAAACTTACCATGTTCTTCCCTGTCAATTGTTATCATTTACATTTCAAGTGCAATATTTCGTGTGATTGGTCACTGACATCACAAGCCATCCTGGACTATAGCTTTGTTAGCCGGGGCCCTTGCAGCGCAAGTAGCGAGCCCCGCTGCAAGTCCCCGCTTAACCCATGCTATCATCCAGCACAGCTATACCGTGTTTCCTCCTAGGCCGAGTCGGTCCCGTGGCCCCGGGTAGTCGCTCGAGGAAACTCTCTCCTTGTCGACAAGTTGTCCAATGACCGAGTTAAGACAACATTTAGTTATTAAGGCCTAGCCTATTTTCTCTTTGAAACTTGATCATTTTACCGTGTCCGTGCCCTTGCTTTCATTCTTTCATCCGCAACAACACTATCGATTTACTTAAGAAGGGGGTCGAGAAGAGAAGGGTCAGCCACTCACCTTGAGTTTTCTTCGGTGAGGGAACTTGTTAGTCGCGCTAGACGTCGCCTACGCGATTACCTGAAATCGCACAAGCAACCGATTAGAACACTGCATTAATCAAGGAGTTCGATAGAAAATACGAGTTCGAAATGCAAGCCATGAAAACCATCGAAAACATTCACGAAAGCGCATTCAGAAAACAAAGCCAAAACCAACGCAAGCGGCGTGAAAAGCAGAGCAACGGGAGGTCTCTCCCGACTCAGCCGCAGAGTCAATCCTCGAGGTGCAGCCCACTGAATATGGGACTTGGTTCCGAAGAAGACATTCCATAACGAGGAATGGATCTTAATTCAACCGTTCCCGTTCGATCGACTCGGCCGATCCCGACCTATCGGTCCCGACAGAATCGATAGCGACAGTGTTCCTTTCTTGCGCACCCCGTAGACAGAGTACGGGGCACGATGTAGGGACGGGGCACTACACCATAACCAACTAAAAAAAAGTTTCGTCCTCGAAACTTAAAATAGAACCTACCTCTACGAGAACAACGAAGGAAACTTCTCTTTTATTTCTGACTCAAGCTCCCACGTCGACTCCTCGACTGAATGGTTTCTCCAGAGGACACGGACGAAGGGAATAGCATGGTTGCGAAAAAGTTTATCCTTGCGCTCCAAGATTTGCACCGGCTCTTCGACATATGACAAGTCCGCCTTCAGGTCCAGCTTACCCAAATCCATAACATGGCTCGGATCATGCACGTACTTCCTTAATTGCGATACGTGGAAGACGTCATGTACCTCTGACAATGCAGGCGGCAAGGCGATTTGGTAAGCTACCGGGGTGACTTACTTCAATATTTCGAATGGGCCAACAAATCTTGGACTCAATTTCCCCTTCGCACCAAACCTGGAAACTCCATGCATAGGCATCACCTTCAGGAATACATGGTCGCCTTCCGAGAACTCGAGGGGGCGTCGGTGCGTGTCGGCATAGCTTTTCTGCCGGCTTTGTGCTATCTTCAATCTTTCTCGTATCAACTTGACCTTCTGCACAGTCTGCTCCACCAGCTCCGGACCAAGTATCTGCCGTTCCCCGACTTCATCCCAGCAAATGGGCGATCTACACTTCCGGCCGTACAAAGCTTCATACGGCGCCATTTGGATGCTAGACTGATAGCTGTTGTTGTATGCAAACTCGGCCAGCGGTAGATGGACGTCCCAACTTGACTTCAAGTCGATCGCACAGAGTCGTAACATGTCTTCGAGAATTTGGTTCACCCGCTCTGTTTGGCCGTCAGTCTGAGGATGATAAGCTGAGCTGAACTTTAACTTGGTCTCCAGTGCTGAATGAATACTACTCCAGAAGCGTGCTACGAACCGTCCATCCCGATCCGATACGATAGAAACTGGGACCCCGTACAGTCGAACTATTTCATCAAGGTATATCTGAGCAAGGCGGTCGATGCTCCAAGTAACTTTGATGGCGATAAAGTGCGCTGACTTGGTTAGTCGATCGACGATGACCCAGACGGCGTCGTTTCCCCGCGGCATCCTCGACAAGCCAACAACGAAGTCCATAGTGATGTGATCCCATTTCCACTCTGGAATGGCGAGGTTCTGCATCTCCCCGCCCGGTCGCTGGTGCTCGGTTTTGACTTGCTGACAGGCCATACATTTTGACACAAAGAGCGCTATGTCCCTCTTCATGCCGTGCCACCAAAAGACAATGCGGAGGTCCTTATACATCTTGGTGCTGCCAGGATGCAAAGAATATTTTGCATAGTGCGCCTCCGTCATTATCTTCTTTCTAAGTTCTACGTCGTCCGGTACGCATAGCCGTCCCTTCACGCGCAACACTCCCGACTCGTCCTCTGCAAAGTCGGACGCTTTCCCTGTCGATATCAGCTTCCGCATCTTCTCCAGGTAGGGGTCGTCCTTCTGTGCAGACTTGATCCTCTCCAGTAGGCTCGGTTCCACCCGCAGTTGCGCCAGTTTCATGTCTCTGAAATGAACTCGGAGCTCGATGCCCATTCCTTCCAAGTCACGCAGCAGTCGGTCGTTGATACGTAATGAAGCCAAGTACTTCCGGCTCAGCGCATCCGCTACCACATTTCCCTTGCCCGGCGTGTAGTCGATTGATAAGTCATAGTCTTTGATTAGTTCGAGCCATCGCCTCTGCCGCAAATTTAGTTCTTTCTGGGTGAAGAGATACTTGAGGCTTTTGTGGTCCGTATAAATCCTGCACGCCACGCCATAGAGATAGTGACGCCACAGCTTCAACGCGAACACAATTGCCGCTAGTTCTAGGTCGTACGTGGGGTAGTTCTTCTCGTGCGGCTTCAACTGCCGGGAAGCAAAAGATATCACCTTATCCCGCTGCATGAGCACACACCCCAAGCCCTAGCCAGAAGCATTGCTGAAGATTTGAAATCCCTTCGTCCCGTCAGGAAGAGCAAGTATCGGGGCCGAAACGAGTCGTTGTTTGAGCTCCTAGAAGGAAGCTTCACAGTCGTCTGACCACTTGAATGCGACTCCTTTCTGGGTGAGGCGAGTCAACGACGATGCGATCTTCGCGAAGTCCTTCACGAAGCGTCGGTAGTATCCCGCCAAGCCTAGGAAGCTTTGAATTTCGCTAACTGATGCGGGCCGTTTCCAATCAGCAACTATCTCGACTTTCTTCGGATCGACTGCGATGCCCGCGGCGAAGATGATGTGCCCAAGGAATGAGACGCTGTTAAGCCAGAACTCTCACTTGCTCATCTTTGCGTACAACTGATTCTCTCGAAGGGTTTGGAGTACCGTCCGCAGATGCTCTGCATGTTAAGCTCGATCCTTCGAGTAGACGAGGATGTCGTCGATGAAGACTACTACGAACTTGTCAACGAAGGAACGGAACACCCGATTCATTAGATCCATGAAGACAGCCGGGGCGTTTGTCAGACCGAACGACATTACCAAGAACTCGTAGTGGCCGTAACGAGTGCGGAAGGCGGACTTAGGCACGTCGTCTGGCTTGACTTTGAGTTGGTGTTAACCCGATCGTAGATCAATCTTCGAAAACACCGTTGCACCTTGGAGCTGGTCGAACAAGTCATCGATGCGGGGCAGGGGTATTTGTTTCGGACGGTGGCTTTGTTCAATTCCCGATAGTCGATACAGAGTCGCATCGATCCATCCTTCTTCTTCACGAATAGCACGGGCGTACCCCACGGCGGGACACTCGGACGGATAAACCCTCTGTCGAGCAATTCCTGAAGTTGTGCCTTCAATTCTTTCAATTCTGCACGGGCCATTCTGTACGGAGCCTTCGAGATCGGCCGGGTGTCGGAGAATGTGTCGATGGTGAACTCTATTTCTCGATCGGGCGGCATGCCGGGTAGCTCGTCCGGGAACACGTCTGGGAATTCTGCCACAACGTCGGTCTGACCCGCGTTTGCACCATCCTGTCGCATGTCTCGAACGGAAGCTAGATAGCCTTCGTACCCGGAATGCAGCATCCGTCGAGCAGATATTGCGAAGATCACCATGCAGGTCGGCGACGCCTCACCACACGAGTAGCAGAATTTAGGCACTCCAGGCATGCAGAATGTGACCCTCTTTTCAGCGCAGTCTATGGTTGCGTTGCACGGCCCGAGCCAATCCATTCCCAGAATGATGTCAAAGTCCTTCATATCTAGAACTATCACATCCAGACCGATCTTTTGACCGCCGATACAGATAATCCCGCCGGCGCAAGCTAAGTTTGTGAGAATTGGTGTGCCCGAAGGCGTGCTTACGCTAAGGTCGAGATCTAATAATATTACAGGAAATTTGTGCTCGGCGGCAAAGTCCGCCGATATAAAACTATACGAAGCGCCTGAATCAAATAACACATGAGCAGGCACATTATTGAATTTGAGTATACCTGACACTACTGTATTTGATGCCAGCGCTTCGTCTCGAGTCATGGCGTAGACGCGGCCCTGAGTGTCGGGGCGACGGTCTCGGCCATTTTACGGTGCAGATTGAGTGGGCGGAGGAGGTCGAGGGGCCTGTCCTCGATTCTCTTGACGGTGTTGTTGTGGCGGGACGTTACGATTCCATATCCGGGGGCAATCCCGCTTTTGGTGGTTTTTTGCTTCGCAGTTGAAGCACCCTCCTTCGAGGACATGGCAATCGTTGGCATGGTGACCAAAGTTTTGACATTTGGCACAAGGAAATAGTGGGGTTCGTCCCTGGTAATCGTCGTGGTTCGGACGCTTTGAAGTGTGATTGTTGCCTCCCGTATAGCTAGGACGTTTGTGATTGGAGTGGCGCACAACGTCGTCAGCACCGGAAGGATGCAGGTTCTTAAGGCGGAGCGCGTGATTCAGAGCCTCGCCCATGGTCTTGTACTCCGGGACCCCGACATGCGCACCGATAGAGGGTCGCAGACCCACTTCGAACCGTCGCACACGACACTCTTCAGTAGACAGAAACTGGCCAGCAAACTTAGACAACTTGTTGAATTCTGCGGCGTACTGTTCCACTGTCCGGCTCCCTTGCTTCAACTGCATGAATTCATTCTCCTTCGCTTGACGAATGGCTGACGGAAGATACTGGACTTCGAAAGCTTTGCGGAACGTGGCCCAAGAGATCGGCGCGGTGTTGTTGTCCGGTCGGATCGCTCGCTTGCGCATGGCCCACCAGTCGTGCGCATTCAACCGAAGTTGAAGTTGTGCGCAGGCGACTTGCTTGGATTCTTCAATGCCGAGCAGCTCAAAGTGATCTTCCAGCTCTTCCAACCAGTCGATCGCTATGGAGGGACCCTCGGTACCGCTGAAGGAAGTGCGACACGCTTTCTTGAATTCTAACACTTCAAAGTTGTACTTTTTCGGTGCCGCTGGTTGACGCTCGGGATCCTCCATGTCGATATCAATGGATTGGATCGCCGGCTCGGTGACGGTAGGCGTAGTCGTAGAATTCTCGTTGGCCGCCATTGTCTGGACGATCTGCTGAAGGGTATCTACCTGCTTTTGCTGAAGTTTGGCATGTGCATCAAAGCGAGCTTCGAAGCGAGCTTCGAACTGGGCCTGTCGTTCCTCTACTTGTTGATGTCGGTTCTCGGACTGGTTTTGCTGCGCCTCCATCATGCGCAGCATCCTTTCGATGGTATCGTTAGAAGGTCCGGCCCGCCGACGATGCGAAGTACTAGAGCGGCTTGAAGCGCTCTGTTCTTGCTCGGCCGTGGGTTCCGTCACTTCTGCGATATGAAGGCAAACGCATCAGTCACAAAATATTACGGACTCATTGTATGGAACAACTTATCTCATCGATGCGAGGTCAAAGGATGTAAAGCCGTGCTCTGATACCATTATGTCACGCCCCGATTTCGTAGAATCGATAGTCGTCCCCCAGGCGTGATGCCGTGCGAACCTAAGTTGCGATCGCACAAGGCATAGTCATAAGGTTATCCGAAACACAACATCAAGTTAGAGTACGCAGAGAAATTGAATGACACATTGAAATTGAAATAGACTTTTTCATTGATAATAAAGCTTCATTTATATTGACTTCATTACATGCATTGCCGCGCGGGCTACAATATGACTCGACTTACAAAATGAACGCCGATGAGATAGTCGTTCCATACATTACACCCCTTTATACAAGCAAAAACCATTACACATTTCCACCTGCGATCGAGGCGAGTCGAGCCGCCATCTTCTTTTGGACTGAGTACGAGGTCTTCTGAAAAGGAAACCAGAAACAAGCCTTTACACGGACGAGACTTCAAAAGTGTCCATGCCGCCTTGAGATTTTAGGTGGCACGCCCTTCGTGGTTCGGGGTACCTGCGTGGAGAGCGAGGATCAGTACATTACACTTTGTACTGGTACGTGGCAAGTTAAGTTCCAAGCTCTCATTTGGTTCAATGAGTTTGTATGACTTAGTTCATGAATGTTTCTAACCATCCTAATGAATTTCAAGCGAGAAATGACAAGCATAATGAAATTTACGTTGAAACTTACCAACGGCGGCCCGTGCCGCGCCTTATGAAACTTACCATGTTCTTCCCTGTCAATTGTTATCATTTACATTTCAAGTGCAACATTTCGTGTGATTGGTCACTGACATCACAAGCTATCCTGGACTATAGCTTTGTTAGCCGGGGCCCTTGCAGCGCAAGTAGCGAGCCCCGCTGCAAGTCCCCGCTTAACCCGTGCTATCATCCAGCACAGCTATACCGTGTTTCCTCCTAGGCCGAGTCGGTCCCGTGGCCCCGGATAGTCGCTCGAGGAAACTCTCTCCTTGTCGACAAGTTGTCCAATGATCGAGTTAAGACAACATTTAGTTATTAAGGCCTAGCCTATTTTCTCTTTGAAACTTGATCATTTTACCGTGTCCGTGCCCTTGCTTTCATTCTTTCATCCGCAACAACACTATCGATTTACTTAAGAAGGGGGTCGAGAAGAGAAGGGTCAGCCACTCACCTTGAGTTTTCTTCGGTGAGGGAACTTGTTGGTTGTGCTAGACGTCGCCTACGCGATTACCTGAAATCGCACAAGCAACCGATTAGAACACTGCATTAATCAAGGAGTTCGATAGGAAATGCGAGTTTGAAATGCAAGCCATGAAAACCATCGAAAACATTCACGAAAGCGCATTCAGAAAATAAAGCCAAAACCAACGCAAGCGGCGTGAAAAGCAGAGTAACGGGAGGTCTCTCCCGACTCAGCCGCAGAGTCAATCCTCGAGGCGCAGCCCGCTGAATATGGGACTTGGTTCCGAAGAAGACATTCCATAACGAGGAATGGATCATAATTCAACCGTTCCCGTTCGATCGACTCGGCCGATCCCGACCTATCGGTCCCGACCGAATCGATAGCGACAGTGTTCCTTTCTTGCGCACCCCGTGGACAGAGTATGGGGCACGATGTAGGGACGGGGCACTACACCAACTAGTCGATTCGATTTTGAAATCGACCGACTTAGTTCTATTTGATTCAGTTTGACT
This sequence comes from Iris pallida, assembly GCA_029216955.1. NCBI lineage: Eukaryota > Viridiplantae > Streptophyta > Magnoliopsida > Asparagales > Iridaceae > Iris > Iris pallida. The sequence goes on from JANAVB010037620.1 coordinate 13,178,819, forward strand.
GGTCGGTTTTGATCACAGAAAAAAATAGACTGTCGTTAATTTGGGTACTGTTGCTTATTTTGTGGTGTGGAACTTCAGTGACTAACAGTCAATCACAGGAAAATAAAAGGACTGCCATCAACTTTTGTGTGGCCCTGTATTTGTATGGCTAATTTATTAACTGCTGTGGAACTTCAATTGGAAAAAAAATAACAACCGCTACCAAGTGCCAATCAACAGCCCCTAGCATAAACCATTCAATTTCAAATTTCAAAATTCAGTACTCAACACAATGAACAATGTAAATATACATAAAAAAAACCATTCAGTAAAACAACAAAAAGACCACTCCATAGCCATAGGTTCGAAAAAATTGGAGAGAGAGGGGGTTAGGATTCAAAAAAATAGGACATTTGGAGACTGGAGCCGCCCACCCGTGGGGAAAGAAAAGTAACTTTTCTTTCCATTCACTGCTGAGTGTTGAGCCCCAATAATTTAGGCTTTTTCTAAGGGCACCCTCAAAATTACTAGGGGCTATCACTTACTAGGAGACAGCCCAGGTTTGAGGAATTTTTACTGAGAACGTCCCGAAAATTACTTGGGGCTATCCCACCCCCACCCTCCCCCCCCCCCAAACTGTCACGACCCGCACCCGCTTTTCGGATACGAGACGTGTCCAAGCCAGCCTACGCCGCAGAGTCGACGGTAGAACGTTGTCAAGCCCGCAAGAAATAATTGCTCAAGAAATAACACATTTGCTGCTCATTCACATTTCTAAATTTTTTACAACATTTACAACATTTATATTTAAAGAAAAATAAAGTTTTAGAATTAAAGAAATTGATACAATTGCTTTCTATTCTAGGTTTGACTTCAGCATACCCAAGCCTTCCCCCAGTGCTAAGAATGATCGCGGCTAAACCTGAAAAATGTTGGTTATCCAGTCAGGATTGAAACAAGTACACAAACCGACGACAATGCGAAAACACAATAGAATTAACAAGACATGAAAATAGCATATGGAATATGAAAGCTAGTAAAAAAACTGATGACATAGCACGATAGCGAAGTAAACAAGGAAAAACTAATAAAAGACATCTATCTATGTGGTGTGAAATATCCGTTTCAATATGTGGACGGCTAGGGGGTAAATAAGGCACACTGCACGTGTCGTGCGCAGCGGCTAGCTTTCAAGATTAGACATATTGGGATAGTTCTGGGTAGTCCACATGTGTACTAAGATATTTCCCCTCCCGACTACTCCGTGTGACGAGCGTGTCAACAAGCAGCAAGATATATTTATAGACATGAAATGAAAAGACTACTATGAATCGGAAAGCAATCAGAAAGTGCACTTGCCTGAGGTCCTTAGCTGGAGAAACCGACAATTCCGTTACGTTTGGAATAGTCCACTTAGCCTAGGGTAATGTTCGGGTTGCAAGAAATAAGAAATTATCGATTAGTCGTGATCAATGATAATCTAATAATTTAAGGAAGATTTCTAACAAAAACAAAAATATATTTATAAATCATTTTATGAGAAATATACATAAAGTTATTTTGAAAATACATAATACTACTTCGAGACCCATTTCAAGTACGTAGAGTTTGATAATTAATATATATATATATATTGTTCTTTTTTACAAAACCAAGTATATATGTATATATATACATGTTTTCCTGTTCAAAAATAATACTTAGAAGTCTATTAGGTACTTATTCTTTTAAGAAAGTAATGTATTAAATATTATTAGTCAAGATAAATAACATATACGTAGTTTTAGAAAGTATTTATAAAAGCAAATTTTAGAAATCATATTAGAAATACGTAAGAGTCCCCAAATATATTTTGAAAGCCCAAAGTATACTAATCCTACATAAATAATAACTAAGCCCATTAATATTCGGACAACATTCTTACTATGTATTTGCCCCTTTAGTCCAAAATAATTCCTTGATAATATATATAAATATCAATACAATTATTGGATGATAAGGAAAATTATGACTAATATCAAATTAGTAGCTTGCTAATTATCTAAGCTAACTAATCTAACATTAACCAAAAATCAAACTTTCTGTTGGGCCACTGAGCCCAGCCCATTATATAACTTCAAATGATTATAGCCCTGGTAACTAAAATGAAACAGTATACACATAGGACTAGGAAGAAAATATGGATTTAAAACCCCTAGAGCCCGGCCCAAATACTAAATCTTGGACCCGGCCCATTATTATTGACCTCTCCATCCAAGCTCTCTTCTGTGAAGAGAGAGAGAGAGAGAGAGGGCACAAATTACTCGGGAGTAATTCAAAGAGGGAAGAAGGAAGAAGAAAAGGAAGGTACTCACCGAGCGAGGGGTTCTTCCCGAGCTCGTAGGGCGGCGCGCGGCGCTGGAGGAGGGTTCAGCACAGGAGGTCGGGGCGGCGCAGCTGTCCTCGAGGCGGTCAGGAAGAGTCGAGGAGTGGGCGGAGCTCGGCGCTCGCGGCCGGGCGCGACGAACGTGCGGGTCTCGCCGAGCGATGGCGAGGAGGAGTTCGAGTCCAGATCTGGGACTCCGGCGCCGCTGCTGGCCGCGAGGGAGTGAAGAGGGCGGGGTTTCGGTGGAAGGAGGCGCCAGCGAGGGCGGCGCTCGGTGGAGATGCACGCGGCGCGGTGATCGGAATCTGGAGGGCGGTGGTACGGTCGAGTCGTCCGGCGTTTGGTTCGAAGGTGGACGGAGCCGCGCGAGTTGCGCTCGGCGGAGACGGCGATGGCGACGGCGTTGGTGAGCCGGGAAGCAGCAAGGAGGCCCGGTAGGCGGGAACGACCGTCGGCATCTGCGGGTTAGGTTGGTTTCAATTTTGGTTTGTTTTGATGCCGTCTCCGGTGTGTCGGACACAGTGGGATGGATGTATGGTATTGGTGTGGACTGGACAAGGAATTGGATGAAGCCACAGACACACGGGTCCGGACACGGTGATATCTGTGGTGGACACGGACACTTTGGCACAGGATCGGTTATTTGCTATTGTTGTTGCTGTTGTAGTCCAGTCGGTCACGTCGACGACCGGTCGATGGCAGGGCGGGGATGAATGGTTGTATGTGCATACAGGTCGGCCAAGGATTGCCGGGGTCGTAGAAACTCATCGACCTCGGGTGTGGTTGGTGACGATGCTACATGGCTCGACGGAAGAGGAAGGCGTGGCTTCGTTCCCAGCAAGGGCTGTCACAGAGCTCGGCATGGTTCTGGTGACGGTGGTAGGGATGATGGTCTAGGAAAAACTTTTGTAGATGGGAAAGTTTCCTTTGAATACGTATTATAACAGAGAAGCCCTATATAATCAGACTAGAGATAAATGTAAATCCTAGGGAGATTAGAAGTAATATTCTAGTTCGGTTCCTTTCCTGGATTTGAATATACAATCGATTGAAATGATTTAACTCCAAAATAAACCGAAGTCCTCATATAAATTTAAATATAATTTAAATACAAATTATCCCAATCGCGATACTATAGACGATTACTATAATAATATAAAATATTATTCTATATTATCAAATAATTCCAAATCAAATCAGCGATAAACATAACAACTTTAAAATAATATTTAAATTATGTTAGTGTAAATCAAATCTTAATTCAAATAAATAGTTATCATAGTAATTTAAATATAACAATATCATCCAAATAATTAAAATATATTTTATTAATCAAATCTTATTTAAAATAATTTGGACAAACATTTCATCGATCAAACTAAATTTGCCTTTCAATTCACCTTTGGAATAGTTTTGAAAGTCCAAAATAATGACAAACATCTTTATGATGCATAATAATAAAATTCAAGGCTAAAATATTTTTATTACAATAAATTAGTACTTAATATTTATCAATAATTAAAATTATTTAATTTTTACTACGAATCGGTCTAATCGCAATACTATAAATGATTGCGATAGTAATATCCGATTTTATCAATTAGTTTAAATTGCGCAAAATCAATCTTCTTTATAAATGAATTTAAAATCAAGGATACTAAAATATTCTAAAATACACATATTAATCATATGAATTTAAAACCAAATCCGAATAATTTACTTCTCATAATGATAGGGGATACTAGATAATGTATATATTTTGTAAACACCAAATTTTAACTAGTTTCTGATAAAAGAAATTATATAACCATTCACAAAACTCCACAAAATTATGGCCACAATAAAATAAAACAAATAGATAAAATAATTCGGGAAGAGTAGTTACAAAAACCCTCTCTTTCATTTCATTTTTATAAAAAAATTCTCTCTCTTCAAAACCCTCTCTCCAAAACCCTACTCTCATTCTCCCAAACTCCAATCCAAACTCCTAACCCTATTTTTCTTCTACATTTATTCAAATCTCATCAATGGCACCAAAGATGAAATCCTCATCACAAGCTAGCTATGTTTTCCCTAATTATTGTATATTTTATTTTACAATTCAAAGAATCTTCTTCAAAATCTCTTAAATGTTATGATAAATTAGGTTAGAACAATTTTTTTTTGTGAAAGTACTTTTCGAACTCAGAAAATTTCCGTTTTTTCATTTAAACCTAACCCTAGAACACGAAATGGCCGTTCGGCTGCTGCTCGTGGGCGTCGTCTCTGAGGACTGCCGAAAGTTGGGCAGTCCTACTGTCAAAGTGGACTGCCATGTTCCGGGCAGTCCTATTATAAAACAGGACTGCAGGAAGCCTGACAGTCCTTTTATAAAACAGGACTGCCATCTCTTTTGCAGTCCTGAAAGAATGATGGACTGCCAGGAACATGGCAGTCCTTAAGGAAAACTGAAACTCTCTGTCACAGAGTTATATAATTAGGACTGCCACCCCCCCTGACAGTCCTACACTTAAGTAGGACTGCCAGTACCCTGGCAGTCCTACATAAGTGTAGGACTGCCAGGGGGGTGGCAGTCCTAATTATATAACTCTGCGATGAGCTCCTCAAACTGAAACTCTGTCACAGAGACTTATAAATAGGACTGCCAGCACCCTGGCAGTCCTACTTAAGTGTAGGACTGCCAGGGTGCTGGCAGTCGTAATTGATACTTGCTGTAACAGCAAGTTTCAATTACGACTGCCAGCACCCTGACAGTCCTCATTTTGTATAGGACTGCCAGGGGGTGGCTGTCCTAATTGAAACTCTCTGTGATAGAGATTTTCAAAACTCTCATCACATAGACTTACAAATAGGACTGCCACCCCCTGGCAGTCCTAAATTACACGGAGAATGACCATTCTCCTACGTTCTAACACGGAGAATGGCCACCCTCATGCGAAATTAACATTCTTCGTGTTCTAACACGGAGAATGGCTATTCTTCTGCATTTTATGGTTAGTTGAAACTTTGAAGGGCCATAACTTTTGACTGGGAGGTCGAAACGAGGCCCGGTTTGTCGCAAAATGAGCGTATCTTCGAGGAGCCTGAGATTAACGAATTTCGTTAGACGGCCTTCCGAAATTTTAGAATCGCAAAAAATAATGTTTGGACCTTCGTTTTTGCACTTTTAAGTTTTCCAAAATAGCTATTATTTTTTTTGGGTGGAAAATTAGTATTTTATTTTCTTGTTGTTGTGGTGGTGATTTTCTTCTGATTCTTGGAGAGGCGGCAATGGAGGAGATGGGTTGTTGAGCTCTGTGCTGAGTTTTGTTGGATTCGGAGTTGAAATCTTTGTTGGAATTGTGATTGGCTATTTTCTCTTCATTTACTTCCAGCCCACTGATGTCAAGGTGCTATTCTAGAAAAATTTGGGAAAAAATTTGGACTAGGGTTTAGAATTTTATGACCTAGAAATGTGGAGGAGGAGAAGAAAAGAGTAGAGGGAGAAAGAGTAGAGGAAGAGGAAGAGGAAGAGGAAGAGAGGAAATGAAATGGAGTTGGTATTAATACCATTCTTTGGGCTAGCCCCAAGTAAAAAAAATTGATGGCAAACTTGTAATATTTTGGAAAAATTTTGGGATAGCCCCAAGTAATTTGTGTGGTGCCTTTAGAAAAAAGCCATAATTTATCACTCTCCCCTAATTATTTAAAACTCACATAGGGTTTAGTTTGGTTCGATTTTAAACGGATTTTGGAATAACCAAACCGTAAATCTAACCAAACCGACCGATTTTTAAAATGTCCAATCAAACCAATCCGACCGAACCATCGGTTCGATTTGATTGGTTTGACTTAAATGTGCACAACCCTAACTAAACTCTAATTAGTCCCATTTTAATTTGGACAATTTGCACACGTTGATCCATGTACCTAAGCCCCTGCCGATCTGGTAGTAGACAATCTAATGGGTGAATAATATTTTATTTTGGACCGAGAATTGAATTGAATCGAATAAAAAATGAGGTTCGATTTAAAAAAAAATCGATTCAATTTCAAATTTAAAAATACTGAACAAAATTATTCGATTTTCGGTTTCAAATTTTTGTTTCGGTTTTGAATTTCGGTTCAAAACCGAAAACCAAATAAGACTTGCACAATTATGTAAATAACCTCAATTTTATACATATTTTGTGATAAAAATATATATTTTAATAACAACAATTATATGTATGTGTTTTAAAAATCCAACTTTGATAATTTTACAATTATTCAATTTGAGTCCAATGGTAAAATATAACAATTATATGCATTAAAATTATATATTTAATATACTTTTACCACAATTCCAACTAATCCTTTTAACGATAAAAATAGTCCAACATAACAAACCGAATAAATGGATTATCGGTTCGATTTTGGCTAAATTTGATTCAGTTTCGATTATGGATTTTTAGAACTTCGATTTTCTATTTTAGTCAAAGACAGATATTAATGAACAAGTGGGATTATTTTTCTTTTTCTTTTTGTTGATAATACATATGCATGGACAGAAACAGTAATAAGCTAGTGTGAAAATAGTAAGTCAAGATTTTTTTTTTTTATTTGAGATTAAACGTCTAATATTATTGGTGAAAAAATCAACTTTTAATCACCATTATTTGCTAATCAATGCCTTAATAGTTGTTTTAATTCCCTTAGTTGTTAGCTATTATTAGCTATTTTATTAGCTGCTTTATTGGTTGTTTAATCCTAATAAGTTATATTAAATCTATTTTTTGAAGGCTGCATACATGTATCCTCCTCTGTTCTGGTTGTGAGGAACGGGAAAGAAAATATTTTTGCTTCCTCCCAACTTCAAAGCTCTTATCTCATCTCCTTCCTAACTCTCTCATCTCTTCCTGCATTGGTTTACAAATTGTTCAATCTATTAGAATTCTATGGACAAAGCTAAGCTCAAATCGTTTCTTCTGAAGATATGTGCAGCAAGGGAAAGTCGGTAGCGAAATTTTTTACCTTAGAATACGATGTTTGCACATATCTCACATAACCTCTTAGGACTGCTTCTTACACGACTTTTCCATTGACCGGTAACACTAATTTCATTATTTATTTTGTGGAAAAACAACAAATGATTCTAAGATAAACCCCCCCCCCCCCCCCCCCCCCCCCCCTAAATTTAAGCTTACCCCAACATTCATCCATGTTCCCTGGTAGGGGGACGATACGTAGCGGCTTCCGATTCCACCACTTGCATGTACACACCCGTGCGCCTAGAAGCATTGTCGTTCCACTAATGGAACCACTGACATTGAGAATCTCCTTTTCTGACGCTTTGGAAAGTTGATCGATCGCAAGCCAACTCACTTTGGCTTTAGAAACTGTGCATCAATAGTTCACATATCAATACCCAGGAGTGAGGCTTCCCAAAAAAAAGTAACTAATATAAGATTACAAGAAGCTCAGTGAGGATCCATATTGAAAACAATATTACATAAAACTCACATTCAAACATTCACCAGTACAAACATACAACCTTGACCAACACTTGGCGTAAGTACATCAACACCATTTTCCTCTCAGGAAATTAAGGCTCATGTGCCTTCATCTCAGTCTCCACAACATCCACAGCGATCCCCTTCCCGGACTGCTTCCAGCAGTCCGCATTGGGGTTTATCCACTCCGGCTCCTCCAGCTCCAACCTCGACTCCATGAGCTCCTCCCTCGATATCTCATACTTGCCATCCCTCCTCTCCAGCAGGTCGGGATGCACCGAGCCCATGTTGACCGCCTGCGGCGACATCATCAGCGCAGGGGCACCCAGGGGGAGGCGGTCGCCGCGGTCGGCCTGCCACGTGCACCAGAACTTCCCGTAGGTCTTGACCAGCGCCTGGAGCTCGGGCTTCTGGATCATTTCTGGGACCCGGGGGCTCGTCCAGAGGCCAGACTTGATCTCGTAGGCATGGGAGTGCCACAGCTTCTGCTCTTCGGGCGGCAGGGCTTCAAAGAGGCGGTCAGATACGACGTACTCGATGCCTGCGTAAGAGGGTGTGAGCTGATGAAGAAATTGCAAGAGAACTATAGAGATTTAATTTAAAAAAAGCTATTTTGTCCGCAGGCGGGCTGGTGTATTGTTTATTAGAGAGGGACTGAAAGACTATATCTTGGCCATGACGGATCAGCCTCAAAGAATAAGAGGGTGTCATCAGCATAGTGCAAATTGGCCAAGGGGGAGGCCCCATGACTTGTGGAGAAACCACGATTCCTTCTTTGAAATATATTCCTTCCATCGGAGCCCTGTCTCAATCGGTTGAGGTCCTGTATCGGTAGAAAGTCTATACACGGATCCCGCGCCGGTTGACCTGCCACGACACGTGACGGACAAGCGGGCAACCTAGTAGGGTTGTTTAATTTTAGGGTACTCCCTAGGTAACAAACATAGTGTGATTATCTGCAAACTTGAATAGGCAAATTCTGATTGTTTCATTACTAACGTACGGATTTTTAGAACGTAGATTTCAGAAAAAAGTTAAAAAAGTAATTCATGTCATCTCATTTCAAAAGTGGGCTTATAATTTGTTGTGGTTATCAATTCCATTCCAAAAATGGCCTAAATTATGCTCTGGTTGTCGAGAATACTAGTATATAGCTCTCATCTTTTCTAAAATATTAACTACAAATGGCATAGGTGTTTCCTCCAATTTCTTTTTGTTTTGTTTATTATCCCTCTTTTGGGAAAAAAAATGTTGGATCCCCCTAAAAATATTTATGCAACCAAATATAAGAATTTGTCACGATTCTAAATCTTCTCCTCGATAAGCTATAATTTTAAGGACTATTTGCAAATAGATTCCCTTAATTATCATTCATTTTGAACCTAATATCTGGATTTCGAAAATTAGATACTTTGAGAAGTATATATATATATATATATATATATATATATATATATATATATATATATATATATTACCGAAGCTAACTACAACTCACAAACCCCGTTAGCGGCGGTAACACATCTACTACAATCATGGAAACTCTCCTGGTTAGGGCAACCCCCCACCCCCCTACCACGGGCCCTTCACTCTTAGGCTCTTCGTCGAGCCTTTGCAGTCCACACCAATTCCTCGGCAATCCCCCATGCATATATTTTGAGATTCCATTGGAAATGTTTCAAGTAACTCGGGAGTCGGAAGAGCAACTCGGTATTTGAGCTCTACGTTGCCGTCAGAACTCAAGACAACTTGCTTCTTAGCATTTATTAAAAATCATTGGTTTTTTTTCTTAGCTACAACATTTATAGCCATTTTTGAGTCAAGGGGCCAAGGAGCAACCAAATTTAGCTCCGACTACAACAACACAACTCTCTGGGCCGGCCCTGAAGTCTACAATCACTATCAATAAATATCACCGTCGAGAGTGAGTACCCTTAGTTATGGGAGGATGACTAGAGATCACTTTTTTGATGCTCCCTCCTGCATTGACCCTATATACCCTTAAAGTTCAACAAGGACAACCTCCTCCACCTCTTTTCCCACAAGGTATTGATCCTGTTAGTGCAATTGGAGGCGTCCTGAAGTGTAGACTTCATCTCAGTAACTTTGGCAGGGGGCTCTTGCATTGCCCTCAATTGGAGCTCCCTCACTAACATGCAGTGGCAAGTTGAAGCAGCCACCTTCCTCATCTATTGTGCTTTGCCCATGACCATTCATGACGGGGTAAGTTTGGAAGTCAATATGAATGACCTATGACATAGTGGCAGGTTCAGATGGCCAACCTACGGGATCAAGTTGCAAGCTGACATCACTTGGGAAACTTCGATCCTTCCACTGAACTTTTTGTTTGGAAGATCTACATCTTAGTGGTCCTCCGCAACGATTCCATGCTCGGCTCCACTACAATACTATCTATGACAAACTAGACATCAGTCTCCATGCTCTAATGGACTTGATGATCAATAGTCGTGTCCAAACATTGATAAAAGCTTGCCCAAAACTTGAACACCGTGGGCACCTAGGAGGCCCACCACTCGTACTCTTACCTTTTGTTTCGACCATCTCGCCCGTAGATCCGTAGATAACGGGACTTTGACCATGGCCGAAAGCGTTTCTAAACCATCCACCTCGAGAAAAACCCTGGCATAAGCCGAAGACGCTCTATATGTCGTGGGCATAATAACACTAGCCATCTTCATGATGGGCAAAGTATTCCACAACATCAACGAAAGCCTCAGCACAGGTAGGCGTTTTCTGAGGACCAGGGACCACTCTCTTGTATCCGGTTTACATCTTCCTCCATTAAAAATTTGAATAGAAAGACTATTCTCCATGAAGTAGACATTCATTTCCCCTCTTGGCCGCTAGATCTTCTTATCCATGTCCCGAACAAGAACATGTATAGTTAGGCCTATAACCAACAATATACAGGACAAAGTTGTACCTCCACAACACAATCGGTTCCTCGAGATCACGGTCGATAATTTGCAACCTTCTCGTCATCCACCATGATCGGCTCAACGCATTGAAGGTGATTACTTCTTCGACTACGTTCCTAGGCACAAGGATGGAGGCCACTGGTCGTGCATCCTCCAGCTGTGCCGGCCCTAGGGTAAGTGGGAAAAGACTTGGGCTTTGGAAACCCCCTCTACTAGGACAACCCTCCAGGCTCAACATGATCCCACCAAAGGTCAGGATCACGGATGGACCGACTCACAATAAGGATCAAGAGGCAACCAAAATTAGTTCTAAATAGGACAATCCAACCCTCCGGCCGACCCTACCAACACCATTGTTGACCTATTTATATTTGCTCGTGCCCACCCCTTCACTCCCCCACCATGACCCGTCAATCCCCAGGAGTCCTTCTGTACCTGATAACACCCATCAGGTCGGATACCACTCGTAGTTGTCAGGGACTCCCTCTGAATCCTTGTGCTTTGTTGATTGATAGGATCTCCATCTTCCTTCCCTGATCGGGACTAGTCGGTCCACACTCTCCACCACCTAGAGGAGAGGGCAAACCTAACCTCCGCTTCCTTACATGTCACTTTCGTCCAACCCATTTCTTCAAACTCTAGGGTTTCTGCACGCCGCACTCTCCAAATGATACTCACTCTCTCCAAATGATATATATATATATATATATATATATATATATATAAGTGAGATGGAAAAAAGGACGGATTAAGTATAAAAAACCGAATATTCAGGACAAACCTAATCTCCGCTTCCTACATGTCACTTTCGTCCAACCCATTTCTTATATATATATATATATATATATATATATATATATATAATACGGCTTGAAAATGGCTCAAAAGTGAGCCGTCCAAGTCGTATGTATATCATCATCTATTTAAATAATATAAAAAATAAATTTAAAAAACTAAACTACCTAAATACTCTACTAATTATTTTAAAAAATTAATTAAGTATTTAGCTATCTAATATGATTTATTTATAACTAGATAATTCTAACTAAAATGGTTGAGATTGGGGACATTTTTTTATTGCTCGAGTTCAACTCCTAGAAATGAGATTTTTTTTTAATAAAAAAATTATACTTATTTTTTAACATTTTTACGCACATACAATGCACGTGAACATTACTAGTATATATAAAACGGCTTCAAAACAGCTCGAAAATAAACCGTCTAAGTCGTGTATACTTGAGTTCAATTCCAAGGAATGACAATTTTTAATAAAAAATTATATTTACTTTTTTAACATTTTTTCGCACGTACAATGCACGTGCACATTACTAGTATATATAAAGCAGCTTCAAAACGGCTCGAAAGTCTAAGTCGTGTTATATATATATATATATATATATAAACAATTCCAAAACTAACTTTGTCGTAACAACTAAAATTAATAAACAATTATAACTAATAGCCTAATTATATGATATTATAAGTGTCCCCACGTGTATCTATAACAAATTCTAATTAAAATATGTATCTATAAAAAAAACTATAATTAAAATATAGACATATATATATAACAAATTTTAATTTCAAATATACATAAATATTTAAATATAAAAAAAAACTTACAGTTGCGTATGGATTTACTAGTATATATAAATTCGGGAACTTCCTAAAGATACTTATTTCACACTTCCGATGGAGTTCGACAATTGCTGCTTACCACGTGTCATAGTGTTTGATGTCATTCAAATAATTATTAGTGAGAGACACAGTAGACATCCCGGTAAAATAATGTGGATCTGTTGTCTCCGTTATTTTGTATCAATTATGTCACATATTCTGAGCATATGATCTCTCCTCGGCTCCTATAATTATGAATACAAAAAATGGATGTCACATGCTAAGATTATTTGACAGAATTGATACAGAATAATAAAAACAACATATCCGCTCTCTGTAGGGCCTACAAAATAATGGAAACAACATATCCGCTCCCGGTAGAGTCCGACAATTGATGCTTACCACATGTCTATTGTTTGATGTCATTCAAATGAGGATAGTTATTACTAAGACGCATAATAGACATTAATAACTATCAACTCATCCTTCGGTAGGATAGTGCGGATTTATTGTCTTTATTATTTTGTATCAATTATATATCCTGAACAAGTGACATCTTTTTAGCTTCTATAATTATGAATATAGAAAATATGATATATATCACATGCTGAGAACATGTGACAATTAATACAGAATAATGGAAACAACAGACGTGCTACCGGTAGGATCGAGACTATCCTAGTCTAGAAAACAAAAAATCGGCCTATTTAAACAGAACAACCAGTTCGATTTTCTAAACCCCGGTTCAGTATTGGGTTTTGGACTTGGGAAGTTCAAATTTTTGGTTGGACTTCCAATTTCGGGCTTAGAAAACCGATCTGATTATAATTATCTTAGTACCTATACTCTCGTCCCACGCTCAGACTCCCATGCGTCCTTGGCCGTGGGCGTGCACGCACAAGTGCCAAATAATAGAATTGTTGCACAAAAATATGGCATATAAATATAATTATTTTTTTCCATTCTCAATAATAAGAATAAGAATAAGAGGGTAGACCAATTAGACGGGCGGTGGGCTCGTCGGAGTCGTAGACTGCGCACTGGAGGAAGTCCTGGTTGAGCCTGGCGGCGTAGTGGTGTGTCTCGGTCTGGCGGTGGAGGTCGTGCCCGTAGAGCGCGAAGCTGCAGACGTGCTGCTTCATCTGCCGCGCCGGCTTCAGCGACTGCAGCACCTGCGCCCCCTTGTCGATCATCTGCGACCCCACCGTCGTCGCCTTCCCAGGAGGGGTGGGGCCCTCTCCCGTCGCCGGCGTCGGTTTCGGATCCCGGTCACTCGATGCCATCGTTCGATCTTGTTTTTTTGAGTAATTAATTTCTGTGTGGATTTGGGTTCTTATGTTCGTGGGAGGAGTACACGTGCACGTAGAGTGGCGACGTGGTGGAGTTGGATGCATGAGTAGTGGCAACCGACTAGTAAGGTGGCAGAGGAGGCGTGTCGTGTCGCCAGGTGGCTTAGCTGCTACTCACTGAAGAGAGATATTTGCTGGATATTAAAGGACATTTTTTTTAATGGGTTGTTTATTATTTCTTAGTTTTCTGATACGAGTACAATGACACAAACTCAAACAGCAACTTTTAATACCATGATCGTTTGACCCAGTTTTCTATTTAAATTTTTTGATTTTTCTATTTAAAAATAGAGAATTTTTTACTATCATCCCACTTGTTAATATGAATTGTACTTACATCCCACATTTTTACTTTATTAGAATTTTATTTCATTTTTTGTCACGAAAAGCATACATTTTGTCATGAAAATATTCGTTTTGTCACAAAAATATTTGTTGTGACAAAAAGTGGGATAAAAGCCTAATAAAATTAAAATGAGGGATGTAAGTACAAATTCATATTAACAAGTGGGATGAAAGTCAAAAATTTCCTAAAAGATAAAATGCATGTAATCACGAGTTTTAAAAATTAGGTTGTTTATTACTTCTTTGTTTTAATATGATGTTGCTGACTGCTACTGCTGTCGACGGCCCACGGTGACTGGGGGGTGATTTTTTTTTTTGCTAGAAATAGTTTTTTTTAATATATATATATATATATATATATATATATATATATATATATATATATATATATATATATATAATCCAAAATTTAAGTAAATATTTGAAGTGAATATTAAAATTAAATCTAAAAAACTTAAATTATTTTTTCTATAAATATTCATATCATTTAGATCTTAAATATATATACATGGTTTAGTACTACATATATCAAAATAATTTACACATATTTATATGTATATATTTATATACCAAAATAAATCTAATTTAAAATAAAAGACAACATAACTTAGAGATGGGTATGATATATGCAATAAATCCAACAAAATTTAGGGCGTTAAATCATGCATAAAAATATAAAAATCCTCTAAATGAAAAATAAAAAAAATGATGAAAATAAAATAAAATATATAACAAAATTTAGGGAGTTTATAATTATTTAGTATCATTGAGATGTATGTTACTTTGCTCATTTCTTGACTAGATAACATAAGCAGGTGAGGATGACATGGACTATCCTATATACCTACTATGGCCCACAGAAGAACCTGTTAGTAGAGGCTAGCCTGGAGGCTGTGTCACTCCCGTTTTCCGTTATACGTATTTTCAGTATACGTGTACGAAATTCTGACATTTGTCAGGTAACTCGTATTTTGACTTGTCTTGTTTAGCCTAGTCTTGGTTTAATTTGCCCTTGGTTCGGTTCGGCTTAGCTTGGCTTGGTTTGTTTTGGTTTGGGTTGAGATGGATAGGTTGGTATATATACCAACCTCTCTCTCTCCCCTCCATTACTTCTCATTTATTTCTCCATCTTCTACATTACTCCTCCCACCTACCAAACCCTAGGCAAGTGCAACTTGCTTCATGATGGATCTCAAATTTTATTGTTCCATTGTCTTCTTTGCTTGATTCTAAGCATCTTTAGAACTTAGAGATTTTGGTTTTGATGGTTACATTTTTGTAGATCTAAGTTTGTAGTTTTCTCCATTTTTTTTGTTTTCATCTCTTAAACTTTGTTATTTTTAAAAACTAATCATTCCATGTTGTAAAAAATTCAATTATACCCAATTTTGGCTTTGACCGCTTGATTTCAACTTCGTATGAAGAAGATATGGCATTTTTGTGTTCATGGGTTCCGACACATCTTCGGTGTTGTTGGGACGATAATAGTGTCGTACGCGTGTTTCGCGTGCCGGGCGCGCTCGCGTGTCGTGCCTCCAGGCCATATGCGCCGTGCACCCGTGCGCTGTATGTTTCGCGTGCCACGCGCGCCCGCGTGCCGTGTCTCCGGGCCATGTGCGTCGTGCACCCGCGTGCTACATGTTTCGCGTGCCACGCCCCCGTGCCTCCGCGCCATGCGCGTCGTGCACCCGCGTGCTGCACATTTCCTTTGCCACGCACCCGCGTGATTCGTTGGCTGCATGCCGTACTTGTGCGAACCGTATGCCGTAGGCAGTTTTGTCTACGCGGCAGTGCGTTTTGCATGCAGTGCGCAGACCGTGCGTCGTACATGCGTGCACTGTGCGTCGCAGGCAGTTTTGCCCGCGCGTGCAACGCACCCGTGCGCAAATCACCCTAAATGACTATTTTTGCCCGTTTGAGCTGTTTTGTAGCAGAATCTTGAAAAACTCAAAACATAAAAGTTGTAGATCTTTGTCTTGGCTTCAAGAATCTTCCTATTTTACTTAAATTGGAGTTCATATATAACTGATAGTTTCAAATCACCCATGAATGTCTTTGATCTTCCTTGTATGTTTATGTACTTGGCCTAAATTACGGCGACCCGACTTGACCACTTGATGATCTTGAACTTGAATATGATAATATGATCCCGTCTTAATAATCTTGATACTGGCCCCTCGAGGCGCACTCCTGACAAGTACTCTTGACATGATAAGTAAATCTGACATGACATGTATAATCTTGATTGCTGTTGCGACAACTATTCCTGTCTTGCTAGTGCAACTCGTGCCTTGACTCCGTGGTTGATTGTGCCTGTACAAAGCTACCTTTCTCGTCTTATATCATGTCTAGGACATGGATTCCTGATTACCACGGTCAGGAATTCATAATGAATCTGACTAGGTTAATGACTAGAATAATCAAGTAGTCACTACAACAAAAAACCCTTTTAATGACGGCTAAAAGCGTCATTAATAACAAACCATGACGCTTTTTTTTCTTCAAAGCAACCGTTATGAAAATGGTGTTATAAATGTTTTTTAAAAGCGTTATAAAAAAACCGTCATGAATAGTTTCTATAAAAGCGTTATGCATAGTTAATATATAGTGCACAATTCAGAATAATTTTAAAACGTTATGAATAGATAATATGTATAGGCTCAATGCAGCACATTTATAACACTTTATACTATTCAAATTAGCATATTTATAATGCTCTATACTGCACAGTATATATTACATTCCAAAAATTTAACATTATATATCACCATCTTTATTACATTTCTCAAAATAGAGTACATATCAACTTCTTCATTACATTGAATATCCAAATACATATATATATTTACAACTACCAAAATTGTCCACATCAAAACTTGGCCACATCAAAACTGTCAACAGAGCATTTAGCAAAATCCTGAAAAAGATAAAAACAAAGTTCAATATACTTTATTTATTTGAGTAAAATCTATTGTAAATTTAACTTATCCGTATCCGTGTCCGTATCCTGAGTCCGTATCGTGGCCTTATGGATGTTGATTGATAACGACAAATTTGTAGAAACAAAGGAGAAAACCTCATCTGGATTGTGCTGTCCAAATAGAACCTGGGCAATTGCCAATCCACCCGCCTCTCCAGGATACCCAGTCCACAGGATACCCAGCCCACAATACTAAGTAACCCGTAAGTTTTCTTTTTTCCAATCCTTTTCCGAGAGAAAAAAAACATATAAGCCCAATATTTCCATGGTCCAATTGGTAAATCTCCTATATATAATCTTTCTTCTCACTTATTTTGGACATCCTAATTCCTCTCAAATGGAGTCCAATATTTCCTTCAGCTTCTTTGTTGGATTATGCCTGTCTCATAACCTTACCAAACAATGCCCGAGTAAGATTCTAAACTACCCACCATGGAATGCCATTCGAGTAACAAAGCAATGCTCTCTTCATATACTCAGCAGTATCCCCACTCAAAAACTGAAATCCTCTTTGAGCTTATTGTTGATGTTAACTACACTTCCATCATATGAATGCATTTGAAAGAAGTAGTAGTTCATCAATTTAGCTCAATAACATGAGAATTTGTAACTGTTATGCCTAAAAACAGAATTCAAAGAACATTTTGCTCTATGGAAATTCACCATTGAGTAGCATTTTGCACCAAAAAACTAAACAATACAGAATAGTTAAAATAAAGGATGTTACCATCTCTGAGGTGCGCCTGTTGCTCCATGGCTTGAAGGCAAAACTTTAACTCATTGTTCTGATTGGTAAGTCCAGCTGAATCTCTCTGCAATCAGTGGAGAGAAAGTATAGAATCAGAACTTGCAACTTGTAACAAATCTACGACAAATTCTTACAATGCACATGTAATTTCTCATAATTTACACGTTTCTAAATATCTCTTAGCAAATTTTGAAGCAACCTACCTGTAACAAAGTCAATTGTGCTGATAATGTGGTTGCTTCTGTCTGTAAGGTCTGCACCTTGTGTTCCAATTCCAAAATATAATGCATCTTGCGTTCTTTAGAACGAGCAGCCGATTGACGGTTAGCCAATATCCTGACAGTACCAAAAAAGAACTTTAAATACCTAAACAAAAAAAGTGACTTGACGACGCAATTACAAACACACAAAAAAACATATAAGCCCAATAGTTCCAATCCTTTTCCAAGCGTGGACGAGTCCGAGAAGTACGGGATCCCGCCGGCGAGGCGGTTGTTGCAGAGCACGAGGTTCGCCAGCGACGGCACCGACGGTAGCGACGCGGGGATGCTCCCGGAGAGTAGGTTGAAGCTGAGGTCGAGGGTCCTCAGCCGCGACAGCGAGGAGAGCGACTCCGGGATAGGGCCGGAGAGGAAGTTGCCGGTGAGCGCGAGGAAGCGGAGCTGGGCGCAGGAGGAGACGGCACTGGGGATGGAGCCGAAGACGCGGCCCGGGACGAGGGAGAGCTCGACGAGGGCGGACAGTTGGCCCAGGGGGGGAGAGCCTGCCCGTGAGGCCCGGGGAGCCGGCGCGCGGGTCGCCGAGGTTGAGCGCGATGATGCAGTCCGCCTAGCAGAACCCTTCTGCCTGCCCGACGTTGTAGATCGCCACCACCACCATGTAGCCCAGCATCACGTGCGATACTACGCCGGAGAGGAACGTCACAAACCGGCTCCCTATTTTTTGTCAGGAGGAAGAAGAAATTAAAAACCCTAGCCCTAATTTTGAAGAGAACGGGCTATAGTGTCACGCCCCGATTCCGTCGAATCGATAGTCGTCCCCCGGGCGTGATGCCGTACGAACCTAATTTGCGAACGCACAAGGCATAGTCATAAGGCAATCCGAGACACGAGATCTAAGAGAGTACGCAGACAAATTGAATCACACAATAAGTAAAGGAACTTGATTCTTTATTGATAATGAACATCATTTACAAACTCCGGTACAAGACTCATTGCCGCGTGGGCTACAACATGACTCGATTACAAAAGAGTGCCGACGAGATAGTTGTTCCATACATTGCACACATCCCTCAATATACACAAGTACTCCAGTGACCTGGATGAGAGGGACGCTGAGTCATCTTCCTTGGACTGTCGAGAGCCTTCAAAGTGGAGTCGCTGAGAGAGAGTCTTCGACGCACGGCCGAAGCTTCAAAAGTCACGAACGTCGCCGAGCTAGTTGGCACGTCCTTCCTGGTTCGCGGGACCTGCAAAGAGCGAGGATCAGCACGAAACACATGTACTGGCGAATGGCTAATTAAATCCAAGCTCTAGCATTTGATTCAAGAAGTTTCATAAACATGTTAGCTAGCTATTTCAATGATTTTTCTAACCGTCCTACTCGATTTTCATGTTAACATGTTTTGAGACAAGCATATAAAATTGTATAACATTGAGCAACTATCATATTCACCCCGTGCCACGTGCATTTGTTAAGCAGTAAGAAGGGTGTGAAGGCCACTGGCAATTTCATGCCATCGCGGACATATAGCTAAGTTAGACGGCGACCCTTTCGCGTCGGGTAGCGAGCCCTGTGCGAAAGTTCCCGCATAACTCGCGCCGATGAAGGCTGGCACTTGCTATACACTCGTTCCACCCGGGCCGAATCGGTCCCTTGGCCTAGGTAACCATTCGAGGAAACTACACCTTGTCGACAAGTTGTCCAATGACCGTTTTCCTTTGAACTTAGTTGATTTGGGTCATTTGGCCGTATCGTTGCGATAAACATTAATCGATTCATTCATTGTTTTGTATAGACCAAGTATGATTGTATAAGAAAGCATGTTTTCTATTTCCAAAATCGGCAGTTCGTTAACAAGTGTTTCGTGAAGTATCGTGCCACGATTTCATTGATTCTACACTATTATGACAAGCATTTATTTTACTTCACATATTGAGTTTTGAAGTAGAGGGACGGGACGAAGGAGGTCAGCCACTCGTCTTAGGCTTGCTTCAAGCGAGCGACCGGTTGGCTGCGCTGTCGTCGCCTACACGATCACCTGCAATCGCATAAGAAACTGATTAGAACACTGTGTATTTCAAGGAATTTCGATATGAATGCGAGCTCGAAAATGCATCACAAAAACCCATCGAAAACATTTACGAAAAGCACATTCACAAAAACGAAAGCCAAAGCCAAATCAAGTACGGCATGAAAACCAGAGCAACGGGAGGTCTCTCCCGACTCAGCCGCAGAGCCAATCCTCGAGGCACAATCCGCTGAATATGGAACTTGGTTCCGAAGAAGCCATTCCATAACGTGGAATGGATCTTAATTCAACCGTTCCCGTTCGATCGACTCGGCCGATTCCGACCTATCGGTCCCGACCGAATCGATAGCGACAGTGTTCCTTTCTCGTGCACCCCGTGGACGGAGACGGGGCATGATGTAGGGAGGGGGCACTACATATAGGGTTAGGGTTTTGGAGTTGGAGAAAAGAAAGGAGAAGAAGAGGAGGAGAGGAGGGTGTTGCTGAACTAGAGTTAGGATTTTGGATCTATCCTTAGGATTTTGGAGTTGGAGGAGAGGAAGGAGGAGAAAGGAGGAGAAGGAGAAGACCGACCATAATTGGGGGAGAGAAAATTTTTTGTTGAAGCGCGCACGGGATGTAGAAGGATTTTGCCAAAAATTGAACTTAAAAATATTACAAGTTTGCCACCGCTCTAAAATATTAATGACGTTTTGTTTTATAAACGTTATAAAAAGTCCAGAATTAGCCCAAACCGTCATAGAAAAAAGGTATTTCGAACTTTGATAACGCTTAGGTATCAGACGTCATCAATACGTCTTGTCGAGCGTTATTAATAGGCCTTTTTGTTGTAGTGAGTTCATGTAGAGAGATTTTCCAGTTACAAATGATCTCTTTATCCCGGCCATACCTGTGGCCTTATAGCCTGCCGACGAGTAGGGCACATTTTCAGCATACTGTCATGTGTTGCATTTCTTGAATCATAAGTATTAAAGTACACCAGTAATCTTGTAACTCTTGTAACACTTGTAACTCTTGTAACCCTGCCTGGATAACTTGGATAGTCTATAGGGCTTGTGACTGCGAGAATATCTTATTGCATCTTGTTAGTAACTGGGCCTGTTATAACCCTAGTTAGCTAATGTTAGTAAGTCGTAGGACTTGATTGGCTATGCATGAATGATTGTCTTGTGATTAACATGGGAATTATATTCCACCTCTTGTTTTCTTAATACATGCTAGTATGTTCTTTAAAGCATATCTTTTGTGTTATTTAATTATGTTCTTTTATCATTTCTTCTATTCCGTTTATGCTAGTTTTAGTTCCTAAGTGGAGCCTCTCTTGTGGCACTTGCTCTTTCTGGGGTCTGACCCAGCTGGTTTTGTATGGCCAGATTTTGGAGTGACACCCGAGGATATGCCTGCCTTTCAGCCAGATGGTGAACACAAGGCATAACCGTGGCAACGAGTGGATTTTCTTATTTTGCTCTTCCACTCTAATATAACTTATTCTTTTGAGGCATTTAGCTGCCGAGCACGTGTTAGCTCGTATCGAAACTTTATTTCTGTCTGCCTAAAGGTTGTAACATGATTGAAAAATTCTAGGGTTGATCATGTATGACTTAACTCTTGCTAGTTTCGCATCGTATGACTAGCTTCATGATAATCTGAATATGTAATATTTGGGACGCCTTACTTTGTTTGTCTGATGATTTAACATCTTGTAACAATTATTTGCTTGCTTGAGATTGAGATACTAGGCTTATTCTTGACATAAGAGACTGTTGGCTTCTAGATAAACTCTCATGAATCTAGACAGCCGTGACCGTATTGCGAGATAGGTTGCACTTCAATATACGTAGCTGGCTGTGTCTGTCCCCCGCTCTCCAGTATTCTAGTTCAGGGATGTGACACGATTTAAGTGGTGGCCCATACAGGTCTTATAAATTAAGATGTGTGAGGGTTTTACTAAATAGACATCTCAATCGCATTCGTCCTTGATCTCTACTCGTGCTTTCTAATCTTCCTGAATCTTGACTCAATAAGGTGCTTTATCCTTGATCTATCTTGGTCCTTCCTTATAGTTTCCCATGTCATTTTCTTCAGTGGCATTGTTTCTGGTCCTACCGATCAGCATGGTGGAGCACCTCCAAAGAACCAGCAATAACAAGTGAACCGGCCGTAACATCGGGATCAAACCCAGCACTCAGGGGCAGCATCTCAAGTCATGCCTTCCAGGGATCCAGAGCCACCAGTTCATCCAGTCTAGCCTGCAGAGTCTGACAATAGAGCCCTGATGGGACTCATCCGGGACTTGCTTGCATCACAAGATCGTTAGGACGATGCCCTGCAATAGACAGTACAAGCAGCTATGGGCAGACTTGGTTATCAAGGGAACAATACGGCTAACAGCTTCAAGCACCTGAACCCTCCTTTCTTTGACGGCAGTGAAGATACTATTGCTGCTGACGTGTGGCTTCAGGATATAGAAGTCATTCTGGAGGCAGCTAGGATTCCAGAGGAAGATAAGGTGGTCGTTGTGCGCCTGCAATTATTGGACTTAGCCCGCAGCTGATGGGCGATGCTAGCAGTTGGTTTGGTGACGCTTGTCTTGTGGGCTGTATTCAGTGACAAGTTTCTGATGAAGTACTTTGATGCAGTAGCTCGGCATGATATGTAGACAAGGTTTAGCAATCTCAAGTAGATGGGAAGGACGGTGGATGGATATGCAGCCGAGTTTTATAGGCTTAGTCGATTTGTTCCTACCTTGGTGGCGACCGAATTGGACTGAGCGCAGCGATTCCAGCAGGGACTCCACCTAGAGATCATTCTAGCAGTAGAGTAGTTTGAGCAGCAGACCTTTGATGCTGTTTTGAGAGCGGCTAAGAGGCATGAATATACTTCACAGAGGATAGTAGATCGAACTGGAGGGTAGAAGAGGCCTCATGGACAGTTGTCTCAGTCATTAACACCAGCCCTGGCAACTAGAGCTTTGATTATTGGAGCTCCTAGGAGGGCGACCACAGTTTCATCGATTCAGCACTCGACTCTGGCATATCCTCAGCAATAGAAGCAGAAGCAATCTTCCATAATGGGCTGCTCTTATTGTGGAAAGCCAGGGCATGTAGTTTCAGAATGTCGTAGAGCACAAGTGGGTTGTACTTGGCGTGTGGGGCACCGGACCACATGATAGGGTCATGTCCGTATAGAGCCAGTTCATCTTTATCAACCCTAACCAGTCCATCGGTTAGGAGACCAGTACCAGTACAGCAGCAGTACCAGCCTCCAAGGCTATTGTCATCTCAGCCCCAGACCTTTCAGCAGCAGAGGCCACAATAGTATGTTCAGACCCAAGCTCAGATTAAGAACAGACAGAGAGATCACCAACAGAGGGGACCAGCACCAAGAGGACAAGATCAAGCTATGGCTTTGACCGTGGCAGAAGAATTCGCATCAGGTATGGTGGTGGCAGGTACCATTCTCGTCAACTATTTTTCAGTATCAGTATTATTTGATTCGGGTGCATGGCATTCATTTATGTCTGTACGATTCGCAACACGGATAGGACTGGAGCCCGAATCATTATCTGTAAGGCTCAATATATTTACTGGTAGCGGTCTTGTGGGAGTAGATAGAGTATTTTTCTTATGTCGTATCATAGTTAGCGGTAGAGAGTTGCCGGCTAGGTTGATTGAATTTTAGATGGCCGATTTTGATGTGGTCCTAGGAATGGATTGGTTGAAGGATCAATATGCAAAAATAGACTGCCATGTTGTCAAGATTATTTTTGGTATTCCCGACGAAGTAGAGTTTTCATTTTCCAGAGGCGAAGTAGAACCTTCTCCACCAGTCTTGCGGATGGCAGTAGCAAAAGCAGTTCAGTTTTCCAGGATAGTAGAAGAATTTTCTGACATATTTTTCGAAGAGCTTCTAGGCATGCCGCTAGAGAGAGAGATATAGTTCACCATTGATTTGATTCCAGGGACGACACTAGTATCAGAGAGAGTCTACAGAATGGCATCATCAGAATTGGAGATTTTGTACAAGATGATTGAAGAACTCAGAACCAAGGGATTCATTCGTGCTAGTAGATCACCTTGGGGAGTCCCGATGCTTCTTGTGAAGAAAATGATGGTACGCCAAGATTATGTGTTGATTATCATACCTTAAATTCTGTAACAATCAAGAACAAATATCCCCTACCACGGATAAATGACTTATTCGATTAACTCAGTGGAGCAGCAGTATTCTCGAAGATTGACCTACGGTTGGGGTACCATTAGATTAGAGTCAGAGAGCAAGACATCCCGAAGACGACATTCAGATCTAGATATGGACATTGGGAGTTTCTCATTATGCCATTTGGAGCGACCAATACGCCAGCAGTATTCATGGATCTCATGAATCGCATATTCATGCCCTATTTGGATCAGTTTGTGATGGTGTTTATAGATGATATTTTGGTCTACAGCAAGAGTAAAATAGAGCATAAGCAACATCTCCGAGTAGTCCTTCAGATTCTCAGAGAGCACCAGTTGTACGCGAAGTTCAACAAGTGTAAATTTTGGTTTGATCGTATTTCGTACTTAGGTCACATCATCACCAGAAGTAGAGTGAAAGTGGACCCCCCCTGAAGATAGTAGCTATAGAGACATGGCCAGTACCTAGTACCGTTGCAGAAGTTCGTAGTTTTCTAGGATTGACAGGCTATTACCAGCGATTTATAACAGACTTTGCTCGAATTTTAGTACCATTGACGCAGTTGACCCTTAAGGATGTATAGTTTGCTTGGACAGCAGAGTATCAGAGTTCATTCGAGAAGTTGAAGCAAGGATTGATGACGGCACCCATTCTCACGCTTCCAGATGTGACTGGAGGATTCTCGGTTTATTGTGACGCTTCAGGCAGAGGATTGAGATGCGTCTTAATGCAGCATGGCAAGGTAGTGCATCACGTCAGCTTCGTGATATGAGTGGAATTACCTAATCCATGACTTGGAGTTAGCAGCGATGGTTTTTGCACTTAAGCTTTGGAGGCATTATTTGTATGGAGATCGGGTAGAGATTTTTACCATCCACAATAGTCTTAAGTATGTGTTTATCCAGAAGGATCTCAATATGCTTCAGAGAAGATGGCTAGAGTTATTAGTGGATTACGACATCAACCTTCAGTATCATCCTGGGAAGGCCAACGTAGTCGCAGATGCGTTGAGTAGAAGAGCAGGAGCTTATTTTCTAACAGCACAGCTAGAGTTATTAGCGGATCTACAGAAGATGGGTTCTTACCAATGTGGCATTGATGGCCAGTATGCAAGTCCAGTCCAGCATAGTTGAGAGGATCAAGATAGCTCAGTCAACAGATTCTAAGCTTCAATGACTTAGGACAGAATGTGAAGCGGGAAGATGAAAAGAATTATGCATTCACGAAGATGGCATACTTCGACATGAGAGGTATTTTTTGTGTACCCAGTGGTGACATCAGGCAAGAGATCATGGCAGAAGCTCACAGTTCGCAGTATTCAATTTATCCTGGTAGCCCGAAGATGTATCGTGATATCCGTCAGCATTTCTGGTAGAATGGCATGAAGAGGGAGATAGCTTGATTTGTCTTTCGTTGTTTAGTTTGCCAACAAGTCAAGGATGAACATCAGAGACCAGCTGGACTTCTTCAAACTTTAATGATCCTAGAATGGAAATGAAAGCATATTACCATAGATTTTGTAACTGGATTACCTAAATTCCTAGCTGGAAGAGATGTTATATGGGTTATAGTTGACCGACTCACTAAGGTAGCTCATTTTATCCCTTCCAGAATTGGTCAGTCGACAGATCAGCTAGCAAAGATGTACCTCAGGCAGATAGTCAGATTGCATAGAATGCCAGTTAGTATCATGTCTAATAGAGATTCAAGATTTATATCGCACTTTTGGCGGAGTCTTCAAGAAAGTTTGGGGAGTTATCTCAAGTTTAGTTTAGCTTATCATCCGCAAACAGATGGTCAGTCGGAGCGCATAATTCAAACTCTTGAAGATATGTTACAATCCTATACACTTGACTTCGGTGGTTCGTAGGAAGATCACCTGTATCTAGTGGAGTTCTCCTATGATAACAATTTTCAGGTCAGTATCCAGATGGCACCATTTGAGGCACTATATGGAAAAAAGTGCAGATCACATTTAGCTTGGGACGACGTCAACGAGAGACAGATGCTTGGTCCAGAAATGGTTACTCAGACTATTGAGGTGGTCAGACGAGTTAGAGATCATCTTCGAGTTACCCAAGATCGTCATCGCCATTGGGCCGATTCTCATCGACGTTCTCTTGAGTTTTCTATCGGCGACCATGTATTCCTTAGGATCTCGCCTATCCATGGCGTCATTCGATTCGGCGTACGGGAAAAGCTTAGTCCTAGGTATATAGGTCATTTGATATTCTCAAGCGAGTAGATTATGTATCCTATCGTCTCGCTCTTCCACCGTCGTTACGTGAGGTACATGACATATTCCATATATTCCAATTGCGACGGTATATTCCGAATCCGAGCCATAACCTTGATCATTCAGAATTGGTTGTTGGTACCAACCTTTCGTATGAGGAAAGGCCCGTATCCATATTGGACCGAAGGGAGAAGATACTAAAAAAATAAGACTATTAGTTTAGTCCGTGTTGCTTGGGGTCATCACTCTTTGGGTGAGTCAACTTGGGAACTTGAGGATGATATACAAACACAATATCCACACTTGTTTGACTCATAAGGTATTGTCTTCCTTATGCCTTATACTTTTAATTCGTTGCTTGCATGAATGATTGTTTGATTGACTGCTAGTCGTAGATTGCCAGTATTAGTGTAGCTTGCCCCGACACCTCTAGCCTCTTGATTGAATTCTGAAGATAAATTTTTTTAAGGTGGGTAGATTTATCACTCCCATTTTTCGTTATACGTATTTTCAGTATACGTGGACGAAATTCTGACATTTGTCAGGTGACCCGTATTTTGACTTATCTTGTTTAGCCTAGTCTTGGTTTAACTTGCCTTTGGTTCGATTTGGCTTGGCTTGACATGGTTTGTTTTGGTTTGGGTTGAGATGGATATGTTGGTATATACCAACCTCTCTCTCTCTCTCTCTCTCTCTCTCTCTCTCTCTCTCTCTCCTCCATTACTTCTTATTTATTTCTCCATCTTCTTTATTACTCCTCCCACCTACCAAATCCTAGGGAAGTGCAACTTGCCTCATGATGGATCTCAAATTTTATTGCTCCATTGTCTTTCTTGATTAATTCTAAGCCTCTTTAGAACTTGGAGATTTTGGTTTTGGTGGTTACATTTTTGTAGATATAAGTTTATAGTTTTCTCAGATTTTCTTGGTTTTGATCTCTTAAACTTTGTTATTTTCAAAAATTAATCGTTACATGTTATGGAAAATTCAATTCTATACAATTTTGGCTTTTGAACCGCTTGACTTCTAATCCTTATAAAGAAGTTATAGCATTTTTGTGTTTATGGGTTCCGACACATCTTCGGTGCTGTCGGGACGATGAACAGTGCCGCATGTGGGTTTTGCGTGCCGCGCGCACCCGTGTACCATGTCTCCATGCCATGCGTGTCGTGCACCCGCACGCTGCGCATTTTGCGTGCCGTACGCTCGCGCAATTTTCTGCCGCGCGCCGTGCACCGTGCCTCCGCGCCATACGTGACGTGCACCCGCGTGCTGCGTGTTTTGCGTGTCGCGAACCCGCACAAATTTTTGCCGCACGCCTGTATGCCGTGCCTCTGCATTATGCGTGTCGTGCACCCGCGCGCTGCACGTTTCGCTTGTCGTGCGCCCGCACGATTCGTTGGCCGCGTGCCGTGCTTGCCATATGCCGTGTGCCGTGAGCTATTTTATCTGCTCATGTAGTACATTTTATGCGTAGTGCACAGATCACGTGCCGTGCATGTGCGTACCGTACGCCGTGGGCAGTTTTGCCCATAGCGCACCCGTGCGCGAATCACCCTAAATGACTATTTTTGTCCGTTTGAGCTATTTTGTAGCTAGAATCTTGAAAAACCCAAAACATAGAAGTTGTAGATCTTTGTCTTGGCTTCAAGAATCTTTTTGTCTCACTTAAATTAGAGTTCATATGTAACTGATAGATTCAAATCACCCATGAATGTCTTTGATCTTCTTTGTATGTTTATGTACTTGGCCTATTACGGCGACCCGACTTGACCACTTGATGATCTTGTGAACTTGAACATGATAATATGATCCCGTCTTGATAATCTTGATAGTGGTCCGTCGAGTGTCACGAGCTGCACCCACTGTGAGGGTACGAGCACGTAACATCGTCCAGCCTACGCCGCAGTGTCGGCGGTAGAACGCTGTCCTAGGTTACTATCTAACCAACAACTCACGCAATATATAATGTACTCATCATGATCAACTCCGAACGGAGGACAAGTATAAGATATTGTAACTCAATCACAGTCTAAGCACGATAAGATAACACAGAAGAAATAACTAAGAAATAGAAAGACAACTACTAAAATAATAACAACTCTCAACAATCTCAAATACTACACAAGTCTCAAATCAATACAACAAGTTCAACATGAAAAACAGATGCTAGTCTACTAAACTAAATTTCGACCACTCCTGAGTGTCGGGGCCAAGGGTAGCCATCCCGTCTCCGGGTCCATAATATGTAGGGCATGTATCCTCAGCGCAAGTATCTGTAATATTTTCAACAGGTCCAGTCAGGACAGGAACGAGTACAACTCATCAAGAAATCCAAAATAAATGACAGAGAACTATAAACAGTTATAGACAGTTATATTGATGAATCATGGCTGTTTATACGAGTAATAAAGTAGAGAACAGTTAAGGTACAAGGAAAGTAAAGTAACTAAACAAGAAGAGAAACATGGCAATGAAGACTGTAAAATATAATCGAGCTGAACTAGAGTAACATGATATAAGTCCAGACAGTATAATAAGAGCCATATGTGAGTCCAGACAATGTAATCTAATACCAGATGATTCCAGCACAAGATGAGTCCGGTATAAGGTGAGTCCAGTCAGTGATCAAAGGTTCCAGGGTGAGTCCAGACTATACTCTAACAGTGTGTTTTAAAATACCGAGATCGATATGTAAACGGTTGTAGGTAATACGGCACATCACACACCTGGCCGGGTGTGAGATGGGTATCATTCTAGTAGATTCCAGTTGGGAGATTCCAGATTTGGGGTATGTCTACATGTCTTACTCAAGTATTTCCCCTCCCAGCAAGTACAAGTGAATCCAGAATACGAAACGAGAATCGAGATGAGTCTAGCCAACATGGTGATACCAGCAAGTGATTCTAGGATGATTCCAGTGATAGAAGCCAGACATGATGGTACCAGTAATAGAGGCTAGACAATATGGTATGTGTGTCGCATACATGAATCCAGAATATCCATACGTGTTGTAACAGAGAATCGCATACAGCTAACTAGAACTGAAGTACAGTAATTGACAAGTATATGAGAGAACTATCAGAGAATGTACTCGCCTGCTACTCTGAAAGGAGTAGTATAATATCAGATGTCTGCACCGGAGTCACAATGTCCTAAACAGAGTAATATGGGTTATGATATGTTTAAAATAAGGTAAATGAAGTTTATGATGCAATCTATATGATTTCTAGGCCAATCTAGGTCAAAGTCAACTCTAAGTCAAACCTGGTCAACTGTCTAGGTCAAACTAGGTCCAAGTCAAACTTGGTCAACTCTAGGTCAACCCAAGTCAACTACGCTAGTCAAACTAGGTCAATTGGTCACATTTAGACTAAATGTTGATTTTTGGTCAACTCTAGTCAATCCTGAACTACTGTCACGTCCCGCTCCCAATTTTGGGATACGAGTACGTGGCCAAGTCCAGCCTACGCCGCAGGATCGGCGGTAGTACGTTGTCTATGATAACAATGGTCCACAACAAGCACAACACGCATACATATCATCCACAACTAAGCCAGCAAAAATTACTAAAATATCCAATAGTCTCAATATTATAAATATGAAAAATCTACTACAACTCAGAAAGTCTCGGGAACAAACCCGGATAACAGAAAATAAAATAGACAACTAACTCCATAACTATAACTACTAACTAATGCGAATCCATAAGAAAGAAAATATGCTAATTCGCATCAGTGCTGGAACCGGGTACGCCAGTGACGTCAGGGTCGCCAACATACTCACCGTAGACCTCAGGACAAATCTCTTCGTCTAAAGCTGAAAAATAGTTATCCAGTCAGGATTGGATCAAGATCACCATAACACTACATTACACAATATATTATACAAGCATGAAGGAAAGATAAAAGGAATTTAACTGAAGATAAGTACAGGCATGACACTATATGATAAGAAAGTACCTTTGAGATGTGATAACAATATGAAAGTAGACTTTGACATACCACTAAGACATGATGACAATAAGAAGGTAGACTTGACGAAAGAAGAACAATAGACGACAGGGCAACAATATTTAAGTCACGTGTACTGTGTGTTTTAGAATACCAACTTTCAGCATACGGACGGCTTGGGATATCCGTCAGTCATACGTGTGGTGCATGACTGATATTATGCAATCAATGTATAGGGAGTCTATATTCAATTTGTTGACCACATGCTTACTTGTTGTATTCCTCCGCCCGACTCACTCACAATACATGTCCACTACGATAAACATTAGCAATACGATAAACTGTAATCAATAGGAAATAATGAGTAAGGCATGAACATGTATGTATATCCAACCGATTCTAACTCTCGTGCACAATAGTAATCATGAACAATGACAATCATGAACCATAATGGAAAAATAGTGAAAAGACGACACGAAGATACATGCAGTATAAAATAAAGGAAATATAGGTCATAGTGATACTTGCCTGCTCTGATAGATGATAAAGTCACAAGTCAAGACGTCGTAGCCCGATCTACCCCGACACAAAAACAATCGCAAGTTAGATCAACGATTCCCACTCTAAAAATCCTAGAAAGTGGCTAATAGGTTAAATCAATTAATACTATTCTAATCCTGGAATAAATCATCTAAAATCCTATTTTAACCTATTTAATTCTGAAATAAAAATCTACACACAAATATTTGGCCAAAGAAATTCACGGTTCCAAATTCGGGACTCGTGGCACACAAACCGAGACATACTGTTGACTAACTAGTTAAACATTATGAATTCAAAGTTTGAGTGTGCAACATGATAGATTTCAGCGTCATGAGTGCACTGGAATCGACCGTGCCACAAAATCATGATTTGGTCAAAAGTTATCGCCATTATGGCTAACTCTGACCAAATCGATGAACCGTTGACCAAATCTGAATTCTATGAATAAAATAAAATACTAGATGAAACTCTAAATTTCTGGGAAATTTATATGTTGTAGAGCTCGGTGTCAGCTTTCCAAAACTTCAAACGGATCGCGAAACGGAGTTCGGGATCGCTCGAAATCTCAAAAACCGTGCGACGTGTTGATTTTTGGACAACCGACACTCAAATAATTATTCAGAAATTCGAGATCAAAATACCGGAAAATAAATTATATATTCAGAAACCTAACCTCAATACGCTTCTAACAAAAAAAATGGCGCACAAAAAGGACGTCTGGATCAACGGCAAACCCTCCGCGAAGTCGAAGAACTCTCCCGAACTCTCCCACAAAAAGCTGCTGAATAAAATAAGGTTTTCGGAAAACCTAATTATACTAATATATATATAAGCAATGGCGGTGGCTGTGACTTAGTCGGCTGGGCGGTGCCACGTGGCACGATCGTGTGCGCCCACCGTACTGATCGTGCGGCCCAGAGAAATCTGAGCTAGACTCGGCTTAGGAGTGCTTTTAAGCCGGTTCGGCTAGAATCTGAGGTCGGCTCGGAGACCGAGCTCCACACGCCCCTCTCGCTGCCACGTGGACCCGCCCTCCCGCTTTCAGTGGCTGACGGGTGGGCCCCCCCGCGGCTGACTGGGTATTATGTTTTAGAAAATAGGTTTTTAATTACAGAAAAATAAAGAAAAATCAGGAAAAAAATTCTAAAAATTCCAAATAAATCCCAAAAAATTCCTAAAAATTTCCAGAAAAATCTAGAAAATATTTTAGGGGTTCTAGAGCCCAAATAAATTCTTTGGCCTCAAAAAAATACTCTCGGGTGCCTTCACAAAAATTCCTAGAAGCTTAAGAAAATAATGAAACCATATATAAAAATTATCTAAAAATGTCCTAAAAATCTAAGAAATTCTAAAATAATAAAATGATACTCTAGAGGCTGTCTGGGGACCCTGGAGACCATATATGTCCTAGTTTTACTATACTTAAGCTATAGGCTTAGGTACGCACCCTTGTGATCCCAAATCAAATCTCTATTTATCAAAATTAAATTCTAACTAAAATAAAATTAAAAAAAAATCTCCAAAATAGAAGATAAATTCTAGGAACCCAAATGCTACAAACTATCCCCCTTAAAAGATTTTTGTCCTCAAAAATCAAAACATCACAAATAGCATAGTATAATACCTAACTCTTACAAGCACTAATTTCTTAATCTAAGTCACGAAGAGATAATGGCTAGGAACATAAGGGAACTAACAACTAACTAAGCATGTATAACAACTCAAACTAAAGAAGGCTTTCAAGGAAATATATTTAAGTTACCTATGTCTTGGGGTTGAGTTACAGCCACAAATGCTTGTCCTTGACGTCGTGCTCCTCCAGACTGCTGTTGCGAAACTGGCTTATGAGCTGGTGCTGCGGGGCATTCTCGCACTTGGTGGTCTGGTGATCCACAAAGGAGACAAAGTCCTAACCTCTTCCTACAATGGTCCCACTTGTGTCCTTCTCTTCCACAATAATTACACTTAGGCTTGGGTGGGATAGGCTGTTGTTGTGGCTGGGATGATACCACCCTAGTTGGAGGATGATGTTGATTGCTGGATTTGAAGGGTCTTCTGAGAATTATTAGCACGTTTTGATGGTTCTTATGGACTACCATCTCTACCTCTCTTTTGGGAAGCTACTTTCTGCTTTAGGATAGATTCATGACGCCTAGCTGCATTCAAGATAGCTGTATAGGATGTTGGGTCTACTGACGCTGTTAAACTCTGCAACTTGTAATTCAGCCCAGAATGGAACTTCTCCGCCTTCTCTTCTTCTGTAGATACAAGAGTAGGAGCAAAACGACTTAAGCAACTAAATTCTGTATCATATTCGTCCACTGTCATGCTCCCCTGCTCTAGTCGTATGAACTGATCTCGCAGCTCCTTTCGAACTGTGGTAGGAAAGAACATGGTATTGAAGAGGTCCGTAAAATCTTCCCATAACACATTCTTGCCCAACCGTCTTTCTTGTGCTGCCCACCAATGATGTGCATTGTCCTTGAGCTGCAGCTTCACTACTTTTATCCATTTTTCCGGTGGCAGCTCTGATGCCTCTAGTAGTGTCTCTATCTCCACTAGCCAGTTGGTGACTTCTATGGGTTTCTCCGAGCCAGTAAAGGGAGGTGGGTTCATCTTGCGAAACCCATCAACAGCACCCACACGATCTTGTCGAGTTTCTATGCTCCTTTCTAGAACATTTGCATGTCTCTGCTGAGTCTCCATCATGCCCTGGAGTATCGTAAGGAGATGAGCTCCATCCATAGTTACTCCTTGGGTTGGGGCTGTTGGTGGTGGTGGTGGAAGATCCTCAGCACTAACCCTATCTGGTTGAGGGTTAGAGGGCTCTACGAATTCTGTACTCTCTGTTGTCGATCCTTCAGGTTCGGGAGTAGCAAAAGGGTTAGCTACCCTTTTCTTCTTACGGATCGCACTGTGCCTTGTCTCAACCATTGCAAACTAAAAGGAAAGAAAGGATATGGTTAGAACGGTAGATACAAACATATCGAAGAAATCACGGACGGAATCAAGCAAAATGCAAATTAAGAGACAATAAGATCTTAAGATAAAATAGACTCATAAGGTTAGAAGTCCTATTTTGTGGATGATACAACCTCCTAACTTTAACTCTATTCGCAGGCTCGCAGTAGTACAGCTAACTTAAGCACTACCACGAGTTTGCAGTCTTTTGCAAAATTGGACCTGCATGGGCCACCATAAAAACTTGTCACGTCCCGCTCCCAATTTTGGGATACGAGTACGTGGCCAAGTCCAGCCTACGCCGCAGCATCGACGGTAGTACGCTGTCTATGATAACAATGGTCCACAACAAGCACAACACGCATACATATCATCCACAACTAAGCCAGCAAAAATCACTAAAATATATATAAATATGAAAAATCCACTATAACTCAGAAAGTCTCGGGAACAAACCCGGATAACAGAAAATAAAATAGACAACTAACTCCATAACTATAACTACTAACTAATGCGAATCCATAAGGAAGAAAATATGCTAATTCGCATCAGTGCTGGAACCGGGTACGCCAGTGACGTCAGGGTCGCCAACATACTCACCGTAGACCTCGGGGCAAATCTCTTCGTCTAAAGCTGAAAAATAGTTATCCAGTCAGGATTGGAACAAGATCACCATAACACTACATTACACAATATAGTATACAAGCATGAAGGAAAGATAAAAGGAATTTAACTGAAGATAAGTACAGGCATGACATTGTATGATAAGAAAGTACCTTTGAGACGTGATAACAATATGAAGGTAGACTTTGACATACCACTAAGACATGATGACAATAAGAAGGTAGACTTGACGAAAGAAGAACAATAGACGACATGGCAACAATATTTAAGTCACGTGTACTGTGTATTTTAGAATACCAACTTTCAGCATGCGGACGGCTTGGGATATCCGTCAGTCATACGTGTGGTGCATGACTGATATTATGCAATCAATGTATAGGGAGTCTGTATTCAATTCGTTGACCACATGCTTACTTGTTGTATTCCCCCGCCCAACTCACTCACAATACATGTCCACTACGATAAACATTAGCAATACGATAAACTGTAATTAATAGAAAACAATGAGTAAGGCATGAACATGTATGTATATCCAACCGATTCTAACTCTCGTGCACAATAGTAATCATGAACAATGACAATCATGAACCATAATGGAGAAATAGTGAAAAGACGACACGAAGATACATGCAGTATAAAATAAAGGAAACATAGGTCATAGTGATACTTGCCTGCTCCGATAGATGATAAAGTCACAAGTCAAGACGTCGTAGCCCGATCTACCCCGACACAAAAACAATCGCAAGTTAGATCAACGATTCCCACTCTAAAAATCCTAGAAAGTGGCTAATGGGTTAAATCAATTAATACTATTCTAATTCTAGAATAAATCATCTAAAATCCTATTTTAACCTATTTAATTCTGAAATAACAATCTACACACAAATATTTGGCCAAAGAAATTTACGGTTCCAAATTCGGGACTCGTGGCACGCAAACCGAGACATGCTGTTGACTAACTAGTCAAACATTATGAACTCAAAGTTTGAGTGTGCAACATGATAGATTTCAGCGTCATGAGTGCACTGGAATCGACCGTGCCACAAAATCATGATTTGGTCAAAAGTTATCGCCATTATGGCTAACTATGACCAAATCGATGAACCGTTGACCAAATCTGACTTCTATGAATAAAATAAAATACTAGATGAAACTCTAAATTTCTGGGAAAATTATATGTTGTATAGTTCGGTGTCAGCTTTCCAAAACTTCAAACGGATCACGAAACGGAGTTCGAGATCGCTCGAAATCTCAAAAACCGTGCGACGTATTGATTTTTGGACAACCGACACTCAAATAATTATTCAAAAATTCGAGATCAAAATACCAGAAAATAAATTGTATATTCAGAAACCTAACCTCAATACGCTTCTAACAAAAAAAACGGCACACAAAAAGGACGTCTGGATCAACGGCAAACCCTCCGCGAAGTCGAAGAACTCTCCCGAACTCTCCCACAAAAACCTGCTGAATAAAATAGGGTTTTCGGAAAACCTAATTATACTTATATATATATAAGCAATGGCGGTGGCTGTGACTTAGTCGGCTGGGCGGTGCCACGTGGCACGATCGTGTGCGCCCACCGCACTGATCGTGTGGCCCAGAGAAATTTGAGCTAGACTCGGCTTAGGAGTGCTCTTAAGCCGGCTCGGCTAGAATCTGATGGCGGCTCGGAGACCGAGCTCCACACGCCCCTCTCGCTGCCACGTGGACCCGCCCTCCCGCTTTCAGTGGCTGACGGGTGGGCCCCCCCCGCGGCTGACTGGGTATTATGTTTTAGAAAATAGGTTTTTAATTACAGAAAAATAAAGAAAAATCAGGAAAAAAATCCTAAAAATTCCAAATAAATCCCAAAAAATTCCTAAAAATTTCTAGAAAAATCTAGAAAATATTTTAGGGGTTCTAGAGCCCAAATAAATTCTTTGGCCTCAAAAAATACTCTCGGGTGCCTTCACAAAAATTCCTAGAAGCTTAAGAAAATAATGAAACCATATATAAAAATTATCTAAAAATGTCCTAAAAATCCAAGAAATTCTAAAATAATAAAATGATACTCTAGAGGCTGTCTGGGGACCCTGGAGACCATATATGTCCTAGTTTTACTATACTTAAGCTATAGGCTTAGGTACGCACTCTTGTGATCCCAAATCAAATCTCTATTTATCAAAATTAAATTCTAACTAAAATAAAATTAAAAAAAATCTCCAAAATAGAAGATAAATTCTAGGAACCCAAATGCTACAACTACTGGGTCAAACCTTGGTCAACACTCTAGTCTATCAAGTTTCACTAGGCCCAACCCAAACCTATACTAGCAATCTAGCACAAGTACAAGCCAAACTAGGCTATCAAGCCAACCACACACCTACACTGGCATTCAAGCCATATACACAGGCTGGAAGCCATAGGCTATAGGCCATAGGCTATATCACCTATAGTCCAAATCACACATTACATATATTCTCACACATTTCACACATTCAATATTAATCTAATTTAATATAGTTAACACACATTTATACATTTATGCATATATACATATAGGTCACATTGATATATATATCACATATATATATATATATATATATATATATATATATATATATATATATATATATATATATAGGGTGATAGGGTAATGGCATGTGTTAATGTGCCTATGTGTACATGTGTATGTGTGACAATAAGAAAACAGTGTGTGTAGAGTGTGTGAAATGAGCATAGTGTCAAATAGGTTAGTGTGTAGATACATATGAGGGTGTGTGTTTAGAGCATGGTGTCAAGTGACACTTAGATCATAGGAAGACAGTAGAGTGCTAGGTTAGGAAATGTGTGTGTACATATTGTATCAATATGAATTAATGTGTGGAAACATTAGGAAAACAGTGAACAAAACTTCAGATTTAGGAAACCTAAATGACAGTGGCTAGTTGGGGTGTGTGTGAGTGAATGGAACATTAGAGTGTACAGCTAACAGTGAGTGAGTGTGTAGCTCAGGCTATTTAGAGTGTCAAATGACAGTTAGAGTGTGACTAAAACAGTGTAATGTGGATTAGAGTGTGATAGAAATCTCAGGAAAATGACTTAATGTAATGTGTATGGAATCTGAATCCAGTGTGTGTGCCAATAGTGAAAACAATGTGTGTGTTAGCTAACAGTAAATTAGTTCTCAGTAATAGTGTAAAATGACAGTTCAACATAAAACTAACAGTTAATCCCAATGTCCCATATACCAATTCGACCCAAATTCCCAACACAATCACAACCCCACATCACAGTAAACTAACATATGTGTAATTGCATTAGCACATGGTATTTAACATCAAATTCAGTTTAGAAGGGGAAACTAAATTCAAGAATTAAAACCTGAAACATGTATCAGTCAACAGCTCAACAAGCAGTCCAAAACCCCATTTTGAAATCTAAAAACCTACCCAGTCAATAACCAACATTAACATAGTCTAATACACATGTTTAAGTGATTCTAACATGGCAATTAACAGGAAAATCAGTTTAGAAAGGAATAAAAAATCTCAGGAACTAATTTCCAGGAAAACTGAAAACATGGACTTAGTTAACAGTCCCTACCCAACACCAAATCGAAATCCTCATCTTGTTAATCATCAAGCCAACATTCAAGTAATGTAATTACTCATGCGTATGAAGCTAATGTGTCAAATTAACACCAAAATTCAGTTTCAAAAAGGGATGAAAAGTTCAGGATTTACAACAGTGCATAATGATTTGAAATCAGTGAACAAATCACAGGAATTGACAGTTTGCACATCCCAAATAAATTTGAAAACTCAATGCATCTCCCAGCTAACAGGAAACCAATGAATCAGCAATCTAATACTTATGTGATTAAATTAACATGGCAATTTAACCAATACAATAGTTAAAACATAATTTTAAATTCAGAAATCAAAATCTGTAAAACAAGTATCAGTTAACTGTTACAGCTAACTCAAATGCCAAAACCAAGTCAAAATCCTAATTCCTAAAACCAATCACAAACCAAACATTGCAGTAATCTAGTACACGTATAATGAACTAACATGGTAGTTAAAACATCAGAAATTTAGTTTGAAATAGAATCAATTTCAGGAAATTCGAAAACAGGGAACACGTATCAGTGATTTTGGGGAATCTGAATTTTGAGCATCAAAAACTTGTTAATATGCAAATTAAATAGTTGGTAATTAGTGGTGTAGGTGTCATAGAGCCACACGAGTCTTGTGGTGTCCCCACGATAAGACACGGCGTGTCCAATCATGTTCGAACACACACAGACACTCGCACAGGCACACATCGTCGTGCACGTGTGTGTGTCACTCTAGGACACGACACGTTGCATGACACATGTCGTGGTCATGTCCACGTGTTCGCCCCATATAGGGATACGATCGTGTCACCCTGTACCGCGTCCCCGTGTCCCCGTGTCCCCGTGTCCAAATTAAATGAGTGTGTCAGTGGCCAAAATGCTCGCGTGCACAGCCCACGCGCGCGGCCAGTACGACCAGTACGAGGAGGAGAACTCCTCGCACACTGCACTATATGGTCCCATATTTTGGGAGGATGATGTCAGTCTATGCCCCATCATCCTCGCCAAAAATGGCGTGTCCACGTGTCTGATACAGGAAGATATTGAGCCCGTACAGCAGGACAGTGCACGTGTCCTCGCACTACTAAAATAACCCCATTTAGCGATGTCAAAAGACGTCGCTAAATAAGGAAAATCCGTCGCTAAAATCTATTTGCGACGTATTTAGCGACGAAAATTGGATGTCGTGTATAGGCATGTCGTAGATGATAATTTTGTCGTAGAACGTCGCTGTTTGCGACGTCACGTTTAGTTTCGCTAGACGTCACAAAATTAGCGACAGATAGCGACGTAAACTTACGTCGCCAAAATAGCGACGTAGAGCGACCACTTTGCGACGCGGTAAACATTATATATGATGACATGGCATAGCAGCCACGTGGGCACTTTAGCGACGCCTAGCAACAAATTTAGTGACGTCCGCTCTCAGGTTGACATATCCCACGTCAGCAGTATAGCGACTGCTAGCGACGTTACGTCACTATGTAGCGACGTATAGCGACATGTACGTGCCGTCGCTGTACGTCGCAGAACGTCGCTATATGTCGTAGATATAATAAAAAAAATTTAAAAAAATATAATTGGTATTTTTGTTATGCTGTGTGTCTGTGTTTACAGTGTGTGTGAAGTACAGTGTTCGAACCATCGACAGTTTCGCTTACTGTTCTATGTTTTATCTTGGATAGAAAGAACAACAGTTCAGGGTGCACTTCTCAGAGCTTCCTCTTCACGTCCTTCACCTTCTTGGGATCCTTTACGACGTTCCGAGAAAGTGAATGACGTGAAAATGAAGCTCTCAGAAGTACACCATGAACTGTTGCTCTTTCTATTCAAGATAAAACATACAAAAGTAATCGAAACTGTTGATGGTTCCGAACACTGCATTTTATATTTACTGTAAACACAGAAACACATCATCACAAAAATACACATTATATTTTTTTAAATTTCGGCAGCACCTCATTTGTATATCAGATCATCGCTTATAACCCAGGGTAGGTATATTTGTCATTCCCGTCGCAGATATCACAAGGTAAATATCACAATAAAAATAGGAGGCAGTGCAAAGTAAATATCAAAGACACACATCCTCACAAACATCCAATAGAGTCGAATAAAAATGAAAGATGATAAAAAGTCTCCCACCAAGTGTATAAACAAAAGTGTACCAATAAATAATTTGCCCATAGGACCAATACATACAAGTCATAAAAAAATTAATAAAATCTCTGCGGACCCCTGCCGCGTAACTGGGATAGAATGTAGTCATACTGCTCCTGGGTGAGCTGCACCGTAGGGGCAGTAAGAGGCAGTACAATGCCTGGAGTCGGCGCCGTCGACGGACCGGAAGGACGTATCTGCTCCAGCTCTCGCAGTCGCTCACCATAAATAGTAAGGGTACTCACCACCCTCTCAGTACTCGCCTCAAACGAAGCCGAAACCTGAGTGAGTGAGGCAGACATGCTCCTCTGCGATCCCTCCAGCTCGACCTGTCTACGCTCTGTGCACTGCATAGACTCGGTGAGCGTGTACAAGCTGGCAGCTGTAGCCTGATGCAGACTCATCAGCTCCTGTATACTGCGCTCGACCGCATCAAATCGTCCGGTGACGATCGGAGGGTCGGATCGTCGCTCGACCGCATCAGAAATCTGCTACTGCAACTCGCGACGCAGCTCCTCGATCTGACGACAAACATCCTTAGCTCGTGACGACGCCTGCGAAGCCGGAGACTGCGCACTGACAGAGGGGGCCCGGGATGACTCCGAAGCCAAATACGCACCGTAGGATCCCGTACCGTAGTACGTACCCTTCTGAAGACCGTCAACGACGGTCATCCAGAGCTCGTCCGGCGATGGAGCTGTAGGCGGCTGGAAGGAAGTACCAGCCCCTCCCTCTGCTTGCGCACTAGCAGCAGCAGCAGCAGCAGCAGCCACCTCCTCCTGTAGCCGAACAAACTCGGCCTAGAACGTGTTTACTAACGTGTAAGTGTTTGTTAAAGTCTATATTGATATCTATTTTCCTGTTTTCTAAATTATAGTAAATTAATATAAAGAATAGAACGTACATATGCCTGCGTCGCCCTCTCGTCAATGAACTCCTCAGCCCTCCGATGGGTGACCAGGAAGACGGTCACCATGTTCGGGTCCTCACCCTTTTTTATCTGTTAAAATATATTATCTATTATTAGTATTAAACATTCTATCGAACTATATATAAATTAATGTCCGTCATAGAAAATGTACCATACGACGAAAATGCTCCGTCATCGGAATGGAGCCACCACACCACTTACCGACGCTCGACCGCGCCACCTTGGCCTTGTCGGACCGCTCCTGGTACTTGGGCTCGCTGAATCTAGCCTTCATCGCAGCCCACTGATCTGGCATGATCCAACCATGGATCGGCTCTCCGGAGCGATCATGACACTTCTGGTCGTGGATCGCATCACGGGTGAGCTTGGCTGCGACGGCAGAAAATTGGCCCTCGACCCTCGCCGCCCGGTGTGGTGATAGAAATAGGTCCTTTACAAGAAGTAAAATACAAAAGTTGTATAATATACACAAATGATTATTAAAATTTAAAAATAAACAATTTTTTACCTTGAAGTGGGCGAACCAAAAGGCCTTCCTATCTGCGGGAGCATCTGAGTAGTTAATCCAAGGCCCACAATAGTTCTGCCTCAGAAATACCCCCAGTTGTCTCTGTACTACAGAAGGCCGATATCTATACAATAATAATTTTGCATGAATATATATGTACATATAATCATTTGAGAAATATATATTAATTAATTAACTTACTTCATAGGCCCGTCCGTCCAAATCTCCATACGCGTCTCGCCCGGGGGAGCGCATGGAGGGTCGCTCTCACCTCTTGCCTGGGCAGGATCAGTCTGATCGCCGTCCTCCATATGCTCGGCGTCGGCTCCCCCGATAGAGCCGTTGACAGGAGGAATACTGGACGGGGGATCAGGGATGCTGGACGCGGGATCAGGAAGGCTGGATGACGAGGGAGGAGTCAGCAACCTGCTGGAACTGCCCTATCCCGGTAATGGACCGGGAACAGAACGGTACACTGGCGTACTCGGAGATGAGGATGAAGGTACGGAACTGCCCTCTCCATCCCCAGGCCGAGGCTGACGGGACTGCCTAATGTAAAATCCTCCACGTCGTCCTCCTGGTCTAGTCATACCTGATAATATCATATGAAAATAAAACAAAAATACATATTTATATGATAGACATCACAGATTTTTGAAAAATATCATGGTCACAGATAAAAGTGTCACTAAAGTGTCACAGATTTATTATTACAAAAATATATATTTATATGATAGATATCACAGATTTTAATCCTCTTCTGAAAATTCATCTAGTTCGTTTAGCTCATCTTCTTCTTCTTCTTCTTCTTCCTCCTCTAAATCTTCACTTTCATCTGCATCTTCCTCTTCAGATAATTCTACTTCTTCTACACAATCAGATGTGTAATGAGGAACTTCCGTCGTGTCCACTTCTATAATATTTGTTACAAGAGGTTTCATCCTGTTGAT
This sequence comes from Iris pallida, assembly GCA_029216955.1. NCBI lineage: Eukaryota > Viridiplantae > Streptophyta > Magnoliopsida > Asparagales > Iridaceae > Iris > Iris pallida. The sequence goes on from JANAVB010037620.1 coordinate 13,221,512, forward strand.
AATCTATATCGTCAACCTCAAAGGTATTTCTAGCTTTGGTCTTGCATACTGCCCACCAGTCCGACCTTGTTGTTCCCCGTTTAGGATAACTTGTGAAGTACACGAGCCGAGCCTGACTTGATAGGACAAATAGTTCATAGGCTTGATATCGACGCCGATAGTTTATATCAACAAGACCGTGCTTGTCTACTTTCCAACCTTGACCTTCAATCGGATCGAACCAATCACACCTGAATAACATAATCTTAGCAGGCTCTATTCCATAACTATATGTCAGCTCCACGATCTCCCGTAGCACGCCAAAGAAATCGTTGCCCGCATCAACATCTTTGTAGTTCGAAGATCTGATACACAAACAGCTATTTTTGGTGGAGTCGAGATCCACAAAGTTGTCTCTGATCGGGCAAGTTGTTGACTTGAACCTAAACCCATTAACACAGTAGCTTGGCCATATTTTTGCAGCATAAATTGGTCCCTTGGCTAGCGTTCTAATAGACTCATTCTCAAGTCTTGCGTATGGACGATCGACCTAAATACCACGAAAGAAGCAATTAAGCTCATTTTCAATCAAGTGCATATACAGAAAGGTAATTACAGAGTTCTGAAGTCTTACATATGCACTCAACCATGACGGAAAATAATACCTCATTTCTTGTTCTAGTTCTTCTTCTGTTATGTGTGGCCTACCTGACCTCACATCATCATTAAATATGCTGAAAACAATATCGTGCAATTAATGTAATAGTATAATAATCAACACTATTAAAATAATGTAGACGTATTATTTACTTACCCCTCCAGTTTTTCTACTTCCTCCTCGTCGCAGTTGAGTAATACATACACCTGAGCAGCCCTTAGCTCATCATCGTTCAGATATCTCTTCTTCATTTTACCCGATGGCTTTCCTGGAGCATTGAATACCTTCAGTATTGTATCATTACTTTCATGATCTCCGTCGTCATTTCTGGAAGCTCTCGTTCTATTAGTTGCAACATGAGGCTTGAAATACATCGAACAAAAGTTTATAATCTCCTCGAGAACATAGGCTTCACAAATAGAACCCTCGACCAACGAGCAATTTCTTAGAACAAAGATCCCTGAAGAATATGCTAAGCTCCGTCAATGGATCCCAAACTGCCTGCGGTAAGAATTCCCGAAATACAATTGGAATTAACCTCTCCATGAATACGTGACAGTCGTGGCTCTTCATATCCGTCAATTTTTTTCCTTCGGATCGACACATCTTCTCAGATTTGACACATATCCGTCTGGAAATTTTAGGCCCTGGATCCACCGACAAAGTCTCACTTTATCCTCCTTGTCCAGCAAGAAAATTGACTTCGGCAGGAACTGTTTTCCATTCTGCTGTATCAAATGCAACGCAGGGCGTTTGCATATTTCTTCTAAGTCCAACCTGGCCTTGGGATTGTCTTTCATTTTTCCCTTTACGTCCATCACAGTATTAATTATGTTATCAAACACATTCTTTTCAATATGTATGACATCAAGATTATGTCTGATCAGATTGGTACTCCAGTATGGCAGATCCCAGAATATACTCATCTTTGTCCAGTTATGATCTCTACCAAATCCATCGCACTTGTACCCAGTTGTAGAATCTTCGATAGCACTTGGAAAATCTTTAACCTCCTCCCATATCGTGGCTCCGCACCACCTTGGCGGTGGATCACCCTTCTCTACAACGCCGGCACGGAATGCATTCTTGTTCCTTCTGAACGGATGATCTTTTGGCAGAAATTATCGATGACAATCAAAAAAGCATGGTTTTCCTCCGTGTTTCAAGCGGAAAGCCTTACTACGATCCATGCAATACGGACATGAGAGACGGCCATTAGTGCTCCATCCAGATAACATTCCATAGGCGTGAGTATATATATACATGTATACGGACATGAGAGACGTCAAATGGATTTTTGATTGTATATATATGTGTATTTGTGTGTATATACATTGTAAACATATATATTTATATATGTATTTGTGTATGTAAGTGTGTGAGTATATATATACATGTATATATGTAGATATGTGTATTTATATATATAGGTATATATGTATGTATTGTGTGTGTGTGTGTGTCCTGTGTCCTGTGTCACAGAGTCGTGTTCAAAATAGGGTTAGGGTCCTGTCCCCTGCTCCCTCCCCCCTACCCCTGCTCCCTTCCCCCTATAGGGTATCCTATTACCATAGACTAATCTAGGACACTCTTAAGATACTAGGATATCTAACTATCCTAGGATACCAAATTCTAGCCAAGATACTAACTTAGGGTACTAACTTAGGGTACTAACTTCTAGCCCATATCCTAATATCCTATTATCTTGATACCCTCAAGATACTAGCATAACCTAACTACCCTAAGATATCTAACTTAGGATACTAACTTATCTAGGATAAATAGGATATTAACTAACCTATCCAAGACACTAACTAACCTATCTAGGATACTAACTTCTAGTATCCTAAGATATTAACTCACCTATCTAACTCTAGGATACTAACATCCTAAACAAGATATTAAATTAGTGCCTAGGATACTATCCTAAATATCTAACTTAGGATACTAACTTATGGATACATATCTAAATCCCTCTCACCTTTCTCACTCTCAAACACACACACACACACAATCTAACACTTATTTCAATATCCCTCTTCACTCACACTCACACTACCATACTACCACACTACCACATCTAAACAAGCCATCAATCACACAACTACCTATATATTTACTATATATATATAGGCATACATATATAGGTTAAGATATTTACATATACTAGGCTATAACCAAGGGGACACAATATATATATTCAATAATTTATGCATTTATATACTAGAGAGATAGAGAGTGTATAGTGTCAGGTGTGCATATACAAGTGTCATGTGTGTACGTGTCTCCCAAACCAAACTCGTGTCCAAATACTCGACACAATGTGTCCAAAAACAAACCAAACTCAACACATCCAAAACTGGACACGAATCTAATGGATACGAGTCTTTGGGGACACGAATCCAATAGGCACGAGTCTTTGGGGACACGATGTGTGTCTGTGTGTGTGTGTCCGTGGGAGAGGAGGAGGAGGAAAGAGAGGAGTTAGGTTAGGGTTTACCTGAGGAAGAGGAGGAGGAGCTCGGATTGGGGGAGGAGGAGCTCGAGGAGGAGGATCTCGAGGAGGAGGAGCTCGCCGGAGGGAGAGGGAGTCGTCGGGGGGGGAGGGGGTCGCCGGGGGGGAGGACACTTACAAAGGGGGAGGGAGTCGCCGGGGGGGTGGGGGGAAATTAAAATTTTTGAGTATTTTCGAGTGAGAGTGAGGGGGAAAGAAGGAAACGCTGTACCCTAAGTAAAAAAACTTAGCGACGTCACGTGTTGAAGTCGCTAAACGTCGCAAAACTGGCGACATATGCTAATAATATGTCGCTGAACGTCGCTATTCAGCGACGTAGTAAACTCCTGTCGCGGAACGTCGCTAGGCAGCGACGTTTTGCGACGTGTTTATAAAGCTGTCGCTAAATTACGTCGCTATTTGATGATATTTTAGTAGTGTCGTGCGCGTGTTTCCAACACCAAATCCGACACAAAAACGACACAAAAATAATTTTAGTCTTCACAAATATTAACATACACATATAGATCTAGGGATCCATGTAATTAGTTTTACAGAAATCGAAAATAAAATCCTAAGGGGCATTATATCAAACACTTACACATTGACACGTGTCCGATACGGACACCAAACGGATACGAAATTGACCCAAACTTCAGGGACAGCTAGGGAAATCCTAGATCTAGCCCTAAATGCAAAGAAAACAGAATATTAGATCAATTTGTGGAGTTTTACCTATAGGTGCAAAAAGCAAGAAAGAGCTTCAAATGGGGGGTGTTCTCCTTGATGGCCAAATGCTCCAAATTGATCCAAGGCTTAGTTTACTCTCCATGAAAAGTAAGAAGAGGTTAATTAGAACCTAATGCAAAAGATTTGAGCCAAAAAGGACTTAAAATGAGAAAGTTATGGATTGGGGAAGATGGCTCTTTACCTCTTTCTTCAATTTGTTGAAATATTATAAAGAGGCAAGAACAATCAATGAGGAGATTATTTATAGGGAGGGGGAGCCCTATGGTTGGTCATAAAGTGGAAATTAGGGTTAGTGTTTAGTCTAATGGGCTATGGGCTTAAGTCACAAGTCATTAAGTCATAAAGTCATAAGTCATTTCATTAAGCCATAAGTCATGACTAGATTTCACTAAACCTAATCCTCCTATTCCAAAACTAAATTCTAAGTGACTAAAATGGGTTAACTCAAGTTAAACTAGGGTTACCATAGCTAGGGTTAGCTTCTAGGCTAGTCTACAAGGCTCAATGAGTCAAATCCAAACTAGGAATCACCAATCCAATATTTTAATCAATAATTCTAATCAGCCAAAATAACCAAATTATCCCTAGGCTAAAAATGATAATAAATCATTCTAATGACATGGTTAGGCTCTAGGTCAGACAGTCTCTCGAATTTCACTAACAGCACATCAAAATCACAAGTCATGACTTAAAACAGTTTTAAAATAGTTTAAAAATGATTAAAATTTACCAAAAATCAAAATATGAAATAAATATTAATAAATAATAATTATAATTACAAAATTTTAAAATTACCCTCATCTGGAAAATTGGTGTTACATCGAGGCGCACTCCTGGCAAGTACTCTTGACATGACAAGTAAACCTGACATGACATGTATAATCTTGATTGTTGTTGCGACAGCTATTCCTGTCTTGATAGTGTCTTGTCTTGACTTCGTGGTTGATTGTGCCTATACAAAGCTACCTGTCACGTCTTGCATCATGTCTAGGACATGGATTCCTGGTTATCACGGTCAGAGATTCATAATGAATCTGACTAGGTTAATGACTAGATTGATCAAATAGTTCAGGTAGAGAGATTTTCCAGTTACAGGCGATCCCGTTATCCCGGCCACACCTGTGGACTTCTAGCCTGCCGACGAGTAGGGCACATTTCCAGCATACTGTCATGTGTTGCACTTCTTGAATCATAGGTACTACAGTATACCGGTAATCTTATAACTCTTGTAACCCCGTATGGATAACTTGGATAGTCTACAGGGCTTGTGACTGCGAGAACATCTCATTGCATCTTATTAGTAACTAGGCCTGTGATAACCCTAGTTAGCTAATATTTGTAAGCCGTAGGACTTGATTAGCCGTGCCTGAATGATTGTTTCGTGATTAACATGATAATTATATTCCACCTCTTATTTTTTTAATACAAACAAGTATGTTCTTTAAAGCATGTCTTTTGTGTTATTTAATTATGTTCTTTTATCAGTTATTCTATTCTATTTATGTTGGTTTTAGTTTCTAAGTGGAGCCTCTCTTGTGGTACTTGCTCTTTCTGGAGTCTGATCCAGCTAGTTTTGTATGGCCAGATTCAGAGTGACACCCGAGGATCTATCTGTCCTTCAACCAGATGGTGAATACCTGGCGTAACCGTAGCAACAAGTAGGTTTTCTTATTTTGCTCTCCCACTCTAATGTAACTTATTATTTTGAGGCGTTTAGCCACTGATCACGTGTTAGCTCGTATCGAAACTTTATTTCTGTCTGCATAAGGGTTGTAACATGATTGACAAATCATAGGGTTGATCATGTATGACTTAACTCTTGCTAGTCTCGTATTTTGTATAACTAGATTTATGATAATCTGAATATTTAATGTTTGTGATGCCTTACTTTGTATGTCTGATGATCTAACATCTTGTAACAATTATTTGCTTGCCTCAGATTGAGACACTAGGCTTGTTCTTGATCATAAGAGACTGTTGGCTTGTAGATAAACCCTCATCCATCTAGACAGCTGTGACCATATTGTGAGGTAGGGGTGTGCATCGGTCGATGGTCGACCTATTTGGTCCCAACCGAAGTCGAACCTGTAAGCCCCTAATTTTCAAAAAAAATTTTAACTAGTGTTAATTAATTTTTAAATGTCATTATTGGTTTTAAAATAATTTAATATGATTTTAGGAATTTTCTAGAATTTTTAAATGAATTTTAAATGAATTTTAAATGAGTTTTAAATGAGAAAATATCATTTTGTAATTTGTTTAAATGTTTTAATATCATTTTGCAATTTGCTGAATTGTTTTAATATCACTTTGTAATTATTCGAATTGTTTTAATGCAGTTTTGTAATTATTTAAATTGTTATTATAGCAGTTTGTAATTTAGGAATTGTTTTAATTCAGTTATGCAAATTAATATTTGCATTTATTTATAAAGCGGACCTAATTGTAAAAACCTAAAAGTCTAAGGACTCTATTGCAAAATTACCTAACCCCCGACCGACTCTCTCTCTCTCTCCTCTGACTCACGACGCTGCCCGACCGACTCACCGACGCTACCCCCGCCGAATCCGGCTGCCCCCACCGCCCTAAAGACCCTATTTAAAACCCCCCTCGTCCCCCCGACCTAGCTACCACTTCCCCCGACCACCACGACCACCGTACCTCCGCCTATCTAACAAAAACCCTAGACCTAACCCTAGCTCCGGCGACCCCCGTTCAACCACCACCGCTCGACGTCATCGTCCCCAACCACCACCATCAGGACCGCCTCGTCGAGCCGCGTCCAGCGCCACCACTCCGCCACCGCCACGACCGCTCCTCCGCCCAGTCGCCACCCCAACAGCAGCCTAACTAGCCGGACACGTACGTATCAGTTGTGTTCGTGTCTATTTTGTATCTCGAACTCACGTGGGTGACTCGCCAGGACACGACGAGCTCAGTGCTGTGCTCGGACACACGAGACTGTGCTCGTACGTGTCGTGCTAAGCAAGGACACGAGAATTCCTGTGTCCTTAACTGTCCGGACACAGGCTCGTGTTTTTTATTTTTTTTATAATATCTAACCTAATCAGAAACAAAACTAACTAAAACCCATTCCCTAACACAACTGATGGGCTGACCCCCTGCCAGCCCATCCCCGTCTAACCCCCCCCCCCCCCCCCCCCCCCCCGCTGGCTCAGGATCGAGCCCCCCCTTTACAGTTTCTTTTTTTCTTTTCTTTTTCTTTTTCTTTTTCAGTTTTATATATATATTTATATATATGTGTATATATATATATTAGTATATATATATATGTATATATACTGTATTTTAGCAGTATTTTATATATGTATATATTTTTATGCTTAATAAAATCTTATATATTTATTTGTATTTATATACATATATGTATATATGTATATATCTTCATATGTATATATATATTTATACTATGTATATATATATACAATAATAGTATATGTATATATGTACTTTTATAATTAAGTATTTTCCTTATATATATATATATATATGTACTTTTAGAACATATATATGTATATTTTCACTATGCATAATTTTACCATATTAAAATAATAATATTTATTTTGCACTATTACCAACTTGTATTTTTATTGTATTTAAATTACTGCAACCATTTGATGTCCAAACCTAGCATGGGTATTTGGGCTCAAATGTGTTTTCACACATTCAAGACCTGTACAAGTCATATTGGACTTGATTCATGGCCTTGGGTCCTGTATTTGAACTTTGGTTCAAATTATATACATGGACAAAATACGCAGATAATTAATTATTGTGTGCATTACTGTTTTTGATTTTCTAAAAATACTTAAAGTATTGCTAAAATTATGGAAAAATAGTTTTTAGATACTTTGTTAAGTTGGCTAATTTAGTATAATTTTTGTAGTATTTAAATTACTATTTTGCCACTAGTTTGGCATATGAAACCAAAACTCACTTTCTGTATACTTAGGAAAACTGATTTTTATAAAATATTTGTACTGGTTAATAAATTCCAGAAAAATTATAATAAATTTCTATGATTAACAAGGATCACTTTGATACTTTACTTTAAGAAAAACTAGACTTTTTGCCTATCTTTAAAAATTGTTAGAACACAATGATCTTTTGATTTATTTATTGATTAATTACGACTTGTAGCTTTTTATGTTATTTGCAGTTTTAGTCGTGTTGAACCCCATCCCTCACTAGTGTAAAGACCCTAGAAAGTTAGTTAACATAGTGTGTCATCCCATATTGGTCTCCTATGCCAAGTCATCATTATTGGCTAGGTGCCCAGTCACAAGTCGTGTTTTCACCAGTTAGTGTCTTAGTGTTTTAGCTTAGTGTAAAGCTAAATTTATTATATTTATTGCTACAGTGACGAGTTACCAGACATCCATAGCACTTTTATCGCAGCTTGTTTTGCTAGAGGCAAGTACATCTACAAACTCATTTACTGTCTTTTAATGCTAGAACATGTATTAACCCTGTTAAAATACTGATCCTTGAGGTAGCAAGTCAACTCTTCACATGTTGTATTACTTTTAGTACCTGCCATGCTTATACTGCTCCCAGTATCTTTCACATGTTTTATACTGTTCTCGTATCACCCACATGTTAATAAAAACGGGTTAAGGGAAAACTGTTAGTAGTGTACGTGATCATGACCCCCTTCTTCGTATGTATTTACCGAGCACCGTTACATTCTATATGTATCTGTGTCGTATGTCTGATCTCGCGTTTGTGTATGGATATACACCGATGCCGTAAAGTGTACATATGTACACTTCAGAAATTGCCATGTACCACAGTACATACTGATTACCTATTGACTGATCACTCACCTACTACAGTTTTAAACTTTAAAACGAATATGTATTGCCATGATGAAATATATCTAAACTGGGTAAATCAAGATATGTCATGTTCCCTATATTACTATGATGCTATGATCCCAATTGTACCATGAGGCCATGTTTCCAGTATTTCCAATTTTATAGACTTATCACACCATGTCTCTTATTGTACATCTCTTTCATTATATGTTCAGTACTTTAGTTGTAGAGGTTGTACTTGCTCCCGTCCTGACAGGATAACGTTGTAGGTATACTTACTGAGGAGGAGTTGCTCTGTGATTCGTATTATGGAGTCACTACCGGGGATCCGGCTTTGCCATACGAGGATGTTCCTGCGGGGAGACTCGTCTAGTTTGCTTAGCTGCTTGGGATACTTAGTGTAGTCATGTATTAGACTAAATCATTTTGTAACTGGACATGTATCCAGTTTTACATTTCAGTTTACTTGTACTTGGATATTTCACTATATACGACGACTTTTGTGTTTGGAGCATTTATGATTCTTCTTCACTTATAGAACTGTTAGCACATTTAGTCTTGTCTTGTTATCTCTAGAACAGCTTACTGCGCTTTATCTTAAGCGTAGGCTGGACATGGCTCGGCCCGGCCCAACAATTTGGGTAACGGGTCGTGACATATTTTTTTGGCGGCCCATGCAGGTCCTGACTAAATTGTTTGGTTACGTTATTGTACCAAGCATGCCTGCAATTAGAAACTTAAGGTAATTAGACAACATTAGGAAAGACGCTTAGAACACCTAGAGGAATGCTAGGATTGCAACATAGGAAACACATCACATGATTGCTATTATAATTAGATTTTCTTGCATATGATTGCTTACTTTAAACAAGTTCTTATAAGTCTTTTATGTGTAATTTAGATGGTGCTTACTCGTTCGTCCCAGCATGTTACCCCCGAGAATGGGGCCCTCCATATCCAGTCAGCTGACCAGTTGACTGATGCATCTCCACCTACCACTTTTCCCCACTCCACAGATCTACAGACCCAGATACCACCTTCCACATCCCAGGCCCGGCAGGACCCGATACTTCCACAACCCCCTATCACTATACCCACCCAGGCTTCCGTCACACTCGACGGGACCCAGCTGCTCACACTGATCCAGGGGTTCCTAACAACCCATCAGGAGCAGACCACCCTACTCCGCCAGAGCATAGAGCGTTCTGAGGGACGTCCCGTAGCCCCACCACATGTAGAGCCACGGCAGAGAGCGGGGACAGTTAAGGACTTTATGGGTCTGAATCCCAAGGAGTTCTCAGGGACCGAGGGCATAGTAGTAGCTAATGACTGGCTAGATTCTGTAGAGAGGAAGCTTCTGGGAGTTAGGATGCCGGATGACCTTCAGGTCGAGGCAGCAGGATTTCTGCTGATAGACTTAGCCGGAGTCTGGTTCAGGAATGAGCCATTGTTCGCGAGAGGTAGAGCCACCTGGGACCAGTTCAAGACCCAGTTCAAGAAGAAGTTCTTCTCGACCACTGCGAGAGTAGCCATGGGGCTAAGATTCCAGAACATCCAGCAGGGGAACCGTTCTGTTGATGACTATGCGGGAGAGTTTAGTCGCCTGAGACGTTTTGCTCCTAGTCTGGTTGCTGATCCAGAGGAGATGACCCGTAGGTTTTGCCATGGTCTAGTTCCAGACATTGGCATTCTTATAGTGGCGAACGGTACGACTGACTACTACCAGAGCCTAGAGTTAGCCCGGAGCATTGAGGAGCGTCTTCTGTCTAGCAAGAGGCCGGCTTCTGTACACCATGAGGGACCGTCCAAGCGTCAGGCTTTCCAGCAGAGAGCACCGACGCCACCCCAGCAGACTTACCATCCCCCTACATCACATCACCCGACCCAGCCAGTTAGAGCCCCGGGACCCCGACAGCAGCAGCAGAAGGGAACTTTTTGTGCATTCTGCAAGAAGGTAGGCCACGACGTTTCCATCTGTAGGAAGAGGTTAGGGCAGTGTTTAGCTTGTGGGTCTGCCATCCATCAGATTCGGGACTGCCCAGTAGCCAAGGGACCTCAGGGGAGAGTTTATAGTCTAGCCGTTGAGCCGGAGCCGGAACAGGTTTCGGGAGGTTAGTTTTGATCGTAGCCTTAGTCATTTTGTTGTGTTGCTTGCTATGCTAGAATATTGTAGGGTCTTCAATCCTTGTGAATTTCGAGGACAAAATTTTTCAAGGAGGGAAGATTTGTAAGCCCCTGATTTTCAAAATTTTTTTTAACTAGTGTTAATTAATTTTTAAATGTCATTATTGGTTTTAAAATAATTTAATATGATTTTAGGAATTTTTTAGAATTTTTAAATGAATTTTAAATGAATTTTAAATGAGTTTTAAATGAGAAAAATATCATTTTGTAATTTGTTTAAATGTTTTAATATTATTTTGCAATTTGCTGAATTGTTTTAATATCACTTTGTAATTATTAGAATTGTTTTAATGCAGTTTTGTAATTATTTAAATTGTTATTATAGCAGTTTGTAATTTAGGAATTGTTTTAATTCAGTTATGCAAATTAATATTTGCATTTATTTATAAAGCGGACCTAATTGTAAAAACCTAAAAGTCTAAGGACTCTATTGCAAAATTACCTAACCCCCGACCGACTCTCTCTCTCTCTCCTCTGACTCACGACGCTGCCCGACCGACTCACCGACGCTACCCCCGCCGAATCCGGCTGCCCCCACCGCCCTAAAGACCCTATTTAAAACCCCCCTCGTCCCCCCGACCTAGCTACCACTTCCTCCGACCACCACGACCACCGTACCTCCGCCCATCTAACAAAAACCCTAGACCTAACCCTAGCTCCGGCGACCCTCGTTCAACCACCACCGCTCGACGTCATCGTCCCCAACCACCACCATCAGGACCGCCTCGTCGAGCCGCGTCCAGCGCCACCACTCCGCCACCGCCACGACCGCTCCTCCGCCCAGTCGCCACCCCAACAGCAGCCTAACTAGCCGGACACGTACGTATCAGTTGTGTTCGTGTCTATTTTGTATCTCGAACTCACGTGGGTGACTCGCCAGGACACGACGAGCTCAGTGCTGTGCTCGGACACACGAGACTGTGCTCGTACGTGTCGTGCTAAGCAAGGACACGAGAATTCCTGTGTCCTTAACTGTCCGGACACAGGCTCGTGTTTTTTATTTTTTTTATAATATCTAACCTAATCAGAAACAAAACTAACTAAAACCCATTCCCTAACACAACTGATGGGCTGACCCCCTGGCCAGCCCATCCCCGTCTAAACCCCCCCCCCCCCTCCCCCGCTGGCTCAGGATCGAGCCCCCCCTTTACAGTTTCTTTTTTTCTTTTCTTTTTCTTTTTCTTTTTCAGTTTTATATATATATTTATATATATGTGTATATATATATATTAGTATATATATATGTATATATACTGTTTTTTAGCAGTATTTTATATATGTATATATTTTTATGCTTAATAAAATCTTATATATTTATTTGTATTTATATACATATATGTATATATGTATATATCTTCATATGTATATATATATTTATACTATGTATATATATATACACAATATTAGTATATGTATATATATGTACTTTTATAATTAAGTATTTTCCTTATATATATATATATATATATATGTACTTTTAGAACATATATATGTATATTTTCACTATGCATAATTTTACCATATTAAAATAATAATATTTATTTTGCACTATTACCAACTTGTATTTTTATTGTATTTAAATTACTGCAACCATTTGATGTCCAAACCTAGCATGGGTATTTGGGCTCAAATATGTTTTCACACATTCAAGACCTGTACAAGTCATATTGGACTTGATTCATGGCCTTGGGTCCTGTATTTGAACTTTGGTTCAAATTATATACATGGACAAAATACGCAGATAATTAATTATTGTGTGCATTACTGTTTTTGATTTTCTAAAAATACTTAAAGTATTGCTAAAATTATGGAAAAATAGTTTTTAGATACTTTGTTAAGTTGGCTAATTTAGTATAATTTTTGTAGTATTTAAATTACTGTTTTGCCACTAGTTTGGCATATGAAACCAAAACTCACTTTCTGTATACTTAGGAAAACTGATTTTTATAAAATATTTGTACTGGTTAATAAATTCCAAAAAAATTATAATAAATTTCTATGATTAACAAGGATCACTTTGATACTTTACTTTAAGAAAAACTAGACTTTTTGCCTATCTTTAAAAATTGTTAGAACACAATGATCTTTTGATTTATTTATTGATTAATTACGACTTGTAGCTTTTTATGTTATTTGCAGTTTTAGTCGTGTTGAACCCCATCCCTCACTAGTGTAAAGACCCTAGAAAGTTAGTTAACATAGTGTGTCATCCCACATTGGTCTCCTATGCCAAGTCATCATTATTGGCTAGGTGCCCAGTCACAAGTCGTGTTTTCACCAGTTAGTGTCTTAGTGTTTTAGCTTAGTGTAAAGCTAAATTTATTATATTTATTGCTACAGTGACGAGTTACCAGACATCCATAGCACTTTTATCGCAGCTTGTTTTGCTAGAGGCAAGTACATCTACAAACTCATTTACTGTCTTTTAATGCTAGAACATGTATTAACCCTGTTAAAATACTGATCCTTGAGGTAGCAAGTCAACTCTTCACATGTTGTATTACTTTTAGTACCTGCCATGCTTATACTGCTCCCAGTATCTTTTACATGTTTTATACTGTTCTAGTATCACCCACATGTTAATAAAAACGGGTTAAGGGAAAACTGTTAGTAGTGTACGTGATCATGACCCCCTTCTCCGTATGTATTTACCGAGCACCGTTATATTCTATATGTATCTGTGTCGTATGTCTGATCTCGCGTTTGTGTATGGATATACACCGATGCCGTAAAGTGTACATATGTACACTTCAGAAATTGCCATGTACCATAGTACATACTGATTACCTATTGACTGATCACTCACCTACTACAGTTTTAAACTTTAAAACGAATATGTATTGCCATGATGAAATATATCTAAACTGGGTAAATCAAGATATGTCATGTTCCCTATGTTACTATGATGCTATGATCCCAATTGTACCATGAGGCCATGTTTCCAGTATTTCCAATTTTATAGACTTATCACACCATGTCTCTTATTGTACATCTCTTTCATTATATGTTCAGTACTTTAGTTGTAGAGGTTGTACTTGCTCCCGTCCTGACAGGATAACGTTGTAGGTATACTTACTGAGGAGGAGTTGCTCTGTGATTCGTATTATGGAGTCACTACCGGGGACCCGGCTTTGCCATACGAGGATGTTCCTGCGGGGAGACTCGTCTAGTTTGCTTAGCTGCTTGGGATACTTAGTGTAGTCATGTATTAGACTAAATCATTTTGTAACTGGACATGTATCCAGTTTTACATTTCAGTTTACTTGTACTTGGATATTTCACTATATACGACGACTTTTGTGTTTGGAGCATTTATGATTCTTCTTCACTTATAGAACTGTTAGCACATTTAGTCTTGTCTTGTTATCTCTAGAACAGCTTACTGCGCTTTATCTTAAGCGTAGGCTGGACATGGCTCGGCCCGGCCCAACAATTTGGGTAACGGGTCGTGACAGAACCGAAGTAAATCGGTTTGAAAATAAACAAAATCGAACCAAACCAACCAAATGGTCGGTTCGATTTTGAAACCGACCGACTTGGTTCAGTTTGGATTGGTTCGACTTGGTCGGTTTTGATCACATAAAAATATGGACTGTATATTTTTTTCTTTTGTGAAACCTTAGTCAACTTGTACTTTGCAACAGTAAATATAATTCAGTAGCTTTAATTCAACTTGTGCTTTGCAGGTGTAGAAAAATGCCAATTATACATATAAAAAAATCATATACATTCAGCCAAAAGCCCCTTCCATGTGCACATGAGCAATTAGAAAAGAATAGGAGCCGCAAGAACTCCTCTTTGAGACTAGAGAGAGAGAGAAAGAAAGAGAGAGAGAGAGAGCTCTTTCAACTTCAACTTGATAAATGGCTGTGATGTGAATAAATGAACAAAACCGGTATAATACAACCCAATGAACCCATACCCAACCGGCCAACCCTAATTATTTAACAAGGATTTGGTTCTGTTCGGTTCGGTTTAGTCGGCTTTTGGCATAACCAAACCGTGAACCGAATCGAATCGGTCGGTTTTAAAAAAAAATTGAAGCCGAACCAAACCAACTGAACCATCGATTCGGTTTAAAACCAATCGATTCAGTTTGGCTTGGTTCGATTTGATCGATTTGACTTAATTGTGCACAGCCCTATTGTGAGGTGGGTTGTACTTCAATGTACGTAGCTGGCTGTGTTTGTCCCCCGCTCTCCATTATTCTGGTTTTGAGGCGTGACATGATGAGAGATTTAGGAGTTCTTGTATAGTTTCTATATATGTGTTTGATTATATTGTGATCTGAGGATGTGTTGTATAGGATGTTGCCTTCATCATTTACTGAATTTGTCTCCAGACATCATTTGTAAAGGACATGTAATCAAATAGTAAAAAATTATGGTGATTGTTGTGACAAGACACATTTATAGATGAGCTGCGATGAGTATGGTTAATCTATATATACATTGACGACTTATAAGGTTTAGAGGACTGACTAGTCCTCAATAATGTAGGTCGAGCGTGAGTCTTCCTCTCCCAACAAGGGAGCTCTTACTGGCTTCCTCTTGAGCCAACAAACCGATATTAATATCCATATATAATGCATCCGCTGGAAGTGCACCATTACACCATGAATACATAAAAGGACCACTAGCATGGTGAATATGATCGCAAATGTTTTCTTGTATTCTTTGCAAGAAATTAGGAGACTCATTCTTAACTTCTAGAAAAAATGGTCTAGTTACAAACTTTATTTATGAACAAGGAACACATAGGTGATCCTTCGGTAAACTAAGATCGTGATTTTCTAATAGGTGTCCACGAGAATTGTTAATGATCCTCTTGAACATAGTTTGCCCTGGATGACCCAAACGGTCTTGCCAAATGGTACATAATACATGATCATTGGCTTTATGTTTTGCCACATTCGTATGGGATTCAACTATACCAATGATGGTGTAATACAAATCCAATGAAAGACAAAAGAATTCTTCTAATGTAAGTTTTTTCTTCCAATATTATATGTGATATATAAAATCTCTTTGTTGTTGTATTTTGAGTTTCAATATGGTACCCATTTTTTGCGTATATCCTTGAAACTTAGCAATTCCTTTTGTAGCTGCTTGAATATAATGCATTTTGCAATGAGTACCATTAGGTAACATGATTTGTGCTCTTCTAAATCCTTCAGTTATATGGGTCGTCATGGTTATTGTTGACACTTTATGCATATCAAATACTAAATTTGAGAAAAAAATTTGATCTTCAAAATCATATGTGTTGTAGCACGATCTACCAAACACATATCCAAGTAATTTTTCTTCCTTCGTATATCCATACCTTCAACATGAAGCAAATTTTTTTTTATAAACATATATTCTAGCTAGCACAAGTATAACAAAAATAATAATCATACCAAATGATAATATCATATTATAAAAATGGGACTCCAAATTCATAATAAAGATTTCTAATAAAACAAACGCTCATGGTCTAGACATTCCATGACGAAAACCAAAAACGAAACATGACTTCAAATGTAAAATTTCATATGTACTTGAAATAAAACATAATTTGGCCAAGTGGTTATTTAATTGAAGTTGGATTTTCCAATCTATCTTCAAACTGTTCATTGGTAACTTAATTTCCATTTTGATCCTCAAAAAGAAGGAACAATTCAAACGAGTGATGTCAAGTGGTTTGATCATTATCCGAATAATCTGTCTGATTTGTTTTCATTTTCTCGGATTCTTTGAATATGTCAACCTCTTGTTGAGTAGCTTGGCATTGATTAAATCAACGACCATCTTTGCCACATTTATGACAAGCATTACTACCCTTATTTGACTTATTATGAGGATTTGAATTTCTATTGTTAGAGGGTGTTGTCTACTTGTATATTTATGCTTTTGTGAATCATTGTTTCCACCTTTGTAAAATTGATAACAATGACCATATCTTCCCTTTTTTTTTCTCTTCCATGCCCTCTTTCATGTCCTCCACCATGACCTTTGCTAACCCCAAAATTGGCATTTGTCTCAGGAATTGTTATTGATCCAGTTGGTCTAGATTTGTATTTTTTTATGAGAATGTTGTTATTTACCTCTGCTATCACGAGATAAGTCACTAGTTCAGAGTATATCATGAAATTTCTTTCATAGGATTGTTGTTGCAAAAGCACATTACTTGCATGAAAGGTGGAGAGGATTTTCTCAATCATTTGAGCCTTTGTTACTTTTTTTCACACAACCTAAGACGAGAAACAATATTAAACAGAGCAGAATTATATTCTTTAACAGTTTTATAATATTGGCATCTTAGGTTTAAGCATTCACGTTGAGCATTCAGAAGGATTACCATCCTTTGGTAGTCAAATCGATCTTTTAGGGTCCACAAATTCAATAATGGATCATCCTTACATATATATTATGTCTTTAGAACATCGTAAATGTTATATCATAGGAAAATTAAAATCTTAGCTTTGGTTTCAGAAGATTATTTATTTTTCTTCTTAATAATACCATCAAGCTTGTTGGACTGCAAGTGCAACTTTGTATCCAATTGCAATGATAAGTAATTATTTTTGCTCACATCAAGAGCTTTGGATTCAAGCTTTATAAGACCCAACATCTATATGACAGAAAATAATTATATTAGATGTAAATTAATTTAAATAATAAAATTGATAATTTCTTTCAAGATTACAATTTCACATATGCCAAAATGTGATGAAATACTATCAAAGAATATTATATTTTATGTGTTCACATATACAAAAATGTGATAATTATATAATAATATATTTTGGTAGTTTCTCATAATTCAATTCACATATACAACAAAGTGAATTACCTTGTAGAATTCAAATAAATCAAACAAAATAATGGAAGTAAAAAAATCACAAACTAATTTAATGTAATTAAGTAATTCCAAGTAAGTGAAAAAATTCAAGGTATTCTGGTTAATTTCATACTTGGGTAATTATTCAAAAGAAAAGATACAGAAATTAGGTTTATACATAATCTTAAATAACTTATCATGAATTTTCTATTTTTAATAAAGTTGTGAACATGTTCAATACAAATAGATTTAAAACTAAGAAAAGAAAATAGATCTAGAACACTTATATTATAATCAATCTAAAAACACATAAATCAAACATATATTTAATTTTGCTAACAATATTAGACTTACCTCTTCAATATAAGTGATTTCTTCCTTCTTTTCCTAGAGCAGTTCGTGCTGACATGTCATGGCCCGCTTCCAGAATACGACGAGCTGAGTACGTAACATCATCCCCAGGCTACGCGACATACGAATACTCCAGTACCCATATTCGCGATTGTCGCCCGTAAGGTTCGAGGATAGGTTATCACAGGTCATAATTGGCAAAATAAAATTAATATTATTCAAATGGACATTCTGAAACTATAAATTTGAAATTGATTATTCTACCCATTACAACTATTAACCCAATTATAATTATATATTTATATACCTGAATTGATGATAAGAAGATCTGATTTCAATATGATTGCCTTCAATCGTCACATCTTGTTCTTGTTCTCCAACTTTTCTTCAATGTACAATAGCAGCTCCTTGGAAGTATGTCAACAAATCTAGTGAACAATACTAGGTCATCAAACGATATGCAAGTCCTCAGTCAAAGACGAGAAAATAAAATAAGTAAATTATTGTGAATCACTAAGATGATCGGATTCTCGGAATTCCAAAGTAAAGAAATTGAGAAATTAATTCTGAGGGATTATAACGTTAACTTAAAATTTGACTCTGACTAGATCTCATTCTAGTGAATTTCCTTAGTGTTCGTCCTACGACTAAATCCAAATAATTCATAAATAACGACTACCGTCACAATCACAACAACCTAAATTCACTACCACAATCATAGTCAAGTTTCCTATATGATGATGCAGTTTAGAAAACACATTTGGATCACGATCATTCTCTATTTTCCCGACAATAATCCCATTTACCCAGGACCATGTGGTGTCTGGATTGGGTACGGTGCCTTAGATCCGACCCCCCACATCTTATGGGAAACTTGTATACATTAATTTTTTAAATTTTGATTTTATTCTCAAAATTTACTGGAATATTCTCTGTTGGTGAGCTAGGCCTCACCCCCGACATCGCAAGGATTACAGATGCGGGACTACTTATCAGCTTTTTCTGTTGTTATTATTGTGAGAATGATGATTTGAGAGTAAAATGCGTTGGTTTTATTGATCAATTGTGTATCTATATATATACAATAGGAATAACTAAATTGTTTCCAATAACATACCCACAAACAACTTTAACAAGAAAGAGCAAAAATAGGGGAACTAATCCAACAATTCTTGTTGACCCGGTATGTGTGCGTGCAGCTGTTCTGATCCAGTCTGATACTCCCCCTCAAGTTGGAGTTGGAATTGAAATGTCAAGAACACCCAACTTGCAAAGTAGCCGACGATAAGTATCACCGCCGAGTGGTTTGGTAAAAATGTCAGCCAGTTGCTCCGTATATCGTACATAGAAGGGAGTGAGAAGGCCTGCTTGGATCTTTCCTCGAACAAAATGACAGTCAATTTCAATATGTTTGGTGCATTCATGGAAGACAGGATTTTCTGTAATGTGGATGGCAGCTTGGCTGTCACAATAGACCGAAATAGGTTGTGAGTGATTAATACCAAGATCTGAAAGGAGATATTTTAACCATTGCAACTCAGAAGTGAGTGCAGCAAGGGAACGATACTCTGCTTCTGCAGACGAACGAGAAACTGTTGGTTGTTTCTTGGTTTTCCAAGAAATAGGACTAGATCCTAGCATAGTGAAATAACCAGTAGTTGAACGACGGGTAGTAGGGCATCCTGTCCAATCAGAATCAGCGTAGCCAACTAAGGTGAGGGAGCTAGATGCAAAAAGGAATAAACCTTTGCCAACACTTCCTTTAAGATACCGAAGAACTCGATTGACTGCATCAAGGTGAGATGAATATGGGGATTGCATAAATTGGCTGAGTGTATTTATAGCATATTGAATATCTGGTCGTGTTACGGTGAGATATAGAAGACGACCCACAAGGCAGCGATAGATTCCCGGATCGGAAAGCGGAGTACCATCTT
The DNA here is from genome assembly GCA_029216955.1 of Iris pallida. Taxonomy (NCBI): domain Eukaryota; kingdom Viridiplantae; phylum Streptophyta; class Magnoliopsida; order Asparagales; family Iridaceae; genus Iris; species Iris pallida. The sequence continues at coordinate 13,241,528 of JANAVB010037620.1, forward strand.
TTGGTTGTAAATGAAGATGTTGCTCCATGGGAAAATCTGAAGACCGAGAACCAGTCATACCAGAATCAGATAGAATGTCAAGAGTATATTTTCGTTGACATAAAAAATGCCTTGTTTAGAGCGAGATACCTCAATACCCAAAAAATACCGAAGCTTGCCATGATCTTTTATGGAGAATGATTGGGCAAGAAATAGTTTGATGTCAGAGATGGAGGCATCATTATTTCCAGTGATAATAATATCATCGACATAGATGAGAACAAAAATAGAAGTTTGATTATAGATATAAGTAAAAAAGACTATAGTCTGAAACAGACTGATGAAAACTGCGACGGATAAGCGTGGTTGAGAACTTAGAGAACCATTGGCGTGAGGCCTGTTTAAGGCCATAGATAGATTTATTTAGTCTACAGACACGAGTCTCCCCCTTACGAGAAAATTCGGGTGGAAGGGTCATATAAACCTCCTCGTTGAGATCGCCTTGAAGAAAAGCATTGTTGACATCAAGTTGGTGCAACGACCAATTTTTAATGGCAGCAATGGAAAGAAGAAGGCAAACAGTAACTAGTTTGACCACAGGTGCAAAGGTATGATAATCAACTCCTTCAACTTGAGTATAACCTTTTGCAACTAAACGTGCTTTATGCCGCTCTATAGAACCATCAGATCGATATTTAATTTTGTATACCCATCGACATCCAATTGGTGATTTTCCTTTAGGAAGAGAACATAAAGACCAAGTGTTGTTTGATTCAAGAGCCAGAATTTTTTTGGCCATGGCATCACGCCATTCAGGAGATTTCATGGCATGAGTATAAGAGGCTGGTTCTTGATTAGTAATGATAGTGTTGAGAAAAGGACGATGGGGATGACTTAGATGAGAAAGAGAAAAGTAATCTGCTAATGGAAAAGCAGTTGAAGAAGAGATGTTATTACAAAGGTAATCCTTTAGATGACCAAGAGGACGACAAATACGTTGAGGATGGTTATTAATGATAGGAGCATGTTCCACTGAAGGAGGCTCGGCAACAGACGTTGAGCTACCAAGAGACGAAGATAGTAGAATATGCACTGGAGATTCATTAGAAGAATCAACTAGAGAGCTACAATCACTGGGAGAAACATCAGTGGGGACATCCGATGGTAGAGTATAGTTAAAGGTACCATCGTCCTCGATTGGAGTAATGGTAATTGAGTTCTTAAACGAGGAAGGTGGTAGATCATGATATGGAAAAATTGACTCATGAAAGATAACGTCACGTGAAACATAAATTTGATGAGTTACGAAATCATATATGCGGTATCCCTTTTGACCATATGGATAGCCAACAAAAATACCAGGTTTGGCTCATTCAGTAAATTTATGTTGAATATTCATATTTTTAGCAAAACATAAACATCCAAAAACGCGAAGAGAGGAATATGATGGAACAGTGCCAAGTAAGACTTGATGGGGTGACTTGTAGTCCAGGATTGGAGTTGGAAGTTTGTTTATAAGAAATGCAGTGGTGAGAATACATTCACCCCAAAATGAAAGAGGCAAGGCTGCTTGAAATCGTCGAGCTCTAGCAACATCAAGGAGATGTCGATGCTTACGTTCTACAATACCATTTTGTTGTGGAGTCGCAACACAACTTCGTTGATGAATAATTCTATTATCCTGGAACCTTTTTGAATTTGTTTAGAAAGAAATTCAGAACCATTATCTGATCGAATGGTTTGAAGCTGAGGGAGAAAAATGTCCTCATTACCAGAGTTGACATGGAAATTTTTTTGTTTTGAATTGTCGATTAATAAGATTAAAGAATTGAATAAGCATATAAAATGTATCAGACTTATTTTTCATTAAATAGATCCAAGTACATCGTGAATAATCATCAATAATAGTTAAAAAAACATGATCCATTCTTGGAAGGTATGGAAAAGGGACCCCAGATGTCCATGTGGATTAACTCAAAACAATGAGAAGAGCAAGATGTACTCTTAGAAAATAGAAGACGTGACTGTTTAGCTCGTGGGCATACATCACAAACAAAATCTTTATTTGAAATGACATTGGGAAAGTTCTTAATAATAAATTCAAATCGAGGCCTAGAAGGATGGCCGAGGCGAGAATGCCATAAATCAAATTTATTACAATTCTGGAAAGAGAAAGCAGAGCAAAATTCGAAGTCTGCATATAGGTAAAAAAAGGCCATTTCGAGCACTACCCCGACCAATCTTCATCTTCGTTGCTCGGTCCTGAAATATGCATTCAGAAGAAGAAAAGATTACATCACAATTTGTTGATTTTGTTAATTGTGAGATAGAGAGAAAATTGAATTTAAAAGATGGAATGTGAAAAACATTTGTCAGACTGAGTGATTGAGAACAGTAAATTGTGCCTATGTGTGTCACAGGCACCTGAGAACCATCTGGCAATTGAACTGATATATGCTTATGAACGACAAAATATGAGGAAAAAAGTGAAAGTGATGTACATATATGGTTAGAAGCACATGAGTCAATAATCCAAACAGAAGATAAACAGGTGAGAGCAGTACCTGCCAAATGGACTGATTGTCTGCCAGGCTCTTCTTTGGCAAGAAGGGCAAGAAGCTTGTTGTATTGTTCAGGTGTTATCTGATTAGAAAGCGTAGCGGAAGTGGCTGGCGGTGGCCCTGATTTTCTCAATTGCCGTTCTGGGAAGCCATGAATTTTATAGCATGTAGCAAAAGTATGACCATGCTTGTTGCAATGCTCACAGAAAGGACGTTGATGCTTTCCCTGCATCCGAAATGGTGGTTTGGATGCTTGAAGGGCTACCGACTCAACTGTAGGGGTCGTGCGAATGTTTATTTCTTGTTGTTTTTTTCTTGACATACCAAACTATAGATACGATGAATTAAAGGGAATGGCTCCATCAAGAGGATTTGACTGCGAGTAGCGGAAAAACGATCATGGAGTCCTTGAAGGAACTCCATGGCACGATCTTGATTTTGTTGTTCAATAATGTGTTTAGCATTACCACATATACATGGAGTGATAGGGGTAATGGCACTGAGTTCATCCCAAAGAGATTTAAGTTGGGTGAAATAGAGTGATACCGACATGCCTTCCTGCTTAAGGGCAGTGATTGATTATTTTAATTGGTAAATTTTAGGGGCATTCGATTGGGAGAAACGATCTTTCAGATCCGTCCAGATTTGTGCTACAGTTTCAGCATACAGGATACTTGGACGGATCTCATGTGAGACAGAGTTAAGAATCCAACTGGCTACGAGATCGTTACAACGTTCCCAGTTGGCAATATCACCTTTCTCCTTCGGAATTGGAAGGGAGCCATCAACCAAGCCAAGCTTGTTCTTCGCGCGAAGGGCCATCGTCACTGCACGACTCCATGGTCCATAATTTTCTTTCGTCAACAGAGGTGTGTCGAGGACGGTAGAGGAGCTATCTGAATGGTGAATAGCATAAGGATCTGTCTTCATGGATGTTGATGACGACTCCATGTGAAGGTTCTCATTAGACATGATGCAATATTGAAAAGATGGCCTAATGGACGATCAAAAAAAATTAAAATTGACAGAACGGTAATAGTGAATTAAGATAGTGACAAAATAGTGAATTAAGATAGTGACAAAATAGTTTGATCCTGTAGTGAATTAAATAGTGAAAAAAAATTTACTAAATAAAAAAAGGTAACAAAACAAAACAATGAATCATGTCTTGAATCCTGTAGATGAATAGTGACAGAACAAAGGGGGCACAGGGAGCTTCTTACTCTCTTTGTCTACACGAAGCTTCTCGATACCAAAAAAAAAGAGCTTCTTTGATACCAGGAAGCCGAAAATAGATGGAGCTAAAAAAATTGACAGAGCCGAGAAGAAGGGGATCGCTACCGAGGAGAGAGAGGATCGACGACGGAAAGAAGCCGGATCTGTCGACGGAGGGAGCCAGATCTGTCGACGACGAAGGAACCGGATCGATCGACGAAGGGGAACCGGATCTGTCGACGAAGGGAATCGTCCGGGATATGTAGCAGTACCGATATTTTCCGTCAACCTGGCTCTGATACCATGTGAGCATGATGATTTGAGAGTAAAATGCGTTGGTTTTATTGATCAATTGTGTATCTATATATACAATAGGAATAACTAAATTGTTTTCAATAACAAACCCACAAACAACTTTAACAAGAAAGAACAAAAATAGGGAAACTAATCCAGCAATTCTTGTTGACCCGGTATGTGTGCGTGCAACTGTTCTGAACCAGTCTGATAATTATATTGCAAGGATTTCGATAGACGTGATCCAGTTGTTCTCTCCCACCCCATGATGCAACTACAAACACAGACAATAGTCTATTAACTCCATTGTCTAATATCATGTTCAAATTCAATTACCATCTCGTATGTCAAAGACAATACGCCATACGGTAACATCTTGTTGGCAGGAGATTATCCAACTCATTACCATCTCGTGTGTCAGAACAACACGTCATATGGTAATAATCGTTGGCAATGAATTGTTCAACTTATTTTACCATCTCGTGTGTCAAAGACAATACATCATATGGTAATATCTTGTGACTAGGAAGCATGATATAAACTTAGATTATTCAATTAGGTTTTCCTAATCCAGGAATTCTCTAACTTTGGCTAACTCCCAAAATTATTGAAAATTTTGGCAGAGTCTTCTTTGTATTTCTAGCTCCAAACACAGTAATATAATCGACCCGGAGCAACCCTCTGTAGAATTGAAATGGGTCAAAGCCCCTTCGGTGGAACAACTCTACACCGGTCACACACAGTTAATATAGTAGATAAGAATTATATAAAAACACAAAACTAAGTTGTCCATAATCCCAAATATGTATCCTCTACTTGCAAATAGCATAACTCCTATCATATAAATCTGAATACCATCATATTATATATCGTTGAAAAGCTTATCAAATTTTCTACGAAACATGTATTATATATTTTGGATTTGATAAAGTTTAATAAGTCAAAATTAGGATACAAATCTGCTGTGTCCTTAAATTACAAAAATTATTTCCAGGTTTCGACGATGATATTGTACGGTTAATAGTTCCTAATATATACATCTAGATACTATCATATTATATACCGCTGAAAAGCTTATCGAATCCTTTTCGATTTCTGTTTATACATATTCTCATTTTGACAGGGTTTAATAGGTCAAATCTGTCGTACAAAATTATGTGTACATCGGATTCCTGATTCAATTCAAGAATTGTACACCTATGTTGTACGACCCATAACTTTTATCATATAAACTCAAACCTTATTGTATCATATATTGTCAAAAAGTTTATTGAGTCCTCTTTGATTCTCGTTCAGACATATTTCAATTTTAATGACGTCTGCTAGATCAAAACTGATCCGAAAAATACTGTAAAATAAATTCCAGAATATCGTTCCAGAATATTTCATCTATGTTGCACGGCCTGTAGCTCCTAGTACATAAATCATAATACCATCATATTATATGTTTTCGAAAACGGCGTCGAATTTCCTAGATAACTCGTTTAGACATATTTTTATTTTATAAAGTTTATTAGGTCAAAACAGTCTCACAATAAAATTGTGCATAATTTTTTTTTTTCTGATTTACATTACTTGAGTGTAATACTAGTGCTATAGCTTCTACAACTCCATTAGAAATTATATGTAATTAATATAGGTAGGGGAGGACTTGCCTTGGGAAAATGATTTTGGTTTGGAATTGAGAATTAGGGCTTGCTCCTTCTCCAATTTCTCCTTCTTTACTCCATCTTCTTCTTCATCTTTCTTCTCTCTCTTTTTTTGAAAGAGGGGGTTTGGGTTTTGGTGATGGGGATGAAGGGAATAAGGAGAGAAAAAGAAATAAAGGAGGAAGGAGAAGAAAGAGGGTGAGGTGGCTCATGAAGAGAGCCCCTCTTCATGCATCCAACCCATGTGGCATTATTAAGTGGCACATGTCTTAGAAGATGCCACCTAAACATACATGAACACCACCTACTCTCTCATATTGACACCTAACCCAATGAGTTGGTAAGTCTAAAAATACAATTGCAAATTTAATCCATGAACTTTTATAAAAATTTATCTAATTAAATTATCAAATCCTTTTTATTATAATAAAATATTAATAATTAATCAGAGAGAAAATTTAAGGAACATACAATTAATTAAAATAATTAATATAATTGGATACGGCTATGACACTCTACCCACCTTACAAAATTTCGTCCTCAAAATTTAAAATTTTGAAGATAAACTTTTCAAAACAATTATAAAGAGAATCAAGATATTCTACCCACCTTACAGAGATGAAGTAGTAATCTATATCAAATGAATTATTTTGAAACATATATATCAAAAGATTCTTGGAAATAAAGACAATTCGAAGATACTTGATATCTTAAAGATTGTTGGAATTCTATATGATCAAATAAAATCGTCAGCCACCATATTGTTTCAACCTATAACCATGTATTCTTCGAATTCAAAAATCATATTCCTTATTCTCATTTCTTGACGTGATATGATAATCTTGTAACTCGCTAGTCCGGATAGCTGCAACAACTTCTCATTTCATGATTCAACTATCAATTTTTTTCTTTTTTTTGTCTCGTCAAATCTATAAATGTAAAAAGTTGTATACTCAATCACAAGAAATTCAATTAACAAATACTTCATCTTATTAGGAAATTAAATCCACAAATAGTAAGTAATATGGAGATATCAAAATTCTCATATCTCAGTCACCAATCCAAATAATAATTCTAAGTCACCAACCATAAGTTATATATGCAACATAATTTCTCCAATCATAATTTACTTTCAATTCCAATCTTGCTCGTCCCTCGATTCATGCATTTAGTTTTACTTTTATCTTCAAACCAACTTAATATCAATCCCCAAGTCCGAAAAATTTTCGTGGCTACCAATCACTTCATTTTACATATTAATTTCATCCAAGATATATCGACTTAAGATTTCTCTAAGTTATCAATTTTGTCATTCTGAATCAACGACCATTCACCGAAATGTTCAACATCCATCAAATCGAGTTCGACTAATATCTATTCATTTATGCTCATGATTACTTCAATCATGGCATCCAAAATTTTTATACTGCTATTTGATCCACTATTAGTCCACAAGTTAGCATCAATCGAGATAACAAAACTTGATGATTCACTATGCAATAAACTCATTGTTCATCCAAACAGAATATCCTTGAGTCGACATTTATTAATTTTTGATATACCTCAATATCATCAAATATTCGTATACCCGAGGAAACATCCATTTACTAATTCGAATTAGTTCAACCAAATGCTATCTTTTGAACCTGATGCAAAATTTACTCATCCATACTCAAGATCAAATCAGTTTTTGTCTATCTCAGAGTATTGAGCAATATAATTCTCACATCCTCCAATTCAAACTTTCGATCGTACTATCTTGTAATCTCACCGTCGAGTCTTCTTACGCAATTCAAAATTCAATCAATTCAATTCAAGCCACAACATTCCATATAAGATCCATATAATTAATTTTTTTTTCCAAGCCATCTGTTTCACTATCCCAAATCCTATCTAATATTATCTTAATCCTTCAAGAACAATTCTCGATCATCAAAACCAATTCCAACAAGAGACCCTTAAAAATTACATTAATTGGGCACAAAATAAATAAATATTCCTTCACAGGAAATTCAATCACAAATATTCAAACAAAAATATTGTTTTACAAGAAATCCAGTGAAACAATTAATGAGTAATGCCTATAGGATATTTAGAAGGAGAACACTTACTGAAATCATGAATACAGTTGAAAAATAAATTGATGGAGAAAGAAGGATATAATTTAGGATTCTAAATTGATAAGATAAGGGATGACATAAGGAGAGAAAAAAAATCCAAGTAGGTTAGGAATTTAGATAATAGATATTTGAAAATCTGGCAAGAAAATGGGACGAGTCGGGATTTAAGAATAATAAAATCAAAATATCAAGGAGTTACACTACATTCAATAAGTTATATACAATATAATATCTATTATACCTATACCTTAAGAAAGATATTGCTAATACTAGCTTGCCAAATAATCCTTCCAAGTCATATTTATATCTATGCTAATCTCCAAAAACACATTATATTCATTCCAAAATCTTAAATCATTATCGGCTATTGGCTACATGGTCGTTCTTTTCTTACTATCCTATTCTATATAATAGTTCTAGATATACCCAAACACAGGTTTACTGATGTTGTCAAGCTCGATATCCTTAAAGAATTTTCTACAATCTTTTACTAGGCCAAATCTAACCGATACTTCTATTCGAATCCCAAGTATTTTATCTTATACCGTCCAATTCCTTCTTAAGAAATCAATCAATCTTTTATCATCATATGACTTGCCAAGCTAACTACATTAGAATCTCACTCTATATTATACCTCAATACTTATTTATAAAAGAATCCAGCTAGACTCAAAATTATATTCTTGCATTAATTTATTTTCTATCTTCCGAGAACTTTCAGTCGAAAATGTAACTCATCAAGTCTAAATCTCCTTATTCCATGTGATCTGAATCTTTATCGAAAAGTTTCAAGACATTCAATTCTGCATTTACCATAAACGACTCAAAATCAAACCTACATCCTATCTTAGACTTTTTTTAGACCTGCATGGGCTACCACTAAAAGACGTGTCACGTATCGCTTCCAGAATACGGCGAGCCGAGTACGTAACATCATCCCCAGGCTACGCGACATACGAATACTTCAGTATCCATATTCACGATTGTCGCCCGTAAGGTTCTAGTATAGGTTATCACAGGTCATAATTGGCAAAATAAAATTAATATTATTCAAATGGGCATTCTGAAACTATAAATTTAAAATGGACTATTCTACCCATTACAACTATTAACCCAATTATAATTATATATTTATATATCTGAATTGATGATAAGAAGATCTGATTTCAATATGATTGCCTTCAATCGTCACATCTTGTTCTTGTTCTCCAGCTTTTCTTCAATGTACAGTAGCAGCTCCTTGGAAGTATGTCAACAAATTTAGTGAACAATACTAGGTAGTCAAACGACATGCAAGTCCTTAGTCAAAGACGAGAAAACAAAATAAGTAAATTGTGAATCACTGAGATGATCGGATTCCCGTAATTCCAAAGTAAAGAGATTGAGAAATTAATTCTGAGGGATTATAACGTTAACTTAAAATTTGACTCTGACTAGATCTCATTCTAGTGAATTTCCTTAGTGTTCGTCCTACGACTAAATCCTAATAATTCATAAATAACGACTACCGTCACAATCACAACAACCTAAATTCACTACCACAATCATAGTCAAGTTTCCTATATGATGATGCAGTTTAAAGAACACATTTGGATCACGATCATTCTCTATTTTTTCGACAATAATCCTATTTACCCGGGACCAGGTGGTGTCTGGATTGGGTACGGTGCCTTAGATCTGACCCCCACATCTTGTGGAAAACTTGTATACATTAACTTTTTAAATTCTGATTTTATTCTCGGAATTTATTGGACTGTTCTCTGTTGGTGAGCTAGGCCTCACCTTCGACATCGCAAGGCCTTACAGATGCGGGACTACTGATTAGCTTTTTCTGTTGTTATTATATTGCAAGGATTTCGATAGACGTGATCCAGTTGTTCTCTCCCACCCTATGATGCAACTACAAACACAGACAATAGTCTATTAACTCCATTTTCTAATATCATGTTCCAACTCAATTACCATCTCGTATGTCAAAGACAATACGCCATACGGTAATATCTTGTTGGCAGGAGATTATCCAACTCATTACCATCTCGTGTGTCGGAACAACACGCCATATGGTAATAATCGTTGGCAATGAATTGTTCAACTTATTTTACCATCTCGTGTGTCAAATACAATACGTCATATGGTAATATCTTGTGACTAGGAAGCTGGATATAAACTTAGATTATTCAATTAGGTTTTCCTAATCCAGGAATTCTCTAACTTTGGCTAACTCCCAAAATTATTGAAAATTTCGGCAGAGTCTCCTTTGTATTTCTAGCTCCAAACACAGTAATATAACCGACCCGGAGCAACCCTCCATAGAATTAAAATGGGTCAAAGCCCCTTCGGTGGAACAACTCTACACCGGTCACACGCAGTTAATAGTAGATAAGAATTATATAAAAAACACAAAACTAAGTTGTCCAGAATCCCAAATATGTATCCTCTACTTGCAAATAGCATAACTCCTATCATATAAATCTGAATACCATAATATTATATATCGTTGGAAAGCTTATCAAATTTTCTACGAAACACGTATTTACACATTTTGGATTTGATAAAGTTTAATAGGTGAAAATTAGGATACAAAGCTCCTGTGTCCTTAAATTACAGAAATTGTTTCCAGGTTTCGACGATGATATTGTACGGTTAATAATTCTTAATATATACATCTAGATACTATCATATTATATACCACTGAAAAGCTTATCGAATCCTCTTCGATTTCTGTTCATACATATTCTCATTTTGACAGGGTTTAATAGGTCAAATCTGTCGTACAAAATTATGTGTACATCTGATTCCTAATTTAATTCCAGAATTGTACACCTATGTTGTACGACCCATAACTTCCACCATATAAACTCAAACCTTATTGTATAATATATCGTCAAAAAGTTTATCGAGTACTCTTTGATTCTCGTTCAGACATATTTCAATTTTAATGACGTCTGCTAGATCAAAACTGATCCAAAAAATACTATAAAATAAATTCCAGAATATTGTTCCAGAATATTTCATCCATGTTGCACGGCCTGTAGCTCCTAGTACATAAATCATAATACCATCATATTATATGTAATCGGAAACGGCGTCGAATTTCCTAGATAACTCGTTTAGACATATTTTTATTTTAGTGAAGTTTATTACGTCAAAACAGTCTCACAATAAAACTGTGCAGAATTTTTTTTTTCCAGATTTACATTACTTGAGTGTAATACTTGTGCTATAGCTTCTACAACTCCATTAGAAATTATATGTAATTAATATAGGTAGGGGAGGACTTGCCTTGGGAAAATAATTTCGATTTGGAATTGGGAATTAGGGCTTGCTCCTTCTCCAATTTCTCCTTCTTTACTCCATATTCTTCTTCATCTTCCTTCTCTCTCTTTTTTTTTGAAAGAGGGGGTTTGGGTTTTGGTGATGGGAATGTAGAGAATAAGGAGAGGAAAAGAAATAAAGGAGGAAGGAGAAGAAAGAGGGTGAGGTGGTTCATGAAGAGAGCCCCTCTTCATGCATCCAACCCATGTGGCATTATTAAGTGCCACATGTCTTAGAAGATGCCACCTAAACATATATGAATGCCAGGTACTCTCTCATATTGACACCTAACCCATTGAGTTGGTAAGTCTAAAAATACAATTGCAAATTCAATCCATGAACTTTTATAAAAATTCATCTAATTAAATTATTAAATCCTTTTCATTATAATAAAATATTAATAATTAATTAGAGAGAAATTTTAAGAAACGTACAATTAATTAAAATAATGGCTTAATTGCACTTTGATACCCTCAACTATTCCTGTTTTTCAACTTGATACCCTAAACTTTTTTTTTGTAACAAGTTGATACCCAAAAAAAATTTGGACGAAAATACCCTTGGTCAAACTTGAAAATTATCCCCCCCACCCCCCACCACCCCACCACCCCACCCCCCTTCCCGCTTCCGGCCACCCCATTCCCGCTTTCGGCCGCCTCCCCCCTCCCCCTTCCGGCCGTCTCTCCCCCTCCCTTCCGCTTCCGGCCACCCGCCCCCGCCTCTCTCCCTAGGGCACGGCAGCGTGGGAGGAGGGGGGCTGGGGGAGGGTGGACGGGAGCGGGAGGGGGAGGAAGACGGCCGGAAGCGGGAGGGGGGAGGAGGCCGGAAGCGGGAGGGGGGTGGCCGGAAGCGGGAGAGGGGGGTGGCCGGAGTGGGGGCGGGGTGGGAGGGAGGGGGGCTGGGGCTGTGCGGGAGGAGGGGGTAGTCGGACTGGGGCCTGGAGGGAGGGAAGAAGGGAAGAGGGAAGGGATAAGGGCATTTTCGGAATTTTTAAAATTTTAGGTATGAAGTTGAAAAAAAATAATAGTTGAGGTATTAAGTTGTTGAGTAAAATAGTTTAGGGTATGAAATTGAAAAACCGGAATAGTTGAAGGTATCAAAGTACAATTTAGCCTAAATAGTATAATTGGATACATCTATGACATGACAATATTTTATATAGTAGAGAAATATTAGAAGTAAGATTGAGAATTCTAGTAACATAAAGAGATATATATATATATATATATATATATATATATATATATATATATATATATATATATATATATATATATATATATGGAGGAAATTGTTTCTTGATACACATATAAATCAACTAGAGAAAAGCAATTTATGTAGGCTTACTAAAGGTTAATATTATAATGACTATTAAAAGAAGAAATACAAAAAAATATAGGTTATAGAGACCAAGTAATTATGGTAGACCATCCATATTTACAACAATATTTACAACAAAGGATGCTATTTAGTATGTTGAATGAAATTTTTGTAATTTGTAATCGCATTAAATATATAGTAACAGATTATATATATATATATATATATATATATATATATATATATATATATATATATATATATATATATATATATATATATGGAGGACCCAAGTGGTCAGGAGTTCGAGCCTCAGTGGAGGCGAGTTCGCCACAAGTACCCATTGTTTCAAAAAAAAAAAAAAAAAAAAAAAAATATATATATATATATATATATATATATATATATATATATATGTGTGTGTGTGTGTGTGTGTGTGTGTGTGTGTGTGTGTGTGTACACAAACACTAAAATATATTAGTAATTTGCACGTACAAATGCGTATGCAAAAAATATAAATAAAATTAAAATAAAATTATTATAAAAAGTAATCAATTCTAGAAATTGACTCAAGCAACCAAAAAAATACATCCTACATTAATCACTTGAGTTAATTTTTTTCTTATAAATAATTCATATTAGATAGTTAAATACATAGTTAATTTTTAAAATAATTAATGGAGCATTTAGATAGTTGATTAGTTATTATTTTATTTTTTAATATATATTTAAATGGATGATGATATATATATATATACGGTTTGGATGGGTAACTTTTGAGCCGTTTTCAAACCGCATTATTTACACACTCTTTTGTTTGTTTTAATTGCACTTTGCTACCCTCAACTATTCCGCCTTTTCAACTTGATACCATAAACTTTTTTTCGTAACAAATTGGTACCTCAACTATTATTTTTTTTCAACTTGATACCTAATTTTTCAAAAATTCCGAAAATGCCCTTCCCTCTTCCTTCCCTCCACCCCCTTCCCCACTCCGGCCACCCCCCCTGCTAGCTCTGGCCGCCCCACCCCCCCCTGCTAGCTCCGCCCCCACCGTCCCCCACCCCCCACCTGCTAGCTTCGGCCACCCCCTGCCCCGCCTCCCGCCCCGCCCTCCCTCCCCAGCCCCCCTCCTCACGTGCTGCCGCGGCCTAGGGGAGAGGCGGGGGCGGGCGGGCGGCCGGAGCGAGCAGGGGGGGTGGGGGGCGGGGGGGGGGGGGGGCGGAGCTAGCAGGGGGGGGGGGGGGGGCGGCCGGAGTGAGCAGGGGGGGCGGCCGGAGCGTGCAGGGGGGGAGGGTTAGGGGTAGGGGTAGGGGCATTTTACTCCAAAATAACATCTGGATACCAAATTGTTACAAAAAATAGTTTAGGGTACAAAGTTGAAAAATGGTAATAGTTGAGGGTAGCAAAGTGCAATTAAGCCAATATAATATACTTTTACAACTTTTGGTAACACCAGCCAAGATGTTGATAACCTACTAGGGTGAGCGTTCGGTTTATTAGGTTTTAACCAAACCAAAATAATCAAAACCGAATACCAATAGTGAAATCGAACCAAAATTAGTCAAAACCAAAACTGAACGGAGCCCAATAATGATTCGGTTTATTCAGTTTGTTCAGTAAGACTAATTTTGTTGTAAAATGGATATGGTCCAAAGTTAAAATCATAGTTAAATGATACTAAAAATTATAATTCTATACACACATTTTTTGTATTTGCGTTCAAAGTTAGACTAGTCATTAAATTACCAAAGCTAGATTATTTTAATTACAACATATGTATAGAATTGAGAGTATTTACATAATTGTACAAATCTTATTCGAATTTTGATTTTGGACTGAAATTGAAACGGAATAATTTTTTTTAGTACTTTAAAATCGAATCGATTTTTTTTCAAACCGAACTGAATCTTTTCTTAGGTTCGGTTGAGTTTTTTTTCATTCCAAAACCAAATAATGCTCATCCCTATAACCTACTTTAAAGCTGAATTGTTAATACCATCTAAATTGTACTTATATCACAGCTGTCTGGGTGGTGTAGATGGTCATCACGTTAGTCTCACACACTAAAGGTCCCCGGTTCGAACCCGGGCTCAGACAAAATTTTTATTTTCCTTTTTCGGAGAAAAATAGAACTATGTTAAAGTTGCAATGTCCGTTTTGGGTCATATCTGAATGTAGTCGAGTCATGTGTGTGTCCTATTCGAGTCCCTTCTTCAACATAGTAGGTAGGTATTGCAGTGTCCATTTTTGTGTCGTGTCTCCGTTCTTGCCAATGATGAACCAAGAATTAAGCAATTTAGACACTCCAAGTACTTGTAGAAGCTTATTAATAAAATAGGCTTTGATGGTCAAGTGACTGCAAAGAAGACAAACATTTAGGTTCTGAAAATTCGTATCAGTAGCTAATAAAGACTGGACCAAGTCAAGGTCTCTGCCCATCTGCAAAGATGAGAGAACTGTAAGTCTACTACCGAAAGACAGTCAACTCACCTCCGAAAGAGGTTTACAATTCTCTCATCTCATACCTGTAGGCTTACAACTCGGGTCCGTAAATCCAAACTCAGTCCCTAGGCTTACAATCAGTCTGAAGGTTCAAACTTAGACCATGGACCCAACCGAAGGTCCGTAGCCGGCCTGAAGGCCCTAACCTGTTCCAACTTCTGGTGGCCAGCTCCGGTCCGAAGGTCTGCTCCTGATCCGGCCTGGCAGCCTGTAGGCCTTCTCCTTGGTCCACTGGCCCGTACGCCTCTGACTTGATGACCTGTTCCATTGTCGACTGCTCCATGGTCTACATTGACCTTTTGTTAGCAGTTCGACAAACGGAAAATTTTTGGAACCGTAAAAGTACAAGTATAAATCAGCACAATGCAAGTAAAATACGTTAACAAACTTGGTCAAATATTCGTCAAATGAAAATATCTGTTTCTTGTGCCAATTTTTTTCAATAATTCATAAGGAATACGTTTAAAACTTCACATACTTAAAATTTGTACGATAATTCGAATCTTTCAAAAAGCTCACGAGTATTATACGTTTTTGAAAGATACAAAAAAAAAAAACGCGTATAATAGGAGTATTATTCGGGTGATTCCTAACAGGGCTGACCCACAACTTAGCATCACGAATTTAGTCATGTCTTTGTTGTTTGATTTGCCCACTAATTACTATGTTTATTTTTATTTTACGTCGAGGCTGGAACTCTAACGTGGACATTTCCAATAACTCATACCAGCTCTACTGTTGGACGATCCTCTGCTGTGTCCAATAACTATTAGAAATAAACAAAGTCCAGGACATCCTACTACTGATGTCAACTTATGGTGGCACGTATCTTTTAGAATTCGTTTGCAGTAAAGAAAACGCAAACTTATTCAAGTTTCAGTCAAGGTCAATCTAATGAATGAGTCACAATGGGTGTCCTTAGAAATCTAACCAGTACAGGTTCAAATGATCAGCCTTAAATTTCGTTTTGTTAAGTGCTCCAATTAACAACAAAGCCAACGAAATGCAAACGTATATGCAACTTCAATTACTTAGATTTAACTTCAAACACCTGACCGTCATCCCATTGTATTCATAGGCAGACTACGTACTCGAGCACTACAAAAATATAACAAAATAGTCAAGGAAACTATGTACTCGAGCACTACAAAAATAAGACAAAATAGCGACAGAAGTTTCTGTCGCTACCAGAATTCTCCATCGCTAACACTAATAGCGACGGAACATCAACCAAAGAATTTTGTCGTTGTACCATATGTCGCCATTTTATTTCCATCGCTAAGGTATCGTGTTTTCGACCAACTAGCGACTAACTTAGCAAGGAAAACTCAGCGACGAACTAGTGACCAATAAGTTCATCCCTAAGTCGGTGACGCCTAGCGACATAAATAGCGACCGACTCTGATACACTTTGTGTATCATACAGTAACTTTATCCTAATAGCAATCGATAATTATATTTAGTCGTTGATCCGTCGCTACATAGTCGACAATCCGTCACTTCCAAAAAAAATTCAAGGAATTCGTCGTTGTTCCGTTGTCCTATGGTTACCCATACGTCGCTGATCAGTTGTCGGTCTGTCGCTATCTAGGTTATTTTTCCCAGAAGAAAATGAACCCTGCTACACAACCTGTAATACTAAATACATATGAAAATACATTATCCAACCAAACACAATATCCAAACATATAAATACCATAATTTTCAAATAACCCAATCAAACACAACATTCAACCAAACACAGTATCCAACAAACAAAATATCCAAAATAACACACATATAATATACATATATTAGGCGAATAGTAGTACTAATATCCATATTCATATAGTACAATAATATCACAATACTAAAATACAATATACCAACAATAGAGTATAAATATCTCTCTTAAAATTTATCACAACAAATCAGCCTGTAGGTGGCGGTGGTTGGTTCTACTGGCTATGCATGAACTCCATCATACATGTAGTCAAGACTTGATGCATGACGTTCGGAATGACAGTAGCATGAGCATGAGTAACCAAAGGTACTAGTACCCCGCTCGGCTCAGTTCAACAGGATAGTCAATGACGCAACGACATCTGAACTTGGCTATGCAGCAACTTGTTCGGAGTCCCGCTTGGTCGAGACAAGGCCTCGTTCAAGTGGGTGACTTTGATAAACTCGTCATTGTTTTGCCTTCATACTGAATAAAATAAATATGTGTTTGTTTTGTAGTCAATAACTTGTTGCATGCTAATAAAAGAGATGGACCCCACATAGATAAAGAATAATCCCATCATGTATCAGATATGCGTAGAACATGGAAATGTTAACTTGTTGCCTAGATAGTTTTTTACGTCGTGTTTCCAAATTGGCACTTGGCCTTTAGATTCCACGACTTGGGTAAAAAAGTATTTTGATTATGCTGCCACATAGACTATCGACTTGCTGTTATAGTCTATATATATGTTCCCACAGTTTCACATCTTATCATAGTGAACACATTCCATGATTCCAATGCTTGTCATAGCATACACGTTTCTACGGTTTCAATGTTTGTCATATATAGTATGATACAGTTTGTAGTACTTTATGGAATACGGTTTGTTTAAGTTAAGCAGGAGAGCTATCAAATAGTCATTTCTGAGTCGAAGAAGAAAATAAAGATCAGGAACAGTTTAGATGTATGGTAAGTTGAGTAGAGTCTTGCATGGTCATTGGACAACTTGTCTATAAGGGCGTTGTTTCTTCGGATGGTATCCCATGATTATGGGACCGATTCAGCCTAGGATGAAACACGATAGCTATGCTACGTTTTAGCATGGGTCACTCGGGGACTTCAACGGGGCTTGCCACCGCTGCAAAGATCTCGTCTACACCAAGCTATAAGTCCGGAGATAGCTTGTCATGTTAGTGACCTTTATATAGATTGAGTCAGCGTGCGAGCAAAAATTCGCGTGCATATCGTTAGATTGAGTCAAGAAGTGAATGCATGGCACGTAGCCCAACTATTGAGCCTAAGATTTGGATTCTGTAGAGACACACTTTGTAACAACCATTATTATGGTTATGCGATGAGTCAGCTTCGTGTTTGTCATGACCCGCACCCAGTATAGGGGCACGAGTGCATAGCAGCGCCCGGCCTACACCGCAAAATTGGTGGTAGAACACTGTTCTAGGTCGCTAACTATCAACTCACACAATGATATAATGTACCTGTCATAGATCTTAACTTCGAATGGAGGACAAGTATAAATATATGGTAATATACTCAATCACAGTTTAAAGCAAGATAAGGTATCAAAGAAGTCTAAATAATATAAGACTCAACAAACAACAACTAAATAATATCTGAAACAAATCTCAAATACAATGCCAAATCTTCACTTATTACAATTCAAGTTCAAAACAGAGAATCTAAAACAAGTCCACTAAAACTAGATCTCTCGGTCATTCCTGAGAATCAGGACCCAAGGTAGCTATCCCCTTCTCGGATCCATAGTAGGTAGGACACGGATTCCATGAGAAAACATCTAAAAAATATATCCAGTTAGGATGGAACGAGCATATCTCGTCTAGCAGTTCCAAATAAATGACGAAGACTATAAAACAGTTATAGACAGTTATACTTGACGAATCATGGAAAGTATGAGACAGGTAATAAAATAGAACAATAGTTTAGAACAAGAAAGTAAATACAATGAAACAAGAGAGCATTACAATGAAGACTATAAATAGAGATAGCTAAACTAGAACAATGTGATGCGAGTCCAATCTGTAAAACATAAGATAATATGAATCTAGTACAAGACACTAATTTAGTATATCTTGAAATACGAGTTCGACATGTAACGATCAGACGAGTAGTGAATACGGCACGTCGTACGCTTGACCTAGCGGCGACAGCTATCTTTCTTGTAGGGCGATTCTTGTTGAATACGGCACGTCTCACGTTTGGCCTAGCGGCGACGGCTATCTTGCTTGTAGGAGTGGTTCTTTTTGTATACGGCACGTCGCACGCTTGGCCTAGCTTGTGACGGCTATCTTTCTTGTAGTGGTGGTTCTTGATGATTGAGAATATTTACATGTTTACTCGAGTATTTCCCGCCACATAAATAGAGTACGAGTCTAGCCAGAAGTAAATGGTGCTTGTAGGTGTTTGTAGTAGGTGGTTCTTGTGAATGATTCAAGTAGTAGAGGCTAGACGAGTCAAATATATGTGTTGTGAGTGAATGAATCTAGAATACCAATCTGTGTTGTAACATAGAATCAAATAGAACTATACTAGAAGCTGAATCATAATAATCATCAAGTAAATAAAAACTATCTGAGAATGTACTCGTTTGTCGTCCAGAGCAGTGAATGCGGATCGATACCCAAGGTGGTGTCACACAAATCTATATATGAGATGTACATGGTTATTTGATGTTCTAGAGTGAACAATGAATCTAAATGAGTTAACTACATGCTGCTAGGCCTCTTTCTAGGTCAAGGAGTCAATTTGGTCAATTCTAGTCAAACTTTAGCTAAATAGTCAAACCTTGGTCAACTAGTCAACCTTTGTCAAGCTAAGTCAAACTTTAGTCAAATGGGTCAACTTGGTCAATATCTAAAGTTTGACTAACTTAGGCTATTTTAGGGAGCTAGGCTAGTGGTATCAAAATCACATCTCATCATATCCAAAGCTATGAAGGTTGACCCATAGGCTAATGATATATATATATATATATATATATATATATATATATATATATATATAGACACACACACACACACACACACACACACACACACATAACCTTTCACTATACCTAACTACATAATATACATACTCAATACTCATGGGGTTATCATGACTCATATATATATATATATATATATATATATATATATATATATATATATATATATAGTACCTCATATAAACCTTCATCAACTACTAGGCCTAACCCATCTATATATATAACTTATATATACAATATATCCACTACTGGTCACATGTCCTAAGGATGACTGAACACCCAATGTGTCTAGATACTAACCCACACACATTACCTATCCTAATCACATATACATTCAATACCTTACTCTCTACCCCACTGTTCAGTTTGCCCCATTTCCCTGTCCGTTTCTTTGCAGGTGGCCACTTGGCGTTGTCTTCCTCTATTCCCTGGCCAATCCTCACACTTCCTCTTAACTGTCTAATACATCACAAGCCTCTGATTTCACTCCTATGGATTTACTCACTGACATTCACCACCTCATATGTGTGCTTGGCACCCAGGTCTACAGACCACCCCTACTGCCCCTACCTCCTCTATAGGATGCAGGAAAACTTCTATAACCTGTGCACAACTCTGCACATAGCAGTGTATTACTCTCTGGTCAGCACAAAGCTGTGTAATGCCCAAGCAGTGCCCTGCTGCACCTACATGGAGCAAGCCTCCTACTGAACACATAACCCTATTGCCATTCAAAACCCTGTCTATTTCCTTTTCCCCTTCTTCAAACTCGACTCCCCTGCTACTGCTGTTATCCTTAGACTTGACCCCCAACTGATACTCACATATCTAAACCTGATATCTTTCTTACCTACATATCCAATATCCTAGTAATGCCCACTACTCTATATATACGTATATACACTCTATTATCCCTTCTATATTTATATAGATAGATAAATAAATGGATACAATGTGAATCCTTAAACTGGAAACAAAAGAAAAAAGGGACTGATATCAGTTCTGATACGAAGTCCAAATTAAGAACTGGTATCCTAAGTTCAAAAGGAACTGAACTTAAGGAGGAGAAATGGACTGCCACTACATGCTATTGCTATAGTGTATGGCCAATCCCGACCCCTTACATAACCTCTGATACCACAAATGCCCAATGACTGATACAAAGTCGGTATCAGACTGAACTTAATCAAATATGGATAGAACAATGTGGTGAACAGAACAAATTACTAGATATCTAGAACATAAAAAGGGTGGGCATGAGGTAAATCATAAGATCAGAGCATGAATGAGGTGTACTTAACATTCAATGGATATGTAGGACATCATAGGTTAGATACTGAACATGAATAGATGTCCCAGACAGAGCATTGATGTTCAAGTCTGAACATCATGTGGGCAGGTCAAGAATACAAGGAAATGAACATCAACTACCACAACACACCAATCTCTAACTACCTATAGGATAATGATGACATGTGAATGAAGGCCTGGTCAACATCTCATAAGTTGGGCACTTAGTTGTACTCCTACTGGGGTGGATAGGATATGTGGGTTGCACTTAACGAATGCAATACGACAAAACACTAAGAGTGGTAGGGCAGGACATGGGTTATTTGTATCAATATGAAGGGTCTGACATAATGAGGGGCTAAGTGTATACAGGAATGAAATGAACCTCAAACAACCTGGCAAAGGGCTGGGCACGCCAATACCTCCAATTGACACAATATTGGTTCAGAGGGTGACACCAATGCATTAGGCTGCATATCATGTGGGCAGGAACAGATGATGCACTCTAATGAATGAAAGGGAAATAGAACAGTTAGGGGTTGAAATGCCTAAACCATGAAATGCCAAGGGATAGATCTTAAACTCGACTGGATTATGTAAATAAGGTCATGAACAGATCATGCAAGGGCTGTACAGATACTGAAATCTGACACTAAGGTATAGTGTTTGAACTTCAATGAAATATTTGAATCCTAAGGGGAACTTAACATTACTATCATACCAGCTATAGGAACAAAACATATGAAGGTTTGAAAGACTATTATATGGAGTACCACTCGACTGCACAGTTGACACAGGGAACTAACCCACTGCTAACACCACCATGAATAGACATTTAAGATCAATTCCCTGCTCTTATACTCCTTCTCACATATTCAAGATAACATATATGTGAACTAACATTTAAGAATAGAACTGAAACCCACATGGACAGGACAACTATGGATGGATTAAATCGAGTGGAGGCAACACAAGGGAATGAAATGAGCTAACTAAAATTGAAGTAAATGGCTTGATAAAGAAGTGTGGATAGAACCATCTATTGGTTCCTAGGGGTCTGTCCTTAAGTTCAATATCTAAGTTAGGAATGGACTAAACTTAATGTTTTGTCATGGTCATTAGAAATGACTGCACAAAGGAATCACTGATCAAGTAAATGGAATCAACCATGGCTACCCAAAGAATGCAGAACAGAATACTGCCACACACTTGTTATCACATTACCAAGTCCCCTCCCAACAGAACAGTAAAGAAAATAAAGCATGACATGCCATACAAGCCTGAACAGAGAACACTCGCACTACTAAAATCTGTCAAATCAACGACGCCTCAGGACGTCGCTAAATAGGGAAAATATGTCGCTAATATCGATTAGCAGTGTATTTAGCGACGTTTGCACGTAGTCGCGATTAACCTAGTCGCTAAACAGCAAAACGTCGCAATACGTCGCTATTGCGACGAAACTTAGCGACGCTGACATGTCGCTAATTCAGCGACTACCAGCGACGTAAAACGTCATTATTTATCGACGTAACCTAGCGACGTTGAGCGACTTGACATGCATCGATGCTGACCTGGCTTGAGAGCCAAATGGCGACGTTCTGCGACTTTATTACGTCGCTATAGTACCGACATTTAGCGACGTTTAGCGGCGTCTTACGTAGCGACGTTTAGTGACGATCAGCGACGATATTCATCACAGTTAACGACGTTGTGATACTTACTTAGCAACGTTATCTTCGTCGCTGGACGTCGCTGAGAATCGCTGAACGTCGCTAATCTTGAAAAAAAATAAAAAAAATTACAGCATTTGCAGCATCCCCTGCAGCATTTGCAACATTTACAGTATTTGCAGCATTTGCAGCATTCCCTACACCATTTTTTACAACAACGACGGTGTGTATCACGAACACAGTATCAAACAACACAGATACACACAATCACGAACACGTTTGAAACACAATCTCATCAATCAACACAGATATATGAAAATTTGTAACAACAATGTCAAACATAATGGTCCACATAAGAATAATGTATGTACGTATAACCACATAAAAGATCCAACAATGGGCCATCACACAACAATATATATGTCGACTACGGTTGATCAGGAGGAGCATCACCGCTCCTGAAAAGAAGGTAAGCATACTGCTCCGGTGTAAGAACCACCGACGACGATGAAGGAGGAGACAATGCAACCGCTGGAGAAGGAGGCAGTGTAACCGCTGGAGATGGGTGCGTCTGCGTCTCCTTTAGGACTCGCAGTCTGGCACTGCATTGCTCTATACAAGCCGCTATCCTAGTAACGGTGTCGTGAATGGACTCATGTGTCCCATGTACGTGCTACACGGTACGCTCGAGCTCGTCAAAGCGTGCGGTGACCGACGCAGCGTCCCCTTGCGCCTGAGACCCTGGCTGCTCAGCAATCCTCCTCAGAATATCATTGCGCAGCTCAGCAATCTGGCGGACAATGGTCTCCTCGACTCGGGACGACTCGGCCTGTGACGGCTGTGAATGCGCACTGGAAGAGGGAGCCCTGGATGCCTGCATCGCAACAAATCGCCGTAGGACCCCGTACCGTAGTACGTACCCCTCTGAAGACCACCAACAGCGATCTTCCAGAGCTCATCCTCCGACTGAGGCGAAGAGGGCTACGATGTACCAACCCCCTCTGCCGATGCACTAGCACTCGTACGCTCATCACGTAGCCTAACATACTCGTCCTAGAAATCATTGTGTATCTCTATACATCAGTACTTACCTAAATTAGCCTAATAAACGTCTAAAATATTTAATTATTATTAAGTATATGGTTATTTGTATATTCTTCAAGTTGTGTTAAAAATTAACGAAATCTAAATTAGTACTTACATAGCTCTGAGTAGCCCGGTCGTCGATGAGCTTCCCATCCTTCCGATGGGTGGCCAGGAAGACGGTCACCATGTTTGCGTTCTCACCCCTCTGTACCTGCGTGTTTGTTATATTTTATTCTTTAGTAAAATAGAGAATTATATACTCCTACTATCAATAAAATCTTATATACTGCAATAAATTACATACCAGACGACGGAAATGCTCCGTCATAGGAATCGATCCACCACACCACTTTCCGGCCCTCGTCCTAGCCACCTTCGCCTTCTCCGACCGCTCTCTGTACCGGGGCTCCTCAAATCGAGCCCTCATCGTGGTCCACTGGTCAGGTGTGATCCAACCAGCAATCGGCTTTTCGGAGCGCTGACGAGCTTTCTGATCGTCAATTGCATCACGGATCAACTTGGCGGCGACGGCAGGAAACTGCCTCTCAATCTGCTCGGCCCGGTGTGGTGGATAAAAATAAGTCCTCTATAAGAATTACAAATTAAAATAATAAGTTCTAAAAAATGCTTAAAATTATATTAATCATACTAAATTAACTATCTTTAGTTACCTTGAAGTGGGCAAACCAGAATGCCTTCCTCTCTTCCGAGGCATCCGAGTAGTTAATCTACGGACCCCCATAGTTGGACCTTAGAAAGGAGCCCAACGCTCTCTGTACCAACGAGGGACGATATCTATATACAACGATAACCGACGTATTAATGAATATATATAGATATACAGACATGCATAATATATATATATATATATATATATATATATATATATATATATATATATATATATATATATATATATATATATATATATATTCATTTAACTTACTTCGTAGGACCGTCGGCCCAAATCTCCATCCTCGTCTCGTCCTAAGGTGCGCATGGAGGGTCGCTCTGGTATCGATCTGCCCAGGCGGGAGTAGGGACTACCTCCTCTACCTGCTCCCCACCCGCCATGCTGCTGTCAGCGGTAGGAAGGCTAGGGGAAGGAGTATGATCAGCAAGCCTAGAACTGCTCGTCGCAGGTGTACTGCCACCCGGACCTGCGACCGTATGGTACAATGGAGTGCTCGGGTCAGACGATTGTCACGCCCCAGTTCCGGAATACGGGGACGTACACGGCCAGCTACACCGTATAAGATACGAATATGCTATACGGTGATGACGGCTGTCCAGTCTGGTTGGGTATCCTAGCATGCAATCAATCTATGGCCTAAATCCGATCTCATATCCACAGGCAAATCACAATGAATCAACATCAAAAGAGATAATCATATGGAAAGCAGGGAATACTCATATGAAAATCAGGAATCTACAATACAGAATAATAATGTAGACAAGTATACCTTCCCACAGTTCCTAGCATAGTCTGGAACTGAAGCACACCCTCCAAGTCAAGTCTGGAAGATCCACCGGGTCGGTCTCAGACAATCTGGGAACAATCTAGGGTTGGTCAGGCCAACCGCAGCAAGTACCAGAAAGGAAGGCTCAAGGACGGGCAAAGAAAACCAGCAGGATAAAATATGACAAGAATAACATCTAAAAACAGTAATTAAAGGTGAGGGATCGTGCGGCACCAACGCACGATAACAATCCACAAGTATAGTGAAGCTAACACAATCACAATCTCCCTAGCATCCACTAACACCTGTATTGCCAGCTGGAAATCAATATCAGCTGGCTAACAGGCAACAAGCCAAACGATACAGAAGGACAAGCGGCCACACAATGCCTACGGCTTGCTATTATTAGCTAACTAGGGTTATCACCGACCTAATTACTAACAAGATGCAATGAGACTTCAAAGTCCAGCTCCTGCTTGCTACTACCCGAATGGCCCCAGCAAAAGAAAAAGATAGATATAGCAGGCACACTGCAGTAAGATACATGTGCCCTAAAGAAGTGCCACACTCGACGGAGGGCTGGGAATGCGCTCATCTCGACGGATAGCAACAATCCCTAGTATATATATAGATACATAGGGCCGGGGCCAGACAAGCAACAGGTCACTGGGAAGTCCCCATGAACTACATGATTAATCTAGTTATTAGCCTAGTCAGTTTCATTATGGATCCCTGACCGTGGTACTCAGGGATCCATATCCTAGACATGATGCAAGACAAGACTGTACTGGTGGCTTACACAAGCACAATTAAGAGAAATCAACCACGGTGTCAAGACGGGGTCATGCCTAGCAAGTCAGGACTGGCTGTTGCAACAGCGGTCAAGAGTAAACATGTCATGTCAAGAGTACTAGTCAGGAGTGTGCCACCACGGGCCACTATCAAGAATCAAGAGTATATATGCCAGGTTTACTGTCAAGTCCAGAGTGCTAGTCAGGAGTGCACCTCCACTGGCCACTAATCAAGAATCAAGACAGGTCCAGGTCATCGTATAATACCAGGAACAAGGTCAAACCTATCAGTCACAAGAAGTCATATGCCCAAATCGTGACATGGATATCAAGTCGGGTACAAGATCAGAATCTCTACTATAATAGTCTCTCAAGTACACATGGGAACCTACAGCTCAAATCATCAAGTCGATCCATCCACCTTATCAAACTATCAGGAGTCTCCTAGCTACGATGGAAATCAATATCATGTCAGGAAGGTCAATAACCAAATATCCAAGCTAATCACTATAAGCAACGCTAGGCCCCCTGGCTCACAAGAATCCTCCAAGTCAATGATCACAAGCCACTAGAAAACGAGCCCCTCTAACTACCAAGACATATCAATCAACCAGGTTCCCCAACTACCGGAATACACAAAGGTACCAGGTTTTGGGCGTTTGGAAAGTCGAGTAAAAATAATATAATAATACCCTCGATATTCTCCTCGTTCCACGAAATATTCGAAATCACCAAAATCCAAGAATCCACATAGATCCACCAAGTCAATATCCCGAGATCGTACTCTCCATAATACTCAATCCTCCGTCATATCCACAAGTCACAACTCCCAATACATAGGACAGCTGTCAGCTCTATCTGACAGACTAGGACAACCCCTAAGATGAAGGGTCAGGGGACAAGAGTCCGGTAATAAATGCCGCCGGAAGTGGCAAGGATTACATGGACCGCTCTGGAGCAAATCCACAACCCTTAAACCAAACAAGGACCAGGGTTGCAGACCGTCTTCCGAGTGGAACCGCTCTCCTTACGCTATCCGACGGACAAGACAGATCAGGAGCTAGGCGACTGATCTAGTCTGGAGTCTACCTAGCAAGCAATGGGATCAGGTATACTATACCAAGGTGAATAGGCACGAGCCCAGTCCAGCAAACCAAAGGAATGGTTCTGCCCAGTCCTTCGAACCAAATTCCCGATCGGGAATTTTGGAAGAATCCGGCAGAGTCTCCTTTGTAATCTGGATGGGAGCACCCTACGAATAGGGGCTAAAACCACTCGGCGCAACCCGCCGCAGAATCGCAGGCTGAGAACACTAAGTCTCAGCTACCAGCAGCACTATGATGCGTACTGGAAACAAGTCGATAGCCGAGAACACTAAGTCTCGGCCTCCAGCAGCACTACGATGCGTACTGAAAAATCAATCGAACCCGAGACCACTAAGTCCCGGCCTCCAGCAGCGCTACAATGCGTACTGGGCGCCAAGCCAACATGCATAATAATAAAATAACCGCCTCGCAGGGCGCACCACAACACATGTCCATAAATCCCTAACCCAAGCACAATCACTGCCACAAGTAAAGTTAGCCAGAGCCGTTACCCGACCGCGAGTCGGACACGGGACATACAGGGACAATCCATACATGTGAGTCATGCTCGTGTCCTCAGAGGTGTGGATGACCCATCCGAGTTGCCCGATACGGTCTACCCCGGTATCGGACTAAGCTATCCTAAGTTATCATCATGATAATTCTACTACTAGGCTACACTAATCATGGTTATAAAATTTACAAGTACAAATTAATTAAATAAAATAAAATCCAGGAGAGAGGGCAAGAGCCGTCGATGAGCAAGGGATACTTGCCTAGAGGGCTTAGCTAGGTAAGCAAGTCTTCGGCGATCTGGATCCAAGCTAGCACGTCCATCGAGGTCCTCAGAACACATAATAAACAATCATTAGAATTAAATAATAAAATAATAACAAAATCACGAAGAATGGCAAGAGGCTATACCGTACGGGTACCGTAAGCAGTGCAGGGATCTGGCACAGAAATCGAGGCACGCAGACCGATACGGGCACGGAAATCGAGACGCGCACGTATATCGAGATGCGCACGAGAATCGAGAGAACACAAATATCGAGACGAACGAGAAACATAAATGTGCACGTAAATCAAGACGTGCACGTAAATCGAGACGACCCAAGGTCCAAGGAGCACGTAAATTGATGCGGCACACAAATCGATGTGTGCACGCAAATCGAAAAGGTGTAGAGTCCAATACGGCACACAACCAAGGCGGCACACAAATCGGTGCGTGCACGCAAACTGAGGCAACACAAGATATAATGTGACACGTAAATCGATACGACACGCAAATCGGTGCGTGCACATAAATCGAGGCGGTACGGGTCATGAGGTAGGCACAAAGGCCGAGACACGAGGATCGAGACAACGCACCAACCGAGGTGGCATGTTGCCCGAGGCAGCACGGGGCTCGAGGCGTCCCGCTGCCCAAGGCAGCACGTGGATCGAGGTGCACAGAAAACGGGATGACACACAAATCGAGGCACACATCCCAAGAAGCACGGGGAACGAGGGATCACACGAATCGAGATAGCACGCAACCCAAGCAGCACGGGGCCCATAGCGTCCCACTGCTCGAGGCGTGCACGGAGCTCGAAGCACACAACCCAAGGAGAGGCACGGAGCACGAGGGCTCACTGCCCGAGAAGCACGCAGGCCGAGAGGGCTCACTGCTCGAGCGGCGCGGGGCCCAAGGGCGTCCCGCCGCTCGAGGCAACGCTGTCCCCGTACGCGGAGGCTGCTCGTCGGAGAGAAGAGAAGAGGAAGGGGCGGAGGAGCTGGGAAGAGAGGGGAGCGGTTACCAGGGAGGTGACGGTGGCGGCGTCCATGTCACGGCGGCACTGGAGGCGACCCGCGGGGGTGCGACGCCCTGGGTGGCCGGAGGAGATGGAAACGACGGCGATGGCGGAGGGGGCCGGAGGCCGCGGAGGAGATGGTGGTGAGGGCGGTGCTGGCAGTGGCGGCTCCGGAAAGAGGGAGCTCAGGGAGGAGGCGGCGAAGGCGGTGGCGGTGCTGGTGGGTGATGGAGGAGGCGCTCGTAGGTGAAGGCGGCGGAGGAGGCCGGCCGTGGGGATGACAGCGACGGCGGCGATGATGGTGGAGGAGATGACGATAATGGTGGTGCTGGCGGGGAAGGTGGCCGGAGGGGCTGGGCCAGGGAAGAGCAGGAGAGAGGGAAAGCTCGGGAAGGGGACTGGGAAGAGGGAAGAAGAGTGAGGAAGAGAGAGAGCTGAGAGAGAGAGAGAGGGGATTTGGGGGAGGGGTTCTCCAGGGAAGAGAGAGAGGGAAGATTTCGGGAGAGAGAGAGGGAGGGAAAGGTGAGGAAGGAGAGAGGGAGTGGGTGAGTGATGTGAGGGGTGATGTGAGGGGGAGTAGATATTTTGGAGGGTAGTTTAGGAACAAGAAAATTAATAATAATAATAATAATGAGGATAAAATTACCTCCAAGAAAATAATAAAAATTTCAAAAATACCCCAAAAATTAAAATCCTCCAAATAAAATAATACGGTCAAATACGTACTCCAAAATAGGAACATTACAACGATGGTCCGGAGCCATCCTCTGGTAACGGAGCTCTCTGCCCACCTAAGGATACGGCTCGTCCTGGCCTATCTCCGCGTCGTCCTGAGGTGCCTCCGCGTCGTCCTGCCATGCTGATAATAACATTGGAGTTCATAATTTAAGATTACAGAAATATGAATACATCAAAATCACAGTTTATGATTGAAAATATAAATAAATACAATGACAGTTTAGAAATATCTGCATACATTGGAATTCATAATTTAAGTTTTCAAAAATGATCATAGTTCATAATTTAAGATTACAGAAATATGAATACATCAAAATCACAGTTTCTTAATCATCCTCTAAAAATTCATCTTCTTCGTTTGCCTCCTTCTCCTCCTCATCCTCTTCCTCTTCCTCCTCATTGTCACTAGCATCTCCTTCGTCTTCCCCTTCGGATACTTGTACCTCTTCTACACAAGTAGATATTGAATGTGGAACTTCTGCTGAGTCGACATCAACTGTATTTGGTACAAGAGGCAGCTCGTCCTCCTGATAAGCCACTTCGTCGACGTCGTAGGTATTTCTGGCTTTAGTCTTGCATACTGCCCACCAGTTATACCTCGTTGTTCCCCGTCTAGGATATGTTGTAAAATATACGAGTTGAGCTTGACTTGCTAGGATAAATGGTTCGTATCCTTGGTATCGACGATGGTAGTTAATATCCACAAGACCATGCTTGTCAATTTTCTATCCTTGATCTTGTATGGGATCGAACCAATCAACTTTGAACAACACGATCTTGGCAGGCTCTATGCCATAGTTGTACGTCAATTCCACGATCTCCCGTAAGACGCCATAGAAATTATTGCCTGGAGTGACATCTTTGTAGTTTGTAGATTTGATACATAAGCAACTATTTTTTGTGAAATCAAGATCCAGGAAGCTATCTCTGATGAGAGCATTTGTTGACTTGAACTTAAACCCATTCACGCAATAACTTGGCCATATTTTGACGGCATAAATTGGTCCCTTGGCAAGAGTTCTAATAGATTCATTCTCAAGGATGACATCCGGACGATCGACCTAAACACGAAAAGATACAAAATTAAGTTTAATGTTAAGTTATTTCTTATGCAGTTGTGAATGGAGGAAGATTCTAACTAGCTTCTTACGTACATATGCAGTCAACCAAGACGGGAAATGAAGTCTCATTTCTTCTTCTACTTCTTCATCTGCAATGTATGGTCTACTTGACCTCACCTCATCATTAAATTTGCTGAAAACCAATAAATATCGGGATATACTCGTTAAATTATAATAACGTAATCAACAAATAGATGACTTGAACGTTGAAGACTTTCACTTACCACTCTAGCTTTTCCACTTCATCCTCCTCGCAGTTGAGTAATATATATAACTGGGCAGCCTTTAGTTCCTCATCATTCAAATATCTCTTTTTCAGTTTTCCAGAAGGCTTTCCAAGAGCATTGAAGACTTTCAATAATGCATCATTATATTCTATATCTCCATCGTCGTTCCTCGGAGCTCTTGTTCTATTTGTAGCAATATGAGGCTTGAAATACATTGAACAAAAGTTTGTAATCTCTTCAAGGACATAGGCTTCACAAATAGAACCCTCGACCCGTGCCTTATTTTTCACTTTCCTCTTCAGGTGGTTTAGATGGCGCTCGAACGGGTACATCCACCGATAATCGACGGGCCCACCAACACGTGTCTCATATGAAAGATGAATTGGCAAATGCTCCATAGAGTCGAAGAATCCAGGAGGGAACACCCTCTCAAGCTTACACAATGTTACTGCAATGTTCTTCTCCTGCTTTTCAAGCCGATCGACGAGCAACTTAGTAGAACAAAGATCTCTGAAGAATATGCTAAGCTCTGTCAGTGGATCCCAAAAGACATGAGGTAAGAATTCCCGAAATGCAATCGGGATTAACCTCTCCATAAAAACGTGACAGTCGTGGCTCTTCATACCCTGTAGTTTGTTCTCCTTCGGGTCAACACATCTTCTCAAATTTGATACGTACCCGTCTGGAAATTTTAGGTCCTCGATCCACCTACAAAGTTTACCTTTGTCCTCCTTGTCCAGTGAGAAAATGGCCCTGGGC
Organism: Iris pallida; assembly: GCA_029216955.1. Classification (NCBI taxonomy): domain Eukaryota; kingdom Viridiplantae; phylum Streptophyta; class Magnoliopsida; order Asparagales; family Iridaceae; genus Iris; species Iris pallida. The sequence continues at coordinate 13,273,236 of JANAVB010037620.1, forward strand.
TGCTTATACTTTCCACTGCCTTCCTTTATCAAATGTAACTCTGGACGTCTGCATATTTCTTCTAAGTCCAACCTGGCCTTGGGATTGTCTTTCGTCTTCCCCTTTACGTCCATCACAGTATTTATTATATTGTCAAATACATTCTTCTCGATATGCATGACATCCAGGTTATGTCTGAGCAGATGGTCGCTCCAATATGGTAGGTCCTAGAATATACTCCTCTTCGTCCAGTTGTGAGCGCGGCCAAATCCATCACACTTGTACCCCGTTGTAGGCTCTTCAATAGCACTTGACAATTCTTTAACTTCTTTCCATATTCCTCCTGTACGGATGATCCTTTGGCAGGAACTGTCGATGACAATCAAAGAAGCACGGTTTTCCTCCGTGTTTCAAACGGAAAGCCTTAGTGCGATCCATGCAATACGGACATGCGAGACGACCATGGGTGCTCCAACCCGATAACATTCCATAGGCCGAGAAATCATTGATGGTCCACATTAGTGCGGCCCTCATCTGAAAGTTCTGCTTTCTGGAAACATCATATGTGGTTGCACCTACTTTCCACAACTGATTCAGCTCATCTACCAAGGGCTGTAAGTACACATCGATGTTCCTCTTCGGGTTCTTCGGACCTGGAATAATAAAAGTTAGGAACATGTAAGGAGTCTTCATACACATCCAAGGCGGCAAGTTGTACGGAGTAACAATCACAGTCCAACAAGAATATTGTGAACCCGAAAGTCCAAATGGGGTAAAACCGTCGGAGGAAAGCCCCAATCTGACATTACGTGGCTCCGAAGCAAAATTGGGATACACTCGATCAAAGTGCTTCCATGCTTTCCCGTTGGATGGATGATCCGGTACTCCATCTATTTGTTCCCGCTTGTGCCAACTCATATTATCAGCTGTCTCCTTTACCATAAACAACATCTGCAACCGCGGCGTCAAAGGCAAATAGTGCATCGAATCTGTTGGCTTGCGTGCACCAGAAGTCCTTGTTGTACTAGTTGCCTTGAAGCGATCGGCACCACAAAATCTGCAGGCGTCTTCATCCTTGTCGTCCTTATAGTACAACATGCATCCGTTGTGACATGCATCAATTTTTTCATACCCCATCCCGAGCGATCTCACCATTCTCTTGGATCGGTAGAAGTCTTTAGGTAACTTGCCACCCTCCGGCAATATATCTTTAATTAACTCCAGGATTCGGTTGTAGCATTCTTGAGACATGTTAAAATCTGATTTTATGCTCAACAATCTTGTAATCACCTCCAACGGTGAATGGTCATCACAACCAGGATATAAAGGAGTCCTTGCATTCTCCAGCAACTCCATGAACTTTGCAGCATTGGCATTCGGTGCCTCCTCAGCTGTATATTGATTGTTCGGATCGAAACTAGGCTCCGCAGCATCGAAAACCATGTTCGTCCACCCTTGGTCGTAATCAGCATGCTCGTGGACATCTACATAAGGCTCCACATAAGGCTCCGGCTCGGAGGCTAAAGGCACAAGTTCTCCGTGTGCGGTCCACTGATAATAATTTGGCATGAAACCCCTCGAATACAAATGATATGTCACATCCACTTCCGAATGATATTTCAAGTTGCGACATCTCAAACATGGATACTTAATTTTTGTACGGTCCATGTACTGAGGGAACGCCTTGGCAAACTGCAGGAACTGTTGTATACCCTGTATAAATTCATCCCGCACACCGCACATGTCATCAGGATGACGATTGTACATCCACAAACGGTTCCGCAGATAGTAATTCATATCCATTTTAAGATAATTCTGCAAAGATTAACACAGATAATAATTTATCAGGATGACGATTGTATATCCACAAACGGTTCTGCAGATAGTAATTCATATCCATTTTAAGATAATTACTGCAGAAAGTGAAGACCGACATGAACTGACACACGAAAGTAACGATTGTACGACCACAAGTTTTATGTTCTTCAACGATATATTTCACATGCATAATTGCCAAGTGTGGGGACGAATGGCTCAGAACACAACCTAAAATTCATTCTAGCATACATTAGTTTGAATCATCTATGTTCTGTACATATGGTGTAGTATATGTTCTTATCGAATCTAGTATCTGAAGGATGTAACAGAATCAAGATGAACCCACATAATGTAATACTAAGACATTATCTACTACTAAAAGATATAGTGATAGGTTGTCGTATCATCATTGTCGAGGGATGGGGGTCGGAGGACAGTCAACTTTATCTACGGCTACATAGTTTCTGCCTCGCCAGTCGAATGGCTGCAGGGACTATGTCCTGATCACGATGTCGGACCGTAGATTAATGCAAATTCCTTATAGCAAATGTCGTACATAGATTTCTGTCTCGCCAGTCGAATGGCAGATAATTATACAAATCAAACTAGTCTTAAATACTGGAACCAAGTGCCTGAACATGACAGTCCCTAATTTGTACTGGATTTATCCTACCTCTGAGTTTCACACATATTAAAAAGGAAGGCATTTACTGTTAACAAGATAACCTGTCATGAATTGAACAACAGACAGACTTAGATTTAGGATTTAAAATATGGTATTCAGGTCAACTTAATTCAGTCAAAGGGTACTGAACAGAAAGTCTAATTAAGACTTTCAACTAAGAAGGCAGCCTGGACTGCTGTTCAGAACTTGGCAGGCAAAATCCCATACCATCTGATGACAAACCTATACACACCCTTGCCCAAACCATTTGTTTCAGTAGGTAAAATATTCCAGGTTACTCAAGTAACCTGTCGTATAACATTTGGTGTCAACAGCATTCCTTGTTAATTGTAACATGCATACTATCATATCCCAACTCTGCCAAAACCTGACTAACATACCCTACACTAATTATTCCATATTTCAGTAATGTCAGTGAGCTAAATCATACTCAACTGTCGAGAATACTTAGGAGAAAACTCATTCACAGGATTAGTATCCATCCTTCGTGACATAGCTGAAATTTTATAGGGCTCGATAATAATTATTAGTCAATTTATTCATCATTTCAAAACCCTAAAAATGCCCAAAAAACTTCCAGTATCAGTAAATAGGGCTCGAACCCTAAATTAGAATTCGAATCCAAGCAAAACATCAAATTGACAGTTAATATGCCCAAAAAACTCCCAGTATCAGTATATAGGTGTCACACTGTGAGTCTCGTGTCCACACAGTGGGACACGACGTGTCCAAACCAACAAAATAGGTGTCACACGAACTAGAAGCGAGTCTACGCTCTCGTGTCCTCTGCAGCAAGTCCATTGTGAGTCTCGTGTCCCCCGCAGCGAGTCCACGCTCTCGTGGACACGAACTAGAAGCGAGAGAGAGAGCTAGAAGACGAGGAGAAACTGGAAAGCGGGGACATGGGAGAGTTACCTGAGGAGGAGCTACCTGAGGAAGGAGGGGAAGGAGAAGGAGGAGGGAGATCGCCGGAGGAGCGCCGCGGAGGAGGAGGCCGGAGGAGGGAAATCGCCGGAGGAGCGTCGCGGAGGAGGAGCGCGCGAAAAATTGGGGGGGGAGGGAATTTGTGAATGATCGAAAAGGAAACCCTCGCCGCCTATATGAAATATTTAGCGACGTCCTTCTCGGCCGTCGCTAAACGTCGCTGATATTTAATAAACGACGACGCTGCTTAAAATGCGTCGCTACACGTCGCTCTATCAGCGACGTGTACCGACGAACTTGTGACACAGATTCCCATTTAACAAATTGTAGCCGCTAGACGTCGCTATTAGTCGCTGTTGGCGACAAACAGCGACGTCTTAGACAAACGTCGCTAAACTCCCAAAAATTAGCGACGTTCTATCTTGGAGTCGCTAAATACGTCGCTGATATGACTTATTTTGGTAGTGTCGAGTGATGGCAGAACATTATACCTATACTGTCTTCAACAGGAAATGGACAGAACCATAGAGAAATGACTGTACACTCGGCCTAGAGCAGAATACATCTAATGGCAAGCCCTCAAACCACACTCAACCTATCTAAACCATTCTAAATCATACCACCCTACAATGATAACTCAATACATAACCAATAGAAAAATAAAGTTAAATCTGGAATTTAATTATTAAATGTCCTAAGAGTCATTTCATTGAACATTTGTGTGCGTATCCGATACCCTCGTGAAACGCACTCTAAATGGATCCAAACTTAACCCAAAGTATGCCTACATGCTCTACAACACTAGCATGACCTAATCTACCAATTTCACAAATTCTAGAATCCTAATTTTTTAGATTTCTCCCAATTTGTATCAAAATAAAATGGAGGAATCCTTTAAATAGGAAGATGAGAGCCACAACTCCTCTCTAATGGCACCCTAATGGAATGGGGGTCCTAAATGAATGCATCTACACTAAAGGAATAAAATGTGAAGGGTTTAGAGAGCTCTTACCAATTGGGAGATGGATTTCCAATGAAAATGGATCCAAGATTCAAACTCCTCCAAGCTCCAATGCTCCAATCCTTCCAAGCTAGCCAATAGAGTCTTCTCCTCTCTAAGGAAAAGAGAATAAAACTAATTTAGGAAATTTTGGACACAATTTGGGAGTAGAGGAATTTTTGGAAGAAGGCTCTAATTAGGGTTAGGGTTTGGGATGAAAGAGGGAAGATGATGATGAAATGAGGCTATTTAATGAGGGTGGACTGCTATAAGGGTTAATTTTTAGGATTTTGGTTAAGGAAAAAGGTCCACTACACCCCTCTCTTTAGTCATGACAAGTTAGGGATTAAATCTTTCTTCCTAATTAGGTGTTTAGTCAAACCTTCTAGCTAATTCTTCTAATCTAGCTAGAGACTATTTTAAGTTCAATTAGGCTAGTCCTAATCATCTAATTGGGATGGTCATGACAAGTTGGTTGGGTCTTCTAGGATCACTAACGACTATTCTAGTCAAAGGCTAACCATTAGTCATTTTTAAGAATAACACATATACACTATTTAATTATTTAAATAATTAACTAAAATATAAAGTTTAATTTTGAAAATTAATTATCACTCAAGATATAATATGAAATCATACTAATAAAAGTAATTAGAAAAAAGTCAAAAATATCCATGTTCCAGGAAAGTGGTGGTTACAGTATCAACATTCGTTGAATTTTTTTAGTATTGGGTTCATTTGTATTGAAACAAGGAAGGCCGAACGGTAAGTAAAGGTAAGCTTTATTCTGTCGCATAGCACGGTCACGATATTGCGACACAAGTAGAATTTATAGTTTATGCCATGAGACTGATTCTAAGACAAAGTTTAGAAAGACCACTAAAATCATAGTGTACAGTTTTGTATGGATTGATGAGAGGCCTCCCCACCAGTGCATTCTTTGTACTTATACCCCAGCAGTTTGTATGCAGGATGCATGTAGCAGCTCGTTCGGTGCGGTGCTCGTTTGGATGTGCTGGGACATGGAGTTCCTTGGCGTTTTGAGGCTTGCGACCGTGTATAAGACTTCACTTATTCTGGACATAATGTATGTACATTGCCTGTTGTAAATGTTCTCAAGTTGTAAGCCTCAATGCATGATCTTATTGTAATTGAAAGATGAGAGAGAGAGAGAGAGAGAGATAGAGAGAGAGCTTGAGTGATTGTAATTATTGGCTTCAATTTGTTGTAATCTTTTGTTTCAAATATCAATAAAGAGAACCGTTTTTATACATGTCTTTGTGTTGGTTCAACTTTTCTACTTGGGACTTCTGTGCAACTCTATCATTTAGCTGCTCAATTAGTCGTTTCGATATCCGTCTTGTGTGAGAGCAACTTAGGCTTGCACGATATTACGCATACGCAAGGACGATCGATTTTGCAGAATTGGGACATGACAATTTTGCAGAATCGGGACATGACAAAAGGAGGAGGAGCATTAGTCGTCATAGGAGCAGGAGCATGACTCATCGAAGGAGAAGCAGTATAACTCAACAGAGGAGGAGCAACATGACTCGCCGAAGGATTAGCAGTAGGAACACTACCATCAGGAGCAGGAGGAGCAGTATGTCTCGCCAAAGGAGCACCATGACTCGCTGGAGGAACAACAATAGGAGCGGTGCTATTATGAGCATGAGAAGGAGGAGGAGGGATCCTCTCCGTAATCTCTCTCAGCAACCTCTGAAACTCGTACATCATAGTCGACATTTGCTCCATACTAGGGGTGAGCATTATTCGGTTTTGAACCAAAAACCGAACCGAACCGAATAAGAGATTCGGTTCGGTTTTGAAAAAAATCGGTTCAGTTTCGGTTTTGAAAATACTAAATTTTCTTATTCGGTTTCGGTTTCGGTTTTGGGTTTCGGTTTCGGTCCAAAACCGAAAACTGAATAAGAAATTTTAGTTTATATATATATATATATATATATATATATATATATATATATATATATATATAGGTATACCTATAGTATATATCTATATATATTTAGTATATACCTATAATTAATACCTATATATATATATATATATATATATATATATATATATATATATATATATATATATATATATATATATAGGTATATACTATATGTATATAATAAATATATCTAGGTATATTTAGTTATTATATATATTAACAAAAAAAACACAAATAAACCAAAAAAAACCGAATAAACCGAAAATCGAACCGATTTAATTCGGTTCGGTTCGGTTATTGACCAATTCGGTTCGGTTTCGGTTTTGCTTATTCGGTTTCGGTCGAATTCGGTTTTCGGTTATTCGGTTCGGTTGGAACCGAATAAACCGAATACTCACCCCTACTCCATACTAAGGATGCCTAGATGAGTAGGACAGGCGGTAGCAGGATGTGGCTATATAGGTGAGAGAGGAGCTTTGGAGTAAAATGGACGACTGCGATGCCAATGATATGGTACTGTACATGTTGCCACCCTTTCCTCTCCCAGCAGCTTATATCCAAAAATCATTCCTTCTAGCTGGCTTGGTACTCATGAGTGACCATCTCCTTCTGTATCGTTTGTAAGATTTCCTTCTTTATCCACTGCTTGAGCCAGTACCATACATATTACCTAGAAATATGATATACACATGATACCTACAATAAGAGAGATATACACACACACACACACACACACACACACACACACACACTAAGCAAAATATATATATATATATATATATATATATATATATATATATATATATATATATATATATACATATATATATATATATATACATATATATATAGCAAATGACCTCTAGCCTAGTGGTTAAGAGAGATGCATGCGGCCCAAGTGGTCGGGAGTTCGAGCCCCGGTGGAGGCGAGTTCGCCATAAGTACCCATTGCTTCAAATATATATATATATATATATATATATATATATATATATATATATATATATATATATATATATAGACACACACGCACTAAGCCTAACACTTACTAGATACTTATTGGCCTAAATTTTGTTCACTTAATTACAATGAAAATATACTTAAAATTAACTAGAGGTAAAAAATATTTTTCCATCCTTCTTTTGCTTGTGGGTGTGCTTGAAGATCTTAGGAAAGTCGACGATATTCAGATCTTCGCGCTGTCCTAATGGCCTCCTCGCACAATAATAGTTAATATTTAAATAACAAATATATTTAATATAAAAAAATTACACTTAAATCGGACTTGATTATACGTATCATCCGTTGAAAATGCTCACCGATCGGGTTGGATCCACCCATGTGGAGACCAGCCTTAACACAGTTCACCTTCGCCTTCTTCTACCTGGCTTTGTACTCAGGAGTGATTGTCTCCTCATGTATCATTTACAAGAATTCCTTCTTTATCCACTCCTTGTGTCAGTTTCAGGAAGTAAGGCCAATGCCTTCTAGTCATTGATCATATTGTTGGAAAAGAAGCGCGAAAACCTTTCCCCAAACCGGAGAGTACCTGCGAGAGGACCGAGCAATACAACGCACGAACCCAAAAACGACCACACAAAAACAATCACGCAGACACAGAGAATTTTTGACGTGGAAAACCCTTGCGAGAAAAACCACGGGACGATCGGAGTCCAACCCTGAGAAGCCTCCACTAATGGAATAGAAGAATTACACCCTCTACAAACTCCTCCGATCCAAATCGGATCCCCACAACACTCAGAGAAAAGAACAACGATTACAAGGCTACGAAGAACGAGAACGACGAGTAGAGATTACCCGAACACGATCTCCTCCGAATATCAACCTTCAATCCTCCGCCTTCTTCTCCGAAGTTGCAATGGCACTCTTGCCTCCTTTCTCTCTCAAACTTGGATAGCCTCCAAAAGTTACCAATGTGCGCTATGGGATTAGGGTTGAGATATCTCAACTTAATACCCTAATCCCGCAACAAATCTGGACCGTCGGATTAGATCCAATGATGAAAACTCATCCAGAA